>OZ035836.1:29453245-30027463 GCA_964034765.1 Knipowitschia caucasica
ACATGGCACCGTGGCAGCTGCTGATTGGAGGTCTCCATGCCTCCGCTCTGTATAATACACTTGCATTCTGTTGTTCGTGCTTTTGTTCGTGCTTTGTTCGTCATTTAACACTGAAAACAGCGAGCGGAAGACACGTTTGTGTGCGGCGCACTTTGATGACGCATCTGCGCGGCACGTGTAGCAGAGCGGCGTGCAGGGACAACAACAACAGAGCAGAGAGCAAACATGGCTGAGGGCGGCGGTGAAGACCATGGTGAAGACATGCAGATTGTAGAAGACATTGTGCCAAAACGCGGAGCTACCTCAAACATATGGGAGTAGTTTGGGAACTAGATAAAAAGAAGCAATTGTGTGTAACTATCGACAGTGGATCTAATGTTGTGAAAGCAGCTGCCCTAAACAACTGGACTCGAGTGGCTTGCTTCGGACACTCGCTCTCTCTCTCTCATAGTGCCATTGGTAAGCTTTATTTACTGTTTACTGTCATTCATTTTACTTCAATGCATGTGTTTGTCTACATTGCAATATAATAATTACAAATAAGTTATAATTACATAATTATAGAAACGCAAAAGGATACAAAAAATATATATATATATATTGGGATTAGGAAACATAAACCAAAGTGATCAAATAATTATTTGATAATGCTACACTTTTTATATTACAAAGGACAAACTTTTATATATTTTACAAATTACAAATGTTCACCTTTATTACATGTTGCCTGCAATTTTCAGTATGTACAAAACAGAATTCTCTACAATTCAGTTTTGTTAATACGTTTTATATACAATAGCTGTATTACACATTTTGCTGCCAATAAATCAGTAAATGCACTTTGAGGCAAGTGTGTTTAAAATTATCAGTGCTAAGTTTTTATAGCTTTTATATGAGGCTTTGTTAAAATTTATATCGTCATATCGTGATACATACCAACAAAAATCGTGATACATGCTGAGGCCCATATCGCCCAACCCTAATTTGGGGTTGGGCGATATGGCAACATTGCATTTTTTAGGCGAGGCTAAAAAAAAACAGGTTTTTTTCCCAAACTTCAAAGGATGCAGAGTGAAATAGGAATGACATACATTATTTCAGTGTATATTTACATAAACTAGAAGGGCCTAGCTTTAAAATGATGCATCACACAAGCATGTGAGATGTAAGATGTGTTTTTAAATAAGCAAAGACATTTGGGTATGCCCAACTTTAGTGCACGAGCCAAAACAGATGTAGGAGTTTAAGAGGTTAACGTGTCTTGAATATAAGGAGCCAAGCCATATCGCTTTGTATGTTAAAAGAAGGATAAACTTTATTCTGTACTCCACGGGAAGCCAGTGGATTATATGGTCGGCAAGTAGGGTTGCCAACAGTCCCTTAAAACATGGAATTGTCCCGTATTTTAGAAAAACTACTGTATGTGCGGACGGCTTTTGTCTCGTATTTTCAGAGTTGCATCACTCACTCACTGCATCTCACACACACAGTAAGATTAAGAGATCCTTTAATTGTCCCATAGTGGGGAAATTTCGGTGTTGCATCACAAGTTATAGAATAGTAGGAAAGAGGATTCAGATTCAGATTAATTTTATTAGCCATGTGCAGTATAAAAACTACATTGGAATACATTTGCAAAAAAGGTACTCTGTGCACCGACAGCATAAAGAGCATAATACAATGTAATATAAAATGCACATTGAGCGCACGTTAAGTGAACAATAGCTATACTAATTAAAATAAAACAAAATCTAACTCTAGAATCAATAATAAGTATATAATCTTTATCTTGAAAATAATAATAGATGTTAAAATTTAACATTTAGCAAAATAAGAGGCAAGTATAAAGTACTGTGTATTATAGTGCAAGTAAAGTGTGGTTATATGTTAGCATCTGTACATTAGCAGCAGTATGTTTACAACTGTATATTGGCAGCTGTAATCACAATTTAAGCATCTAACTTTCGGGCAATCCGTGTCAAAGGGACGTAGGAATGATCACATCCGTGAGCATAATGTTGACAAGCACCAGCGTGGGCCATCATCACGGCAGAAGTTTGGTAACGTTAGCGTCATATTTCCAGATTCAGACTTCCGCGGTCTATAGCTCACAAAAGCTACTTTGTTGAACAAAAGTATCCATCTATCCATCCATTTTCTTCCGCTTCATTCGTTGCCGGGTCGTGGGGCAGCAGTCTAAGCAGAGACACCCAGACTTCCCTCTCCACACACACCTCCTCCAGCTCGTCCAGGGGGACCCCAAGGCGTTCCCAGGCCAGCTGAGAGACATGGAGGAGTCCAGGAGGCATCCGGAACAGATGCTCGAGCCACCTCAACTGGTTCCTCTCGACGTGGAGAAGCAGCAGCTCTACTCCAAGCTCCTCTCGTGTGACTGAGCTCCTCACCCTATCTCTAAGTGAGCGCCCAGCCACTCTGCGGAGTAAGCTCATTTCGACCGCTTGTATCCGTGATCTCGTTCTTTCTGTCATTACCCAAAGCTCATGACCATAGGTGAGGGAGGGAACGAAGATTGACCGGTAAATTGAGAGCTTTGCCTCTTCACCCCGACGGGTCCGATACAGCGACCGCATTACTGCGCACGCTGCACCAATCCGCCTGTCAATCTCACGCTACATCCTTCCCTCACTCGTGAACAAGACCCCGAGATACTTGAACTCCTCCACTTGAGGAAGGACTGCTCCACCCACCTGTAGACGGCAAGGCACCTTTTTCCAGTCGAGCACCATGGCCACGGATTTGGAGGTGCCGATTCTCATCCCAGCTGCTTCACACTCTGCTGCAAACCGTCCCAGTGCATGCTGCAGGTTCTGATTCATTGGGGCAAACAGGACAACATCGTCTGCAAACAGCAGAGATGAAATCCTGTGATACCCAAACCGGACCCCCTCCGACCCTTGGCTGTGCCTAGAAATTCTGTCCATAAAGACAGTGAACAGAACCGGTGACAAAGGGCAGCCCTGGCGGACAGCAACATGCACGGGGAACAGTTCTGACTTACTGCCGGCAATGCGAACACAGCTCTGGCTCCGGTCATACAGGGATTGAACGGTCCTCAGCAGAGGACCCCGGACCCCGTACTCCCGGAGAACCCCCCAAAGGACACCCCGGCCAAATCCACAAAGCACATGTGGACAGGTTGGGCGAACTCCAATGAACCCTCGAGTATCCATTGGAGAATATAGAGCTGGTCCAGTGTTCCGTGGCCGGGACGAAAACCGCACTGCTCCTCCTGAATCAGAGATTCGACCATAGCCTCCTCTCCAGTACCTTGGAGTAGACCTTACCGGGGAGGCTGAGGAGTGTGATCCCACGATAATTGGAATGCACCCTCCGGTCCCCCTTCTTGTAGAGCGTGACCACCACCCCGGTCTGCCACTCCAATGGCACCGCCCCAGATTGCCACGCGATGTTGCAGAGACGTGTCAGCCAAGACAGTCCCACAACATCCAAAGACTTTAAATAGTCAGGACGGATCTCTCCTCTGTCAGGGAGATGGAAGTATCCGCCCCAACATCCTCAGCCTCTGCCTCCCAAACGGAGTACGTGATGGGGGGATTTAGGAGAACCTCGAAGTATTCCTTCCACCACCCGACAATATCCCCAGTCGAGGTCAGCAGCTTTCCACCCGCACCGTACACGGTGTTGGCAAAGAACTGCTTCCCCCTCCTGAGTTGCCGGACGGTTTGCCAGAATCTCTTCGAGGCCGACCGATAGTCATACCCCTTGGACTCTCCGAACTCCTCCCATTCCCGGGTTTTTGCCTCTGCAACAGCCCGGGCCGCGGTACTGGACAGCTGCCTTAGGAGTCCCACGAAAAGTCATGGGTCGCTATGACTCCTCCTTCAGCCTGACGGCATCCCTTACTGCCGGTGTCCACCACCGGATTCGGGGGTTGCTGCCGGGACCAGCACCAGAGACCTTGCGACCACAGCTACGAGCCGCCGCATCGGCGATAGAGGAAGAAAACATGGTCCACTTGGACTTGATGTCCCCCTCCTCCGCCGGGACCTGGGAGAAGCTCTCCCGGAGGTGCGAGTTGAAAGTCCGTCTGACAGGGGGCTCAGCGAGACGTTCCCAGCACACCCTCACTACACGCTTGGGTCTGCCAGGCCTGGCCGGCTTCCTCCCCTGCCAGCGGATCCAACTCACGCCCAGGTGGTGATCGGTTGACAACTCCGCCCCTCTCTTCACCCGAGTGTATGAGACACGCGGTCGAAGGTCAGATGATACGACAACAAAGTCAATCATCAACCTCCGGCCTAGGGTGTCCTGGTGCCACGTGCATTGGTGGACACCCTTGTGCTCGAACATGGTGTTCGTGATGGACAAACCGTACCTCGCACAGAAGTCCAACAATTGAACACCGCTCGGGTTCAGATCAGGGGGGCCGTTCTTCCCAATCACCCCTCTCCTTGCATTTCCCACATGGGCGTTGAAGTCCCCCTGGAGAATAACGGAGTCCCCGGTCGGTGCACCGTCCAGTACCCCTCCCAAGGACTCCAAGAAGGCCGAGTATTCTGCACTGCTGTTAGGCCCGTAGGCCGTCACAACAGTCCCCCACCTGAAGGCGGAGGGACGTGACCCTCTCATTTACCGGGGGGGGAACTTAAACACGTGGCGGCCGAGATGGGGGGCGATGAGTATGGCCACCCCAGCTCGCCACCTCTCCGTGAGAAACACCCGAAAAGTGAAGCGTTCAACTCCTCTCAAGTAGTTGGGTTCCAGAGCCCAAGCTGTGTGTCGAGGTGAGGCTGACTATCTCTCAAACTCTCCCACCAGCTCGGGCTCCTTCCCCCCCAGTAAGGTGACGTTCCATGTACCAAGAGCCAGATGTGTGTGCGGACTGGGTCGCCAAGGTCTCCGCCTTCGACTGCTGCCCAGTCCTCTCAGCACTGCGCCACCACGGACTCCTCTGCGGATGGTGGGCCCACAGGAGGGACTGCCCATGTACTAATTCAAGAGCCCATCACTGCTCTTGAATTAGTGCTTTCCATGGTGGCTTTATAGTAAATGGTCTTTACTTTAACATACATAAATGTATGTTACATCATTTGTCTCTTCTATATTTTTTATGACTAATAAGCATGTATAAAGTCCTTTACCAGCCAAAGAGTTCCACCTGTTTTGTTTCATTTTTGACTAAGGATTTGTTTTTTACTAATTACATTCGAAAAACTAACTATAAAATTCCATGGTTCCTGTGTAGATTGAAATTAGTTCTCAACTCGATCCACCCAAATGGTGTCCCCTATTTTACTTTTCTCAAGTTGGCAACCCTATCGGCAAGGGAGTCGCGCAGACTCTTTGGACCGAGTAGGATCACTGTCTTCTCCGGGTTAAGAAGTAGAACGTTGCATCAACGTTTTTAGGTCTTTTTAGACCGGATCATGTGTTGCGTCGGCTTTCAATGCAAAGTCAATGGTGACGCGGGTTCGAGCGTCAAAATGCATGTGCGTCTCGGAATGCACGCACGGACTGCACGGCAAAGTCATGGGGGAGGTGCAGGAGCGGAAAATCGATGCACACAGGAGATGCATTGCTCGTGCAGCGACCAATAAGAGCTGCAAAGTGGTCACAAGCCAAAACAGGAGCTACACCAGGTTTAGTCCTGGTGTAGCTCCTGTTTTGGCTTGACAATGGGGGACATAGTGCTTGTGAACATATGCGTTTTCATGCTCCCGTGACTCTATGCAACTGCTTCGAGCCTGTTGCTTGAACGGCCCTCAGCAGAGGACCCCGGACCCCGTACTCCCGGAGAACCCCCCAAAGGACACCCCGGCCAAATCCACAAAGCACATGTGGACAGGTTGGGCGAACTCCAATGAACCCTCGAGTATCCATTGGAGAATATAGAGCTGGTCCAGTGTTCCGTGGCCGGGACGAAAACCGCACTGCTCCTCCTGAATCAGAGATTCGACCATAGCCTCCTCTCCAGTACCTTGGAGTAGACCTTACCGGGGAGGCTGAGGAGTGTGATCCCACGATAATTGGAATGCACCCTCCGGTCCCCCTTCTTGTAGAGCGTGACCACCACCCCGGTCTGCCACTCCAATGGCACCGCCCCAGATTGCCACGCGATGTTGCAGAGACGTGTCAGCCAAGACAGTCCCACAACATCCAAAGACTTTAAATAGTCAGGACGGATCTCTCCTCTGTCAGGGAGATGGAAGTATCCGCAGGAGCGGAAAATCGATGCACACAGGAGATGCATTGCTCGTGCAGCGACCAATAAGAGCTGCAAAGTGGTCACAAGCCAAAACAGGAGCTACACCAGGTTTAGTCCTGGTGTAGCTCCTGTTTTGGCTTGACAATGGGGGACATAGTGCTTGTGAACATATGCGTTTTCAGGCTCCCGTGACTCTATGCAACTGCTTCGAGCCTGTTCGCCGATGCGAAAGTATCGTTTAATAATGTATAATTTAATAACGTATGAAGACATACTGCAGTTATAAAGTCTCTGGAAGGTCTCTGGACACAGACGTTGTAGAGCTGCATTATTGGAGAAGAACTTTACACAAAAAGCCGCTGGCTTAACTCCGTTAGCATCAATCCCCGCCGGCTACTTCCGCCACTTACGGCGCGCTGGCCAGGACTTCTGGTGTGAAGACCCCTGCGTCTGAAAATTAGAGAATGTGCGTCTGATGCACGAGGCTTCAGCGTTCCAGCGTCGGCGGTGTGAAAGCTCCATTAGGCAGGCACTACTAAGCCTTTTCAACTGATCTCTCTGACCTGGCCTTATCGACAGGTAAAGCTGTGGGTCATCTGCATAGCAGTGGAAGTGAATTCCATGCTTTTTAATGATGTTTCCTAACTGCAGCATATATGGAGTGTGAAAATAATCGGTCCGAATACCGATCCCTATGGCACACCAAATTCCCCTCCAGAATAGTAGTAATAGAAAAGTTTTGATAATGCTATCATAGTCAGTGGTCACCTCTATATTAATCTTAAACAACTTGATGAAATAAACTTGTATTCCGCTTTCAACATTCAATTATAAATTGTCAGATGTACGTAAATAGTGAGCGGAGTACATAAAGCATAGTAGGCCGGAACCGGTGGCTTTGAAAACAAGGATGGTCAGAACAATGCCAAGACAGTGTTTATCAAACAAACATGCAGATAAAAAACAATCATAACAGTTTGGTTCATGGATGATTTTTTGGTCTGAAAAGGCTGATCTAAAGAGGTGGCCAAAAAGTGAAAAGAAAAAAAACAAATCAGCAGAGTCAAATAGTGACTCATAGCGCTCATTACTCCGAAGTATGCAAAAGATAAGATGTTTTCTGATAATACATGGTAATTTGTCCCAACAGAAAGAGTATTGTAAAAGTAAAATATTCGGAACAAATCAGATCACAACACGCCGTTTTCATCTTATTAACCTGTTTTCAACCTGTTAACTTTTGTGTAAGAAAGAGCCCTGCAAGTCACTATTTGAACGCTGATTGAGTGAGGGTGGTCTATGTCTGAAAAGATAATCTAAAGATGTCACAGAAGCCAAAAACTGTTTTTGTGGTCTGAAAGTTAGACCCAAACTTAAAATCAGATAGACCAAGCTTTGTACCTGTATGGTTGGATTGAGGACGATGGAGATGTTCTGGATGTTCATCTTGGTGTCAGCTTCTCTGGCGATGACGTTATCCATGTGCGTGATCAGCCAGGACAGCAGCAAGAAGCTCCCAGGACACACCTCGGACAGGAGCCGCTGAAACTCTGCAACTTTCTCGGCCTCCAGGGAGCGCCCACACGCATCCTCAAAGCGCTGGCCCAGGTCGCGGCCCAGCAGGTTCTCCGGGAGTTCGCGGAGGTATTGCTTCAGGAGGGAGGCTACCGTATGAGGGTCATACTCCTCCAGACACGGGCACTCCTCGCGGTCGTACGCAGCTTTCAGCTCATCCACTTTTGACTTCATGCCTGAGAGAAACAATATATTTTCATAAAGCATAACAGAAAACATATTTATAAATATAAAAACATAAATATATTTAAATATATTAAAAACTCTGACATTTAGAATAAAAGACTCACAATAACTCCTTGGTTAACTAAAGGCCTTTCAAATGCCTGAAAAAAGAAACATTTATATAGAGAATTCTTTAGACTTGGAACTAGAGAGTCTGAATTGCGATACAAAAAATACAATAACAAATTAACCAGTATTTTGAAAGAAAGTAGGAAAGAATATTACAGCAAATTATTATTTAATCAAAAAGGGCAATGATAAAGGAATTTGGAATATATTAAACACAGTTATTGGTCGTGGCTCTGAAAACCTGTGTTGCCCAAGATACTTTGCAGTGAATGGTTTGATAATGTCTTTGTAAGTATCGGATCTGAATTGGCTAAAAAAATACCAAACAATAAGTCATTGGAAGGCTTAATTAAAATAAACTCTAAATAAACTCCCACAGATGAGGGGGAAGTACTGAAAGTAATTATGAAATGCAAAAACAAATCATCGCGGGATGTTAATGACATAGATATGAGAGCTGTTCGTAATCTAGCAATAGAAATTATCAAACATTTAACACACATCTGCAAGTTGCCAACACACATGGCAACTTTCCCTCCAAAATGAAAACAGCAAAAGTAATCGCAAAATTCAAATCGACCCATCTCACTTCTGCCAGTTTTCCAAAATATTTGACACAAGACTTTGGGGCTTCATTGAAAGAAATAATTTATTGTCTGACTGTCAATATGGGTTCAGGAAAACTAGATCAACTTCACATGCTCTAATCAACTTGGTAGTAGAAATTACAGATGGTATAGAAAAAAATAAATTTGTATTGGGAATTTTCATTGATATACAAAAGGGTTTTGATACCATTGACCATAACATTTTAATAAAAAAATGGATACAGAGGTACTTATGTGAGAGACGACAGATTTTCCAGTTTGACCAACACACATCTGTAGGGACATAACCCGTGGAGTCCCACAAGGGTCAATACTGGGACCCATATTATTCCTGATGTATATAAATGAAGGATGTAAAGTATCTAAACTAATGAAATGTATTCTCTTTGCTGATGACACAAATATATTGTCACTATTTGAAAAAGACCAGAATTATGTGGTTTAGCAAACGTAAAAGTAACATACCAGACAAGTTAATAATTGATGATATAACGATTGAGAAGGTTCAACAAAATATTTTTTTGGGAGTTGTGATAGATGAAAAGATCACATGGAAACCTCACAGAAGTTACTTAAGGACAAATGTTGCTAAATACGTGGGAATGATGAAAAATTTTTTTTGAATACCAATGCTCTTCTCTTATTGTATCGTTCTTTTATAATGTCATATCTGGGTTATTGTGCTGAAGTCTGGGGAAACTTAAAAATCACACTTAAATCCTTTGATCACGCTACAAAAAAAGGCCATTAGGATTGTGTCTAATGTACACTATTCTAATCCAGTGTTCATAAACCTGAAAGAACTGAAGCTGCGGGATTTGATCAACTTCAAAACTGCTCAAATTATGTTTAGGGCATTTGGAAAGTCTCTGCCACCTCACTTACAAAACGTATTCCTCGATAGAGATGTTCTTCATAATTACAATTAAAGAGGAAGCAAACAAATATATGCCGAATATGTGCCAAAATGTAGAACCACTCTCAAATCAATGTGTGTCTCAGTGCGTGGAGCGGCACTTTGGAACATATCAGTTGATATAAAACAATGTTCAAATATGATCCAGTTTAAAAAAAAATATATCTTTTAAGTACTGGAGTAACATGGAAGGGAGTGTGATGCCCTGAGAGAAGAGGTGTGTGTGTGTGTGTGTTCGGTCTTGCGAGTGGTGTCTCACGAGCACTACACCAGCTGCAGTGTGTGCGTGGCGCCACAAACACACCTCACGCACTTATGTAGGGAAGACCAGGTCTGGTCAGTTTAGCAAAAAGTTGCCTATTGCTGAGTAAAGTTGGTTTTGTGGCAATATGACAATTATTATCTTAGATAATTATTGGTCCATGTGTTTTATTTTATAATGCATATGACTAAATAAAACCATGTATACTATGTATAAATCTATTTAGTCTATATTAAATATGAATAGACAAAATCCACTTTGAATATTTTGTGTTTTTAGTGAAATTCAAATATATTCCGCAATCTACTTTAATTTACTTTAATTTACCATCTATAAAAGACTCGTTTGAATAATGATCAAGTGAATATTGAACCGTATCTTAAATGAGATCAGCAGGTGTATACAGCAGGTGTATCCAAATGTGAATGGTTTTCAACAGAGATCTCTCGCTCAAAGTGTTTCACGTGCCGCTCAGGTGGTTGTGTTTTTGCCCTGACCCATGAAAAATTAGAGGGAACATTCGTTGTCAGGTCAACCCACTATATGAAGCTGCTTTGAATCAAACAAACGTATTGTAGATAATGTTATGTCATTTTTTACTCGTACACTGAATGTTTGCTGCTTCAATCCAGATGAGTATTGAAAAATATTTTTTTGCTGAAAAAAATAACACCTCCCCCCACCGGCAGAGGGGGCCCCCACACATTGATTCCAATCCATTGGGAAACACTGGAGTCCAATAAGCATTTGCTTCGTCCAACCCATTTTCAAACTGTATTTTTCAAAGTGAATGTTTTTGTTCAGCTCTATGAAAACATAAGTTTAAAATAAGTATAATAAAAAAAATAAAAATAAAACACAGTTGGGTCTCCTTTCTCTGAGGCCTTCATGTTGTACCTGAGACCCTGTAGATGCCTTCACACTTCATGCCGTAGTTCTCAATGTAGTCCACGCACTCCCTGAACACGGCAGGCAGCTGGACGGCATCGTAAAGGGCCGTCCGCTTCACAGCTTCCCCTAGAGGAGCTCCAAACACTGGCCGTACCGTGGGCACCTCCACCACCACAGCCGCAGCCACAGAGGGGTCTAGCTCCACACCCGGCTTCTTCTTCTTCTTCTTGTCCTTCCACTGTTTGACTACATCTGCTGCCGTCAGGTCTTTGGACTTCTTATCCTTGGACTTGTCCTCTTTGGAGACTTTCTCCTTCACCTGCACATACAACATAACTACATTTAACACAGTAGATTTATACTAAAGGACTGCACAATTTTGGCAACATACTTTATCTAATTGTAATATTTCTGACCAACGGTATATTAATATTGCAAAACAAAAATACCCTTTACTGTGGGAAAGTAAAGACAGGGTGAAATCCGAGGCACTCTGATAAAAAGTCCTTTAATGCGGAAAGGGACCAACGCGTTTCGGCCACGCAGGGCCTTCTTCAGGGCAGTGTTAACCCTATATGCCCGCGTGCATCGGCGCCGATGCAAGCGCACATGTTTTACAAATGATCAATTTACTCGCGAACGGTAAAACGTAGCAACACACTTTTTTTTTTCTCTGAAGTACATATTCAGGGCTTTCCGAAACTAGTTTTGATTTGTCTGTGCGATGCACGGAGGATAAACTACGTTTGTCTGAAAGTCCGTGTCCAAAGCGTGACCCGTGAGGTACAAATAGCTGTGAGATACAAACACACGGGGACTGCCAAAGATCGTCAGAGAGTGAGCTCTCTTACTCCTCTGCGTTTACTTGTTGTCCCACAGTTGAAACTACAGCTGCGATTGCAATAACCGGCTGAAGAGTGCGCATTATTGATAAAGACGATAATAAATACAGTAAAATGACATTATGTGTATATGATGTATATAAATATATGTATTATATAAATAATTGATGGGTTTTTTTTTTGGCTCAGTTTCTTATGTTTTACGTTTTTTACAGCTGTACTACAGAAGCAACCCCAGCATTATAGACAAACTGCTTCAGGAAGGGCATCAGGAGTACAGAGTTTTTTGCTTTTATAGTGGAATTTTGTAAAAAGTATAATAGTTAGAGATTCAATTTTTTTCCCCATTATCCCCAAGACCATAAATAACATTTCTATGCAGTGTAAAAAGTTGTTTATAGCATTTCATTGTGTTTTTTCAATACATTTTTGTTAAATTGATTTTCCGTTTGATTTTTTTCTTTGTCTTCATGATTCCATAATTTTTATATAATTCATATGACAGCTTTACAATATGAATATTCTAAAACCCCAGGTTGTACTGAAAAAAAACAAAGTATACTGCTTGACTCTGCATCAAAAGATGACTGTTTTATGAACAATTATACACAAAGAAAACCAGGCGAGGAAAGTTCCCCAAAATGACCCATGTGCATAGAGGGTTAAAAACATACCGTTTGACAGGTTTTAAATAGACTCATGACGTCCACTGGACTTGTCACATGACATGAAACAAACGACATCTATTGGATACTACATTATTGAATGAAGAGAGGACGTCCACTGGACTGGACTCGTATAATAATATTATTATGTTCGTTCTTTGTAATGTTATTTATTCAAATAAATTACAAAACAAGATTCTCACTAAATCAATGACGCAAAAATATTGTTCCAGTTATCCACAAGGCGAATGATACTGCATGTGAAAGCCAGATCCTGTCAGACCAAAGCATGGCAGGGCCTGGTTAGTACTGTAAAGGCTGTAAAGTGCCAAACTGTCGTTGTGCTCTTAAGCAAGACACTTCACCCACACTGCCTATTGTGAGTCTTTGTGAGGTTGGTGGGGCCAATTTCATATGGGTATCCTCGACTCTGGTCAGTCTGCCCCAGGGCAGCTGCGGCTACAGTAGTAGTTAATCACCACTGTGGAGGAGTGTCTAAAAAAGTGCTATTTAAAATTATTAAAATGCGATGGTGCAGTCTTAAATCAACATGCTTGTTTGTTACATACTTCAACCACACTCTGAATTGTCGTATGTATGCTTTCAAAATCAATACCTGCGGATGTTGCATTTTGTCTTACCTTAAAGTCCTTCTCCTTTTTCTTGGAGAAGCTAGGTTTCTTGAACACATGGATGCCTTTGGAGCGTTTCATTTTGGACGGACTCTCTGCTTCGTCCGCGGAGCTGTCCTCCTGGAAGGCCGCGTACCCCTCGGCTGGTTCAAAAGACAAAGATTTAAAGTTAAAACTACAGCGGTGAAATGGTTCTTCCTCACGCCGACAGATCCAGAATAGCTGTAAAAGAGGAAGAGTGTAGCGAAAGCAGAGCATAGGAAAATAGGTCAGTTTCTTAATAGCTCACACAGCTCCCAAAACGCTGCACTTGAACATGCACACACAAACATTTCAGTGTTGTGCTGAAGAAACATGTGGATAAAGTTTGTTCCTCCTCTGTATTTGAATCAAGGCAAAAAGTGGACTGATTGATGATGGTAGATGATTGATTGACCTAACTTTTTTTTCATTAAATGAGTGAGTTGTCATGATTGGTGTGTTTCAATGCCAACTCATTGAATGTCAGGCCGCTTTGAACAACTTTGGCCTAGGGTCCTTGCAATCTAGAGAATACTTGACCATTTACAGAGGACCGCATTTCTAGAGTATTAGAAGTTCTAGCTACACGTGCTGCACCAGGTTTGAAACGTGAGACTTAAAAGCTATCAGAACTTAAAGCCGTTTTATTTTTACATGCCTCTCTGAGATATTCTAAGCTAAAGTGGGAACACATTGGTTTGAATTGACTGAATGCAAAACTGCAGACTTGTGGCCATCGGGACAAAGAGTGCTGCTTAGAGATTTAATAAAAAAGCTCAAAGACTGGATTTTACGTTCTTGAAAGTTAATTCAGGTGTTGACAATCGTGATTTACCAAAAAAAATGTCCACAGTTGTAAACTATAGGCCAACATGTATTTACTACCCAATGTCTAAAATATTCATAAATAATAAAACCCAATTTTAAGTAAGATCACCTTAAAGGGGCATAAAGCAGGACTTTAGAAGATTTCAAACAACACTAAAAAGGTGCTTTCAGACCAAAAGCTTCAAAAAGCTTTTGACGCGAGTTGTTTGACGCTGGGCCCGGTGTGAACACCCCTTGGTGCTTGAAGCTCCTGACACGCTTGACGCTGCCAGAGGGAAGAAGCTGGAACAGTGGCTTTCCGCAGGGTGGCCAGAAGCAGCGAGCCTTTATTTATTATATAAAGCCTAACAACGTTGTCGTAGGGTTTCTACAAAACGTGTTCTGGATTCCCCACAGACTTGAGAGGCTGCAGTGTTTGCAGAGTTTCACCATTTACTACAGGAGCTGCGTACGGATGAGTTTCGCTTTCAGCTGTACTTCCGGATGTCACTCGCTGCTGCTGCTGCTGCTACTACTACTACTGGTTCTCGTCTCCTGATTGGTTGAAACCCGGCGTCAAGCTCAAAAAGCTCAGCTTTTTCTCAACTTCAAGTGTTACGCGCATCAAGCCCGTTTTAAACCCCCTGGCCGGTTTACACCCCGGGGTTAAAATAGCCTAGGCCAGAATACACCCCGGGGTTTATTCTGGCCTAGGCTATTTTAACCCCCCTTAGGCCAGATGAACCCCCCTCTTGTTTTATCTAATGATGATAAAATATACGTTATTAAATATTTTTTCTAAACTTAAAAATTATTTAAAATCATCTATAAGAGGAATCATCATTGTCACTGATGAGACCGATGATGGTGGTGTCATCAGCGTATTTGATGATCAAGTTAGAGTCAGAGGAGGACACACAATCGTGAGTGTACAGAGTAAAAAGCAAAGGACTTAAAATACATCCCTGAGGAGAACCAGTGCTCACAGAAACAACGTCTGAAAAACAGTCATTGATTTTTACTCTCTGAGATCTGTCAGTTAAAAAGCTAAAAATCCATTTACACATGGCAACATTCAGACCAAGGGACATTAAATATAATAGATGTAAAAATTTAAAATTGACAAAATAAGAGGCAAGTATAAAGTACTGTGTAATCTAGTAAAGTGAGCAAGTAAAGTGTAGTTATATGTTAGCATCTGTACATTAGCAGTAGTATGTTTACAACTGTACATTATCAGCAGTATGTTTACAATTGTATATTGGCGGCTGTGTATTGCACATTCTGGTATAAGGTAAGGATATTGCAACGATGCGAGAATGACACTGGAATCAAGTTTGCAGTGTTCATTAGTCCTTATTGGTCCTTATTGTTTGTTGTACAGTTTGACAGCAGCAGGAAGGAAAGACCTGCGGAACCTCTCCTTCACACAGCGAGGGTGAATAAGTCTATCACTGAAGCTGCTCTCCAGAGCAGAGAGAGTGTCCTGCAGGGGGTGACAGTCATGGTCCAGCATAGATGTTAGTTTGTCCAGGACCCTCCTGTCCCCCACCTGCTGCACTGTGTCCAGGGAACAGCCCAGGACTGAGCTGGACTTCCTGATGACCTTGTCCAGCTTCTTCATGTCCCTCTCTGTGATGCTGCTGTTCCAGCAGACCACACCGTACAAGATGGCTGATGCCACCACAGAGTCATAGAAGGTCTTCAGGAGTGGCCCCTGCACTCAAAGACTTGAGCCTCCTCAGTAGGTAGAGGCGACTCTGGCCCTTCTTGAAGAGGGCGTCTGTGTTATGAGTCCAGTCCAGTTTGTGGTTCAGATGAACACCCAGGTACTTGTTAGAGTCCACTCTCTCAATGTCCTTTCCCTGGATGTTCACTGGAGCTGGAGCGGCAGAGTGACGTCTGCGGAAATCCACCACCATCTCCTTGGTCTTCCCCGCGTTGATGAGGAGGTGGTTCCACTGACACCAGTCCACAAAGTCTTGTATAACTCCTCTGTACTCTGTGTCATCGTCCTCAGAGCTGAGTCCGATGATGGCAGAGTCAGAGAACTTTTGTAGAACACAATCGTGTTGTGAGGTGATGAGTCAATGTATCTACAAACTTCTCACATGAAGTTTGTAGATACGTTGTGTCCTTGGGCAAGACACTTAACCCCACTTTGCCTGAAGACCCCGCTGAAAGATCTCAGCTCCTGTGGACTCACCACCTGCAGGAGGATCAGTGAGGGGCTGGTGCGTTGTGACTGGGTGCAGCTCTGACTGTCACCCCCCCTGACCCAGAAATGGATTAAGGGGAAGAAAATGGATGGATGGATGGAGTTATATATTCACAGGATCTGAGGAATACCATCTCTCTCCGTGATAGTGTGGTTCAACATATGAACATCAGCATTAAAGACAAACTTTCCTGTTACCTCAATCAGTCAATAAATGACTAAATGACATCTACTGCTATATGCTACTGGATAAGTGTGGTGTGTGGGCACAGATGCAGAAATAATGGCCACAGCTTCCCTCATAGGCAATGATGTAATAGTGTATACAAAGCATGGGGAAGTATGCAGTGGCTGACATATCCAGCATCTTTCAATCTACAGGAGACATCAGAATCTGTCATATACCTTGAGAACAAGTCCGAGCGCTTTAGTGCTGTGATTGGTGTCGAGTGATGAGACTGTATGGTGTAGTAAGGTTACTGCAAAGTACAGTACGGGAGTATTAGGAGTGTTATAGTTTTATCATTGCTTTAGTTTTATCATTGTTTTAATTTTATCATTGTTATAGTTTTATATAGAATATCACCACCATATCTTTTCCTAAATGTATTTAGTAAGAAATAAAGAAATTAAAATATTGCTTGTATTTTATTGTTATCATACAAAATGAAAGGGGGTTAATCTGGCCAAAGGGGGGTTAAAATAGCCTAGGCCAGTTTATACCCCGGGGTGTAATCTGGCCTAGGCTACTTTAACCCCGGGTGTATTCTGGCGGGGGGTTAAACTGGCCTGCTACACCGGCGTCACCAGCCGCGCTTCACCATTCATTTTCAATGCAAACCTGACGCGTTTGAAGTTGAGTCCGGTGTGAAAGCACCTTTCTGCATTCTTATGTTGTAGGAGCAGATCAGGATCCATCCGGGCTACATGACTTCAGTGCATTTTTATTCACATTTCTTTTTCATTACTGGTAGTATTAATGATTATGATAATGCACTAGTTTTAAACAACGTTTTTTGGACACAAACACTGTTCACAAGGCATTATTCTTTCACGTCAACCACAGTGGTGATAAACTACTACAGTAGCCACAGACACCCTCGGGCACACTGACAGAAGCGAGGTAGCCAGTATAATGGGGTGTTCAGACCACCGACGCTGGAACGCAGCTTCTGCGCACCAGATAAACTTTCTCTACATTTCAGACGCAGGGGTGTTCAGACCAGCGGTGGCCGGAAGTGGGGGAAGTAGCAGGCGGACTTTGATGCTAACAGAGTTAAGCTAGTGGCTTTTTGTGTAAAGTTGTTCTCCAATAATGCAGCGCTGCAGCGTCTCTGTGTCCAGAGACCTTCCAGAGATTTTATACTTTATCAGCAGTATGTGTTTATGGAGGTGCGTCATAAGTTTCTTTTATTATTGAACAATACTTCCGCATCGGCGAACACGCGCGAAGCAGTTGTATACAGTCACATGAGAACGCATATGTTCACAAGCACTGTGTCTCCCATTGTCAACCCTGGTTTAGAGCTCCTGTTTTGGCTGTATTTTTTGGCTGAGTATTTTCAGTCTGCTCGCTCAGACCACTAATGTCCCCGTGACCACTTTTGCCGCTTTTCCACAGTAACGGTACGGTACGGTTTCAGCGTGGGAGGGGTTGTCAGACCACGTAATTTACGCGCAACATGTAACCAGTCACATTGGTGTGGTGCCATGGATTTATTTTAATAATCGGGGATAGCTGGTTATTACCTCCTAGGGGACCCTGCTTACCCCCTGCAGAACTGGCTCCTACCTTTTCAGGACACCGGGCAAGTGACGGACAAACAGCAAGTATTTAATAGAAAATTCAGCACAGCACGAAACTTAAAGGAATGACTCGGACACTGACCATGTGAACTCAAGTGCTTGACCTGCTGTGCTCAGCACAATCTGTGTGAAAACCATAGAGAGATCATGTGACACACATGTAGCATCAGCAGCTGTGTAGCAGTGGTGTAGCGGAGGGTCTCAAAAAATTTGCATATTGTGATAAAGTTCATTATTTTCTGTAATGTACTGATAAACATTAGACTTTCATATATTTTAGATTAATTTACACACAACTGAAGTAGTTCAAGCCTTTATTGTTTTAGTATTGATGAATTTGGCAAAAAAAGTAAAGAAAAACCAAAAATCCCTCTCAGAAAATTAGCATATCATGAAAAGGTACTCTAAACGAGCCATTAACCTAATCATCTGAACCAACAAATTAATTCTAAACACTTGCAGAAGATTCCTGAGGCTTTTAAAAACTCCCGGTCTGGTTCATTACTCAAAACTGCAATCATGGGTAAGACTACCTGACTGCTGTCCAGAAGGCAATCATTGACACCGTCAAGCAAGAGGGTAAGACACAGTAGAGGTGGGCGATATGGGAAAAAATAAATATCGATATTTTTTCCGCAACTCACGATGACGATATTGTCACATCTTTAAAATCAATCATTTTTACACAAAATGATCTGCAATATTTTTCTTACCAGGGCATCTATAGATGGAGACAGTGTAGATCAAAATAGTAGCTTATTATTTGTAAAGTGCTTCACACATCTTTGCAAAACATGCACAAACATACATTAACATTAAAAACCAAATTCTTCACACTGAAGAATAGACAGGTTCTTTTATGGTTGGGGACACTATCGACAGACCTCGGGTAGAGAATCTATAATCAGCTTTATGGCAGGTTTGGCAGGTGATCACGGTTTGTACATTGTATTGTTGTTGAGTGTACAATTGTGTGTGGCTAAGGAAACAGAAATAGACAAAGAAAAACAGTATTAATAATTATTCTATAGCAAATAACACATTCAAAAATCAATAGCGTATGTGTCTGGGCTAGTAGGCATAAAGGAATAAAATAAGTCATAAAATTAATAACATAAAAATCCAACATAGGTCCCCTTTAAGGTCTATATAAAGTTGAGATAAAATAAGTAAATAAGTGATGTAAACCACAAACAGAGGTAGCTCAAATGGAAACTAACATTACAAAGGTGCAGGGAAGTAAATAGTCGAGTCCAACCTCCAGGTTGATTAAGAGATCTTCAAAGATAAGTTGTGCGAGTTTAACCGGGTGCTACGTAGTACGAGAGAAAGGTATTTTTCTGAAATGATTGAAGGCTACAGCAACAATCTGCGTGTTCTGTTCTCAACGGTTAATAGATTAACAAACCCCCCTGTTCAAATGCCATTAGAGCTTACTTCCAAACGTAAATGCAATGAGTTTGCTAATTTTTTCAATTACAAGGTTCAAGGCATCAAAAACGCCATTGTCTCCAATCCACAGATAACCATCCAACAGCCAGAAAGGCTCTCTGAGCTAACTCACTTTGCACCTGTAAATGATCAAACTGTCCAAGAGATAATCTCCAGTTTGAGCTCCTCCACATGCAGCTTGGATGTACTATCCACTAGATTTCTGAAGTCTGTTCTGAGCAGTCTGTTACCTTCACTCACACAGATAGTAAACATGTCCCTTCATTCTGGAATATTCCCAAAGGCCCTGAAAACTGCAGTCATCAGGCCCCTGCTAAAAAAGAGCAGTCTCGATGCTACGGTACTTAACAACTATCGTCCCATCTCAAATCTGCCATTTATGGGGAAAGTCCTTGAGAAAGTTGTCTACCTACAGCTTACTAGATTTCTTATAATCAACAACTCATTTGATATGTTTCAGTCCGGCTTTAGACCCCACCACAGCACTGAGACTGCTCTCGTTAAGGTTACAAACGATATCCGGCTGAACACTGACGCAGGCAAAGTCTCAATCTTAATCTTGTTAGATCTGAGTGCTGCCTTTGACACCGTCGACCATGAGATCCTCTTACAGAGACTAGAGGACTGGGTTGGCGTCACTGGCACCGCCCTAAGTTGGTTTGGGTCTTACCTTGAAGACAGGAAGTACTTTGTGGAGATTGGAAACTGTGTCTCAGATCATATGGCACTGACCTGTGGAGTCCCACAGGGGTCGATCCTGGGACCTCTTCTGTTCAATCTCTACATGCTGCCGTTAGGTCAGTTAATACGCAGAAACGAAGTTTCCTATCATAACTATGCAGACGACACTCAGATCTATGTCTCACTGACTGCAGGAGAACATGGACCAGTGGACTCACTCCTTCACTGTATCCAACAGATCAGTGAGTGGATGCAAAACAACTTCCTTCAGCTAAACGCAGACAAAACTGAAATGATTGTCTTTGGTCCCCAGAAACAAAGAGAGCGTCATCTGTCACCTACAGTCTCTCTCCCTAAAACCTTCAAACAAGGTCAGTTATCTAGGGGTAATACTGGACTCAGACTTAAATTTTAATAGCCACATCAAATCAGTAACATCAGCAGCTTTTTACCATCTAAAAAACATTGCCAGGATCAAAAACATAGTGTCTAAAGCAGACCTGGAGATTCTTATCCATGCATTTGTCTCCAGTAGGTTAGACTACTGCAATGGCCTGCTCACAGGTCTGTCCAAACAGGCTGTAAAACAGCTGCAATACATTCAAAATGCAGCAGCTCGAGTCCTGACTAGAACCAGGAAGTACGACCATATTAGTCCAGTTCTCAGGTCTCTGCACTGGCTTCCTGTGGCTCAGAGAATAGACTTTAAAACAGCTCTGCTTGTGTACAAGTCTCTCCATAGCCTCGCACCAAAATATATTAGTGACATGTTAGTCCCATATGAACCAGCCCGGACTCTGAGGAGCACAGGGACTGGACTCCTGTTAGTGCCCAGAGTCAGAACTAAACATGGGGAGGCTGCTTTTCAGATTCATGCTGCTAAAATCTGGAACAGTCTTCCTGAAGATGTGAGACAGGCCTCCTCTCTGACAATGTTTAAAACCAGGTTAAAGACAGTTCTGTTTAACTGTGCATACAACTGAGGGATTTTATATTTTTATCTTTCTTTTTAATGTTCTGTGATAATTTATGATTTTAATGCTTTGTTTTGTTCAGCACTTTGAATTACCTTGTGTATGAATTGTGCTATATAAATAAACTTGCCCTAAATATGACAAATAATAATAGCATAATTAGCTTAATGTAGCATAGTTAGCTTAATTAGCTGCAGACAAACACAGATCAGGAAAACTCTTTTGCAAATAATGACAAACTACACAACGTAAATCTTTCTTCCCAGACTCTTCTAAAGATCACAAGAACTACAGGAACTTCCTTCTTGGGTCATAAAAACGCACAGACAACGTACAAAGTCTTTTCCTCCATTTCGCGGTGTCCCTGCATGTCAAAGCAGCGTCTATGGCACCACGCCGTCTGTGTTGTGAACGCGCACCATTCACGTGGTGAGGTGTTCAGGTGCAGACGTAAAGATGAGTTTGTGTCGAATAGGCTTTCAGTGATTGGACTTTAGGCACACATTTGACGAATGGGCATCGTGCCTGCTCTAAGTGAAAGATGTATTGGAGACATGTACAAAAAAAAACACGTTTTGTTTTTTTTTATATTCACGATATTGCAAAAAAGCATATCGTCAAATTCACTTTCGCGATATTATCGTCTACGATATATATCGCCCACCCCTAAGACACAGAAAGACATTTCTGAGCGAATAGGCTGTTCCCATAGTGCTCTATCAAGGCACCTCAGTGGGAAGTCTGTGGGAAGGAAAAAGTGTGGCAGAAAATGCTGCACAACTCCAAGAGGTGACCGGAGGATGGTGGAGAAGGGCCAATTCCAGACCTTGGGGGACTTGCAGAAGCAGTGGACTGAGTCTGGAGCAGAAACATCCACAGCCATCGTGCACAGGTGTGTGCAGGAAATCACAATCAGAAACAGTGGCAGAAGCGCCTGACCTGGGCTACAGAGAAGCAGCACTGGAATGTTGCTCAATGGTCCAAAGTACTTTTTCCGGATGAAATCAAGGTGCCAGAGTGTGGAGGAAGACTGGGGAGAAGTCCAGTGTCAAGCACCCACAGTCAGTGATGGTGGTGGTCCACTGTGTTTTATCAAGGGCAGGGACAATGCAGCTGGCTATCAGGAGATTTTGGAGCACTTCATGCTTCCATCTGCTGAAAAGCTTTATGGAGATGAAGAATTCCTTTTTCAGCACGACCTGGCACCTGCTCACAGTGCCAAAACCACTGGTAAATGGTTTACTGACCGTGGGATTACTGTACTCAATTGGCCTGCCAAATCTACTGACCTGAACCCCATGGAGAATCTGTGAGATATTGGGAAGAGGAAGTTGAGAGTCACCAGACCCAACACTGTGGATGAACTTAAGGCCACTATCGAAGCATCCTGGGCCTCCATAACACCTCAGCAGTGTCACAGGTTGATTGCCTCCATGACACGCCATATTGAAGCATTCATTTCTACAAAAGGATTCCTGATCAAGTATTGAGTGCATAACTGAACATCATTATTTGAAGGATGACATTTTTGTATGAAAAAAAACTTTTATTTGTCGGATGAAATATGCTTTTTTTTTTAGATAGGGATTGTTTTTCTTTACTTTTTTTGCCAAATCAATATTAAAACAATAAAAGGCTTGAAGTACTTCAGTTGTGTGTAATGAATCTATGAAATGAATTTATGAAAGTCCACTGTTTATCAGTACATTAAGGAAAATAATGAAGTTTATCTCAATATGCTAATTGTTTTAGAAGGACCTGTATATACGGGTGAGTGCCTTTCCAAATCAAGTCAAATCAACTGAATTTACCACAGGGACTCCAATTAAGCAGTAGAAGCATCTCAAGGATGATCGGTGGAAACAGGATGCACCAGAGCTCAATTTTGAGCTTTATGACAAAGGCTGTGAATACTTATTTACATGTGATTTATTCGCTTTTTATTTGTAAGTTGTCATTATGGGATTTTATGTGTAGGGGAAAAAATGAATTGAATCAATTTTGGAATAAGGCTGTAACGTAACAAAATGTGAAAAAATTAAAGTGCTGTGAATACTTTCCGGACGCACTGTATATCCATATCCTATGGCAATTACTCAAATCATCACAGCCTGAGTGAAATGTGCCCTTACTTCTCTTCTCCTTCTTCTTGAACTTATTCTTCTTCTTGCTGTGCTCTTTGTCGTCATCAGACACGTACACGTCGGGCAGCTCGTGGTGGTGTCCATCGTGAGAAGGGGAGGGCTCTCCGGTGCGGTACAGTCCAGGGAACTTGGTCGGACTGATTTCCTCTGAGCTGGGGGTGCGGGCCACTGCACCCGGGTGCTCTGTCCGCCTCTGCTCCGCCGGGCTGCTGGTGGGGGGCAGGAAACACTCAGTCATGGCTGCTGCACCAGGGACGCTAATGCAGACAGATTCACTTCACCATCTCACCTGCAAAGAGGGTCAGGGTTAGAGCTGGAGTGAAAGCAGTTTGAACACAGGTAATAAAAACATAGGAGTCAATGGTCTAAAAGGAGTGGGATGACCACTGCCCATGAATTTTAGTAATCGTCCAAAAATGTCTTGAATGTCCCAGAGACCTTCCTGCATTGGTGAGGAATGATACAAAAATAAAACAGTGGAAACCTCTGAGAGGCCCATATTGAGACTGAGGGATTCACATTTGACAGAGCTAATGTTGGCTGAAAGTTAAAAAAAAAATGTAATTAGCTATATAAGAGTTTGTGAAATGATCACAAATAAATTTTGAGATATCACAAAAAAGGTCAATTACAGAATCAAAGCAGGACTGAGCTTTACAATGAGGTATAGCATGTCTGTGATGACTGGGCCGCAATTGGCCCCCAGGCCTTAGTTCAGGGGTGTCCAAACCGGTCCAGAAAGGGCCGCTGTGGCTGCAGGTTTTCTATCAGACCCAACAGAAGCAGAGTAGACTCCACCCATTTCCTCAAGTGAGTTCAGTCTTAACTTGAAGATTTGAGGAAATGGGTGGAGTCTGCTCTGGTCCTGCTGGGTCTGATAGAAAACCTGCAGCCACAGCGGCCCTTTCTGGACCGGTTTGGACACCCCTGCCTTAGTTTGAATACACCTGCTGTAGAACGATGAGAGCTAGCAGCATCACTCAAAGAACAAGGGTTGAAACCTTAAAAGTAACACATCAAACCACATCATGTTAGATCATATTTGCATACCAGTGAGTCACCATTTGACTCTTTGGGCTGAAAGAGTGGTCCTCTCCTTTTCACTTACAAAAAAAGATGATCTAAAAGAGTGAAATAAAAAAGATCTATTGATAAAACCACTTGAGCAAGGAATCATGAGATTGTAAAACAATCAAGACTCAAAAATATAAAGTGGGTTGTGCACAGGGGTGTACACTAATCTCCCGATACACAATATTCAGCTCATGATACGATTTACAGTGAGGTATTTGCACACCCTGCAATTTTGCAAGAAATTACTTAGAAAGTAGGGAAAGGCCTGAAATGTTCATCATGTAATTCCACTGTTAGATACATAATTTAAAACAATACATCTGGAAATCACATTCTATGTTTTTTGGGGTTCATAAGTATTTATACACATGAGAATTAGCCAGATGTTCAGTGGGTAATGTGTGTGTGTGTGTGTGCATGTGTGCGTGCGTGTGCGTGACACGGAAGCGGGCCTCTTTAGTAACGAGCCTAAGAGCGCAGAGAAATGAATGAATGAGAATGAAAGAATGAAAAGTGTTGCGTATGATCATAGCAACCGGAGCCAGGCAGGATACAAGTGTGTGTTGGTGTGTTCTGGCGATTAAATAAATAAATAAAAAGACTGATTCTTGAATGTCTGAAGTGCTATTGCAATAGCACCACACTGTGAGAGCGAGGGTCAGGAGGACAGAAGGGAGTTATTCCCGTAGGAAACGCTTCCCTTTGGCCCTGGAACGACAAACTCCCCTGCGCCCCTCGACCACGGTTCTATGAAAGGTTTAACACAAGCGGAGAATACGAAAGTGCAGGAAGAGACGTGTGTGAAAATGCGTGTCACAACAGAAGACGTAATGTGACGCACAATATCAAGTCCCCACCAGACCTCATCCCCCACTCCCCACCACCCGCCACACTGACCCCCCTCATCAGGGCTTTACAAGCGTGCTCAGGCCCACTTGGAGGCCGTCCCTCCAAACTTTCTTCTCAAACAAGGAGAAGACTGATCAGAGATGCAGTCAAGAGGCCCATGATCACTCTGGATGAACTGCAGATAACTACAGCTGAGGTGGGAGAGTCTGTCCATAGGACAACAGTCAGTCGTGCACTGCACAAATCTGGCCTTTATGGAAGAGTGGCAAGAAGAAAGCCTTTTCTCAAAGATATCCATAAAAAGTCTTAAAGTTTGCCACAAGCGACCTGGGAGACACACCAAACATGTGGAAGAAGGTGCTCTGGTCAGATGAAACCAAAATTGAACTTTGTGACCACAATGCAAAACGATATGTTTGGCGTAAAAACAACACAGCTCATCACCCTGAACACACCATCCCCACCTCAGCTGTAGTTATCTGCAGTTCATCCAGAGCGATCATGGGCCTCTTGGCTGCATCTCTGATCAGTCTTCTCCTTGTTTGAGATGAAAGTTTGGAGGGACGGCCGGGTCTTGGTAGATTTGCAGTGGTCTGATAATCCTTCCATTTCAATATAATTGCTTGCACAGTGCTCCTTGAGATGTTTAAAGCTTGGTAAATCTTTTTGTATCCAAATCCGGCTTTAAACTTCTCCACAACAGTATCTCGGAGCTGCCTGGTGTGTTCCTTTGTCTTCATGGTTCTCTCTGTGCTTTAAAACAGAACCCTGAGACTATCAAAGAGCAGGTGCATTTATACGGAGACTTGATTACACACAGGTGCATTCTATTTATCATCATCAGTCATTTAGGACAACATTGGATCATTCAAAGATCCTCACTGAACTTCTGGAGTGAGTTTGCTGCACTGAAAGTAAAGGGGCCGAATAATATTGCACGCCCCACTTTTCAGTTTTTTATTTGTTAAAGTTTAGATTACCCAATAAATGTCGTTCCACTTCACGATTGTGTCCCACTTGTTGTTGATTCATGACAAAGAAATAAAATTTTATATCTTTATGTTTGAAGCCTGAAATGTTAGAACTGTCTGTCTGTCTGTCTGTCTGTCTGTCTGTCTGTCTGTCTGTCTGTCTGTCTGTCTGTCTGTCTGTCTGTCTGTCTGTCTGTCTGTCTGTCTGTCTGTCTGTCTGTCTGTCTGTCTGTCTGTCTGTCTGTCTGTCTGTCTGTCTGTCTGTCTGTCTGTCTGTCTGTCTGTCTGTCTGTCTGTCTGTCTGTCTGTCTGTCTGTCTGTCTGTCTGTCTGTCTGTCTGTCTGTCTGTCTGTCTGTCTGTCTGTCTGTCTGTCTGTCTGTCTGTCTGTCTGTCTGTCTGTCTGTCTGTCTGTCTGTCTGTCTGTCTGTCTGTCTGTCTGTCTGTCTGTCTGTCTGTCTGTCTGTCTGTCTGTCTGTCTGTCTGTCTGTCTGTCTGTCTGTCTGTCTGTCTGTCTGTCTGTCTGTCTGTCTGTCTGTCTGTCTGTCTGTCTGTCTGTCTGTCTGTCTGTCTGTCTGTCTGTCTGTCTGTCTGTCTGTCTGTCTGTCTGTCTGTCTGTCTGTCTGTCTGTCTGTCTGTCTGTCTGTCTGTCTGTCTGTCTGTCTGTCTGTCTGTCTGTCTGTCTGTCTGTCTGTCTGTCTGTCTGTCTGTCTGTCTGTCTGTCTGTCTGTCTGTCTGTCTGTCTGTCTGTCTGTCTGTCTGTCTGTCTGTCTGTCTGTCTGTCTGTCTGTCTGTCTGTCTGTCTGTCTGTCTGTCTGTCTGTCTGTCTGTCTGTCTGTCTGTCTGTCTGTCTGTCTGTCTGTCTGTCTGTCTGTCTGTCTGTCTGTCTGTCTGTCTGTCTGTCTGTCTGTCTGTCTGTCTGTCTGTCTGTCTGTCTGTCTGTCTGTCTGTCTGTCTGTCTGTCTGTCTGTCTGTCTGTCTGTCTGTCTGTCTGTCTGTCTGTCTGTCTGTCTGTCTGTCTGTCTGTCTGTCTGTCTGTCTGTCTGTCTGTCTGTCTGTCTGTCTGTCTGTCTGTCTGTCTGTCTGTCTGTCTGTCTGTCTGTCTGTCTGTCTGTCTGTCTGTCTGTCTGTCTGTCTGTCTGTCTGTCTGTCTGTCTGTCTGTCTGTCTGTCTGTCTGGTCTGTCTGTCTGTCTGTCTGTCTGTCTGTCTGTCTGTCTGTCTGGTCTGTCTGTCTGTCTGTCTGTCTGTCTGTCTGTCTGTCTGTCTGTCTGTCTGTCTGTCTGTCTGTCTGTCTGTCTGTCTGTCTGTCTGTCTGTCTGTCTGTCTGTCTGTCTGTCTGTCTGTCTGTCTGTCTGTCTGTCTGTCTGTCTGTCTGTCTGTCTGTCTGTCTGTCTGTCTGTCTGTCTGTCTGTCTGTCTGTCTGTCTGTCTGTCTGTCTGTCTGTCTGTCTGTCTGTCTGTCTGTCTGTCTGTCTGTCTGTCTGTCTGTCTGTCTGTCTGTCTGTCTGTCTGTCTGTCTGTCTGTCTGTCTGTCTGTCTGTCTGTCTGTCTGTCTGTCTGTCTGTCTGTCTGTCTGTCTGTCTGTCTGTCTGTCTGTCTGTCTGTCTGTCTGTCTGTCTGTCTGTCTGTCTGTCTGTCTGTCTGTCTGTCTGTCTGTCTGTCTGTCTGTCTGTCTGTCTGTCTGTCTGTCTGTCTGTCTGTCTGTCTGTCTGTCTGTCTGTCTGTCTGTCTGTCTGTCTGTCTGTCTGTCTGTCTGTCTGTCTGTCTGTCTGTCTGTCTGTCTGTCTGTCTGTCTGTCTGTCTGTCTGTCTGTCTGTCTGTCTGTCTGTCTGTCTGTCTGTCTGTCTGTCTGTCTGTCTGTCTGTCTGTCTGTCTGTCTGTCTGTCTGTCTGTCTGTCTGTCTGTCTGTCTGTCTGTCTGTCTGTCTGTCTGTCTGTCTGTCTGTCTGTCTGTCTGTCTGTCGTCTGTCTGTCTGTCTGTCTGTCTGTCTGTCTGTCTGTCTGTCTGTCTGTCTGTCTGTCTGTCTGTCTGTCTGTCTGTCTGTCTGTCTGTCTGTCTGTCTGTCTGTCTGTCTGTCTGTCTGTCTGTCTGTCTGTCTGTCTGTCTGTCTGTCTGTCTGTCTGTCTGTCTGTCTGTCTGTCTGTCTGTCTGTCTGTCTGTCTGTCTGTCTGTCTGTCTGTCTGTCTGTCTGTCTGTCTGTCTGTCTGTCTGTCTGTCTGTCTGTCTGTCTGTCTGTCTGTCTGTCTGTCTGTCTGTCTGTCTGTCTGTCTGTCTGTCTGTCTGTCTGTCTGTCTGTCTGTCTGTCTGTCTGTCTGTCTGTCTGTCTGTCTGTCTGTCTGTCTGTCTGTCTGTCTGTCTGTCTGTCTGTCTGTCTGTCTGTCTGTCTGTCTGTCTGTCTGTCTGTCTGTCTGTCTGTCTGTCTGTCTGTCTGTCTGTCTGTCTGTCTGTCTGTCTGTCTGTCTGTCTGTCTGTCTGTCTGTCTGTCTGTCTGTCTGTCTGTCTGTCTGTCTGTCTGTCTGTCTGTCTGTCTGTCTGTCTGTCTGTCTGTCTGTCTGTCTGTCTGTCTGTCTGTCTGTCTGTCTGTCTGTCTGTCTGTCTGTCTGTCTGTCTGTCTGTCTGTCTGTCTGTCTGTCTGTCTGTCTGTCTGTCTGTCTGTCTGTCTGTCTGTCTGTCTGTCTGTCTGTCTGTCTGTCTGTCTGTCTGTCTGTCTGTCTGTCTGTCTGTCTGTCTGTCTGTCTGTCTGTCTGTCTGTCTGTCTGTCTGTCTGTCTGTCTGTCTGTCTGTCTGTCTGTCTGTCTGTCTGTCTGTCTGTCTGTCTGTCTGTCTGTCTGTCTGTCTGTCTGTCTGTCTGTCTGTCTGTCTGTCTGTCTGTCTGTCTGTCTGTCTGTCTGTCTGTCTGTCTGTCTGTCTGTCTGTCTGTCTGTCTGTCTGTCTGTCTGTCTGTCTGTCTGTCTGTCTGTCTGTCTGTCTGTCTGTCTGTCTGTCTGTCTGTCTGTCTGTCTGTCTGTCTGTCTGTCTGTCTGTCTGTCTGTCTGTCTGTCTGTCTGTCTGTCTGTCTGTCTGTCTGTCTGTCTGTCTGTCTGTCTGTCTGTCTGTCTGTCTGTCTGTCTGTCTGTCTGTCTGTCTGTCTGTCTGTCTGTCTGTCTGTCTGTCTGTCTGTCTGTCTGTCTGTCTGTCTGTCTGTCTGTCTGTCTGTCTGTCTGTCTGTCTGTCTGTCTGTCTGTCTGTCTGTCTGTCTGTCTGTCTGTCTGTCTGTCTGTCTGTCTGTCTGTCTGTCTGTCTGTCTGTCTGTCTGTCTGTCTGTCTGTCTGTCTGTCTGTCTGTCTGATGAAATATGATAACATTAGGATTAGTAAAGGCTGTGATACTGAAAGACGTAAAAGGAATTAAGGAAAAAATAATATAAGCATTTTATACATACACAAATCAAGTGCATGTTATTGTGAATGTCACTGTTGCATGACTGTAAATACACCATGGAATAAACTAAGCTGTAGCAACCACACTAGTTAAGTTAATTGATTGACTGCGGAACCTTCCGCAGTCAACCATTGGTTTTGTATTTCTTTATTCCGTCATTTTTTTTGACACGTTTCACAGCTTTCACATTTTCAACAATTTCCACAAGTTATACATCAAAACGTTCCACATGTTTGGGAGATTATTGCTATTACTTTTGGGACTTCAGCGATTTCCGGTTTTTCCGCAATCGGACAAAAATCTGCATTGAGAATTCTGCAATGCATTTTAATAGGCCCATGCATTTTAATAGGACTTCAGCTCTTTCAGACATTTCTACAGTTTCAATGATTCAACAGTTTCAAGGATTCAACAGTTTCAAGGATTTCAGCAGTTTCAAGATTTCAAGAGTTTCAAGGACTTCAACAGTTTCAAGGACTTCAGCAGTTTCAAGGACTTCAGCAGTTTCAAGGACTTCAGCAGTTTCAAGGACTTCAGTGTAATCATGCAACCTAATAGGGATTTTTCCATGTAAACCAGTATAATGCAACTTAATAGGGATTTTTCCATGTAAACCAGTATAATGCAACTTAATAGGGTTTTTTCATGTAAACCAGTATAATGCAACTTAATAGGGTTTTTTTTCATGTAAACCAGTATAATGCAACTTAATGGGGATTTTTCCATGTAAACCAGTATAATGCAACTTAATAGGGTTTTTTCCATGTAAACCAGTATAATGCAACTTAATAGGGATTTTTCCATGTAAACCAGTATAATGCAACTTAATAGGGTTTTTTTCATGTAAACCAGTATAATGCCACTTAATAGGGTTTTTTTCATGTAAACCAGTATAATGCAACTTAATGGGGATTTTTCCATGTAAACCAGTATAATGCAACTTAATAGGGTTTTTTTCATGTAAACCAGTATAATGCCACTTAATAGGGTTTTTTTCATGTAAACCAGTATAATGCAACTTAATGGGGATTTTTCCATGTAAACCAGTATAATGCAACTTAATAGGGGTTTTTACATGTAAACCAGTATAATGGAACTTAATAGGGTTTTTTACATGTAAACCAGTATAATGGAACTTAATAGGGGTTTTTACATGTAAACCAGTATAATGCAACTTAATAGGGATTTTTACATGTAAACCAGTATAATGCAACTTAATGGGGATTTTTCCATGTAAACCAGTATAATGCAACTTAATAGGGTTTTTTTCATGTAAACCAGTATAATGCCACTTAATAGGGTTTTTTTCATGTAAACCAGTATAATGCCACTTAATAGGGTTTTTTTCATGTAAACCAGTATAATGCAACTTAATGGGGATTTTTCCATGTAAACCAGTATAATGCAACTTAATAGGGATTTTTACATGTAAACCAGTATAATGCAACTTAATGGGGATTTTTCCATGTAAACCAGTATAATGCAACTTAATAGGGGTTTTTACATGTAAACCAGTATAAAGGATAACAGTTTAAAGGATATCAGGAGCTTCAAATACTTCAGGAGTTTCAAAGATGTTTAAAGTATTTTAACAGTTTCAAGGATTTCAAGGATTTTTCAGCTAAATTCCACATTAGATCTGTTCCGCAGTCAATCGCAATGGCTTCAGCCATTGCAACGGTTTCTAGTTTAGAATGATAATACTTTTAAACTCCCACACTCTATTTAACTTCTTCACACGCCTTTTTGTTTAATAAAACAAAACTGTATATTTGTACATGATGACTTTTAAACATGATTCCTGCAGGATCCAATCTGCAGCGTTTTAGTGATTCACTGTCATCCAGTGTATAGAATATTTCTCCTGCCTCTACCGTCCACCATTTTGTCCTCTTAGGGAACTTTTAAGCTGCTAAAAGTCCTCCTCTCAACTCTTAGGGATCTCACCTTAGGAGCACTCTTAAGAGCTATGATTCTTTAGAAATAGCTTTTTTCTTAACTAGAAGCTACTCCTCACTTTTAGGGGAAATTCTAAGAGTTGGTCAAGATTCTAAGAGTTGGTCAAGATTCTAAGAAAATTCTTAGAATTTGGCCGCTAGGAGCAACTTTTAGTGCTAAGAATCTTTAGGAATACGGCCCCAGCTTTGTAAACGAACAATAGCTTTTACTGAAGCCATGTACACGCACAAAACTCTGACACTATAAATAATGACCATGTCTAACTGCTACAGACTTTGATTTCAACATTTGTGAGTTTTTTATATTTTAAATGAATACATATGTTTTTCTTTTTTTAAATTGCTTTTACAGTAAATGGTCTTTACTGTAACATACATAAATAATGTATGTCACAGCATTTGTTTCTTAATTTGTCTCACACCTGATTTTCAAACAAATATATATGTTAGATTCTAATACATAAATAAGTAACAATCTTGACTATTTTATGCAAGAACCTGCTTGACCTATATTGAAATTCACACACCAAATCATACCGCAATATATACCGTTTACAGTTTGTGTCCCAAATTATACCGCAATATGAATTTTAGGCCATATCGCCCACCCCTAACATACATAAAATATAGTTACGTTTGTAGGCCTACTATATATTTTGTTTCTTCACAAAAATCCCTTTAGAATCAGAATCAGAATCATTTTTATTGCCACGTAAGTAACAGGAGGTCACAGACTTGGAAATTGCTTTGGCTCAGTGCAACAGTCAAAAAGAGATAATAAAAATAAGAATAAAAAACACTTCTAAAGAATAAATTTAAATTTAAAATAGAGTTACAGTTACTATTTACAATATACAAGTGCACATGGTGCACACAATGTAAGGTGACAGCAGTACAGTGAAGTAAAGTGACGTATGATGGGCAGTAAAGTGACTTCATAAAGGGCGGGGGGACAGGTTAAGAAGTGTTCAAGAGTCCAACAGCAGAGGGGAAGAAACTGTTCTTGTGGCGGGAGGTTCTAGTCCTGATGGACCGCAGCCTTCTGCCTGAGGGGAGTGGTTGGAATAGTCCATGTGCAGGGTGAGAGGGGTCGGCTGTGATACGACCAGCCCGGCCTCGAGCTCGGGCGACGTACAGGTCCTGCAGCGATGGAAGGCTTCGGCCGATCACTTCCTCTGCAGAGCGCACAATGCGCTGTAGTCTCTGTTTGTCCCTGACTGTGGCTCCAGCGAACCACACGGTGACGGAGGAGGTGAGGATGGACTCGATGATGGCCGTGTAGAACTGCACCAACATCTGTGCAGGCAGCTTGGCTTTCCTGAGCTGCCGCAGGAAGTACATCCTCTGCTGGGCCTTCTTGATGAGGGAGCTGATGGTCGGCTCCCACTTGAGGTCCTGGGTGATGGTGGTGCCCAGGAAACGGAAGGACTCCACAGAGGTGATGGGGGAGTCCATCACGGAGGGTGGGGGCGGGGGGACAGTGCTCTTCCTGAAGTCCACAATCATCTCCACTGTCTTCTGGGCGTTCAGCTCCAGGTTGTTACCACTGCACCAGGACACCAGCCGGTCCACCTCCCTCCTGTAGGCGGACTCATCGTTGTTGGAGATGAGTCCAATGAGGGTGGTGTCGTCCGCGAACTTGATCAGCTTCACAGAGTCGTGGCTGGAGGTGCAGTGGTTGGTGTACAGGGAGAAGAGCAGGGGAGAAAGAACACAGCCCTGTGGGGCTCCTGTATTTATATTCCGAGAGTCCGAGACATTCTTCCCCAGACGCACTCGCTGCTTCCTGTCCGTCAGGAAGTCAGTGATCCACCTGCAGGTGGAATCGGGCACGTTGAGCTGGGAGAGCTTGTCCTGGAGCAGGGATGGCAGGATTGTGTTGAAGGCAGAGCTGAAGTCCACGAACAGGACCCTGGCGTAGGTCCCCGGGGAGTCCAGGTGCTGTAGGATGTGGTGGAGGGCCAGGTTAATGGCGTCGTCTACAGATCTGTTGGCTCTGTAGGCGAACTGCAGGGGGTCCAGGAGGGGGGAGGTGAGGGACTTGAGATGGGAGAGAACCAGGCGTTCAAATGACTTCATGACGACAGACGTAAGTACAGGTAGCTACAGGTCTGTAGTCATTGAGTCCTGTGATCCTGGACTTCTTCGGGACGGGGACAATGATGGAGGATTTGAAGCAGGCCGGGACATTGCAGGACTGCAGACTGCTTTAGTGAGAGTTGTGGTCTTTACGAAGCAGCCTTGTCAAATGGTGTAACCAGATTTTAAAGTTAAAGTAGCAGTATGTAATATTTGCATGTCAAGTCAATTTCAAAACGTGTTATTAAATCATGCTCTTTTCGAATACATCTTTAACTGATAACAGTAGTTCAGCCGAGATATTTGAATATCAAAATTAGTTTTACAACCCGTAAAAGTTGTTATCGTTTTGATTTTGATGTCCTACCCTCCGCCGTTTCGCCAATCAGGAAGTGTCATGTAAGTCCGTGATCGGGTTGCCAGAACTCCGTGCGGCTCACTAATCTCAGTGGTAAAATAACATGTGGCGCAGAACTAAAAAAGGTCTTGTTACGACTCTCAAATCATTAATGACAAAACAAAGACTAAAACGAGGATTTATATCAGGACGCCTTTGAACAATTGAGAGAGCTGATAAGTTTTTGTGTGATGCAAAATTTGCTGCTTTGAGTTCGTTCTTCAGATAACTTTTGACCACGTGAGTTGGTGGCCTAGTGGTTAAAACAACGCGCTAATGATGCAGTAACTCGGGTTTGATTTCGGGCAGCGTCTTTTTGTATTAAATTGCATGTTATGTTGTATTTATTTATAAATACAGTTTTAATACCATTTTATATTAGAAGAGAACTACTAAAGGTTTCAAAATCAGTTGTTTTTTTTGTCTGATCCCCCCAAATCGAAATAACCCCATAGCAACGCCCTTAGAAACAAAAAAACTTCACAGCCCTTGGTGACGTCAGAGTGGGTACGTTTCAACGCTGTAAGTTGTTTACAATTTGGTATTCTTTCTTTTTTCGCGGATATTCAAGATGACAAGGCCGTGTACAGCGAGTATGATATAACTACTAGAATGTAACTTTTCGTTGTCACTGAGATAGTCCAGTGGTTGTGTCGTTGGACTGCCAATCCAGATACTTGGGTTGAAATCCCACCTCGGACACTTTTTCACACTCAAAACGGCAATTTATGTGTAGCGAGCAATTGTCACCTGTAGAGTGCAGTATTGTATTGGGCATCAGTGGAGAGAAGAGAGAAAAGGCAGTCCTGTGGCATAGATCAATGGTTTTCAAAGCATGGGCGTAACCCGCTATGACGTCACACACAGGTTAGAGCATAGACAACTTAAATTCATGAAAAACACTTTCTTTTTATAAAATATAGGATTTTTTTTGCCGGAATCTCTTTCAGATTGACATTGTAATGCAATTTTGATATCCACTTTTTTTTTTTTTTAAACCCGTCATAAGGTCTTTAAGACCATATGTACCCAATTAAAATAATGTTAGTCTCTTTTTGATGTGGAATTTATACATGTTTGTCTAAAAAATAGGGAATAAATCAAATTGAAAGGTGATATCCTCTGGAGCAAACCCTGATGTTGATACGCTGAAGAAATATGTTCCAACATTCATTCTTCCCACTCCTATTTTGGACATCAATTGCTTATTTATTTTGGATAATCTATAATTACATTGCTTTTATATGTTTTTTGTGTTTTTATCTCAAATGTCCAAATAAAAAAAATGAAAAAAACATTCATTCAACATTAGCACAGCTCATGGCAATGTGAATGGAGACAAACAACTGATAAAATAATTCCCTGTGTTTGCTTCTGGATTTGGTGTGTATCTGGCAACCTGAGTCAGGGGGAGTGGGAGAGGACTACAAAATATTGATTGTGACTGCAGAACCACTTTTGGCCAGATTTTTACATATTGTTCCTTTAAAAAATATTATGTCCAAAAAAGAGAGACTAGTAATCAACTGTCATTCTTTACTGACGTAAACTAGGATAATTTTGGCTTTTTAAATTAGTTTGGTCACACAATATTTAGAAAATGAATGTGCTCCGCAGTACACAAAGTAGACACCCTAACCAACATGGTATGAGATGTTTTATTAAGGAATCAAAAGATTTTTAAATGTATGGTCTTGCCAACCCTTATTTGTCATTAACCCATTTTCACTGGACACCACTTAAGACATTGTCTGCCCTGATGAAGACCTAAGTGGTTGAAACGCATCCATCACATTTCCTGATCAGCTTTTAAAAGACAGAAACTTGAAAAAGAGGACCAGTATCACTCAGCCAGCTTTCAGTATGTAAAAGATAACAATGTTAAAGACAGCAGGTTAAGATTAAGATCTGGTGTGTTCACTTAGACAAGACTCACTCTGTTGGGACAAACACATACTGTATGTAATATATATATATATCATATCTATTTATTTATTAAGGTCCTTTCAAAACACAACAACGACTAGCTCCAAAACTATTTACCAAATGAAGTCGCACGCTTCCCTTTTAGTAGATAGAGCATTAACAAAGCATTAACAAAACCTCAACATTCATAAAGTGATGTCGTTCTGTAATTAGGTTGCACTGACTGCCAATAGGGGAACTTCATATCAGACAGAAGATAATTAAGTAGGTATAATTAGACTCAAAATTATGAAAACAAAAAACCATAGTCAAGCCATCTAATGTAATGTAGAGCCTGAGCATACGTGGGAGTGGATTTCCCCCTCTCAATTTTGGCCTCCGCGTGGTTTCTCACTTTATTACTACTGGGTGTTTTTGAGTCATTTCTTGCCGATACAGGGAGGGTCTAAGGACAGCGATATTCTGGGACATTTATTAACCGTGGTGATACCACTCCCTATGAAACCAATGGCAGTTTGTGTTTGTTATTACTATATTTCCTTTCTTTCAATGGCTTGATTCTCTGATACTCTGATGTGATTTTGGGAAATATCCCTAGATGTATGCTGCTAAAAACTAGAAGCGTCTTCCAAAAATGTGACATAGGCTTCTACTCTGTTAATGTTCGGGTTAAAAATAGTTCTGTTTAGCTGTGCATACAAGTGAAGTATTGTACAGTATATTCACTGATTTTAATGTACAGTGATGATCTATGTTTTTGCTGCCTTGTAATATTTTTTCTAACATATTTTGTTAAGCACTTTGAGTTATCTTGTGTATGAACTGTGCAAAAAAAAACTTGCCTATATTTTTTTTGTTTTTTTTATCAATTGGATGTATGCGAAAGTCACAACGCTCCTATAATACTCCTTAATCTTCAGTTGAGCACTGCAAGACAGTCATTAGTTTTACCACAAAATACCTGTAGTAAGCATCCGCGTCAAGGGAATAGTCTAATAAAGTTCACATAAATGTTTCCAAAGACAAGAGTTTAAGCCATTAACAACAAGCGACGTCAAAGCAGAGAATTCTCCTCTGAATGAAGGGCCTGCTAACTTAGCTTGGACATGCTAACCATAGATGCTAACCGGGCTGATTAGTTTTAGCTACAGAGATGATAGCGGCAACAACACACTTCATGCACACACTTTAAGACACAACAGCAACAACAAAATAACTATCTGGATTTGTACTTGTGAGCGTTAAGCATGTGATATTAAAGAAGAGGAAACTTTACCAGTCAGTCTTCAGTTCTTCAGTCTGTGCAGCACTTCCGCTTCTGAGACGTTTCTAAATAAACCAAAACACGCATGCGCCAAGTTGAACCTTTTCTTTTTTTATTGATTTTTGTTAATTTGGCCTGGTTTACTTTGATGTGTGAATGTATGTGATTCAGATTCAGATTCATTTAATACGTTGTCTCCCAAGGGAGAAATGTGTCTTGGAGGAGGGGGGGGGGTCAGTATGTATGCATGTACAGTATATAAGATAAAATAGACTATTGATCTCACACTGGAGAAATGTATATGTACAGTATATATATATGTGTGTGTGTGTGTGTGTGTGTGTGTGTGTGTGTGTGTGTGTGTGTGTGTGTGTGTGTGTGTGTGTGTGTGTGTGTGTGTGTGTGTGTGTGTGTGTGTGTGTGTGTGTGTGTGTGTGTGTGTGTGTGTGTGTGTGTTACCTTATCTCTGTATGGCACTGGCGTGTGTGTGTTTTGTGTTACCTTATCTCTGTATGGCACTGGCTGTAGATTTGTTGACAAAATTTCTGTATCTGTGAATCGGAGATAGCCCAGGCCCTTTTTGTTTATTATTAGGATTATTATTTGTGTATTCTATTTGCTTTTCTTGCTTAGCACAATGGGTGGGGGAAAAAGTGTGTCTAATATGGTTATTGGAGTTTTGCTTTGATCATGCTGAGATAAGTGCAAAGACAATAAAGTATTTTTAAAACGTTGAAAGTTGATCTTGTAGGATGGGAAAGGTAATTCATTTTCAGAATAATAATTTAATAAGATAAAACTTTAATGATATCACAATGAAGAAATACATTTGATCCAAATAAATAATGTAACAGGCCTTATATACATTTGATGATAATAATAATAATAAGAATCATCATCATTTTTGGAAGCATAATGACTGGCTTATGAAAATGTTTTTAAACACATGTTTAGATTAAACCAGGTCCAAAAGTATGTAGTCACACAGTGTTTTACACTATTTCTAGCTAAACCCCTGCCGGTGGATTGGATCAGTATTCAGTGCTTAGGAGCTACACATATCACAGACTTGTCTCTGGCAACAAGTTAGTGGGTCATTGTGACTTAAAAGAACAGAAGAACAGTCCCTTTTATGCGTAATAATAACATGTAGCAGGGTTCTCATTGATATTTTTTCACAGTATAGAGCCTTACAGTAAGCAAGAAAAGCTTTCATTTCACTTCATTTGTTTATTTTGAAACATGCGTGCATACTTTATATATAATCATTAAAAAAACAACATTTCTATTCCATTCGCATATTCAAAAGGGAGTAGGAAGAATCAAAACCTACCCGTCTTAACAAAATACATTATTTTACTGTATGTGGCGCTCTGTCAAGAACCTCCCCCTGTGCCTGCTCAGACTGATTAATATTATCACATATCGCATAAGTAAAATGTGCAGAAGGGGGCGTGGCTCCTCAGGAGACGTCACACGGAGAAGAGTCCAAGCCAGGTCTGATCTTGAACTTTTGGTCCAGTGGGGCACATGGACAGCACCCGTATTTATTCGCCACATCATCACTTTTCTGAAAAACACTGAGAGAACAGGAAGCCCTAATTTTGTCTATGTAACCGAGGGTATGGAGTACAAGAAAGATGAAGCCAGATCGTTGGAGGTAATTTTTTCATCTCCACAGCTCCGTCTCAAAAATGCAACTCAGCACGGAAACAACAGGTCAACTCATTTCCGGTCTTTTACCTTTCAAAATAAAAGCATAGAATAACGCTGTGAATACAGAAAAGTAATTTACATACTTCCCCCCCAACAGAGAAAAAAATGTCCCCTTTTAACCACATCGAAAAAAAAACACAGCGATAAATAGACCAATGCCACATACTATATGTCAAGAGCATTAACAAAAGAACAAACAAAAGTAAACAAAATCCTCAACTGTAAGTAACAAAATCCTTAAAGCGGGCAGGCACTTTCAAAGCCCTACCCACCCGTGACTCAGTCAGTGGCCGAGTGAACTCTGGCTCATCAGGTTGCATATCAAACAACAAACCCACACCAGACCCTTTAGGAGACCCACAGGTCAGACCAGGGCGGGCACCAGATGGGCGACTGGGCAGAGAACCCAGGGTATAGGGCTTTAATCTATCAAAATGGACGACAAGTCCAGGCCCATCAACTAAAGGATCACAAATACGATACGAGAGCCCTGTTACCTTCCCAGAGTTCACAGTATCAGCAACCCTAAAGGGGCCTTTCCAGTGCGCAGCTAGCTTCATCCTATCCTCCCTGGGGTTGTGAAGCCACACCAAATCACCCACATTGTACGGTTTGTGTCGAGCCCCTACATCATGATACAATTTCTGACTCTCATGGGCATCTGTAGCATTTTGCCTAGTGTAAGCAAAGGCCACTCCCAACTTCTCTGCGAGAGAGGAGGCAAAATCATCATGAGAAATAGGCAAGCGAAGAGCAGTGGGTGTCGACAACATCATATTCACCGGGACCCGGGCTTCACGTCCATGTAATAGGTAAAAGGGGGTGTAACCCGTACATGCATGAACAGAGGTATTATAAGCAAAAGCCACATGTTTGAGGTAGTCATCCCATTCACCACCACATGAAAGCAATGATTTTGCGAGCTGGTCAATGAGGGTACGATTAAACCGCTCGACCATACCATCTGACTTTGGATTGTATGGAACTGTGCGTGTTTTCTTAATGCCCAAGAGCGAACATAAACTCTGCACAATCTCCGCCTCAAACTGTCTGCCGTGATCGCTATGAACAGTCTCTGGAACACCATGCAGAAGCACATAATCTTCAAACAGACATTGAGCCACAGTCAGAGCAGTCTGGTTAGGTAATGTATACAGATTGACAAACTTTGAAAAATAATCGTTCACCACCAACACATAGCGATTGCCCTTGGAAGTTACCGGAAGTTCCAAAATGTTCATAGCCACACGCTGAAACGGACGCACAGTCTGCAACCCTCCCATCGGAGCCCTGTGTTTAGGTACAGGGGCTTTGCGAGTCTGAAATGGTACACACTGTTCACACCACTGCCTAATGTCTTTGAGCATGGAGGGCCAATAACAGACAGTCCTGGCCTGCATCCACACTCTCTCCGCTGAAAAATGTGCAGAAACAGGGCCGCAGTGCAACTGGCTTAACAACTCTGGAACCAGCGATGCCGGCACCACAACTTGATGCTGGGGTTCCCCCGCAGGAGAGGGATAAACTGTCCGGCAAAGAAGCTCCCCCACCAGGGAAAGCCTGGGGAACTCCGGCCACAATTTCCGCAGCCACCGCGAGCCACGCAACTGCCCCCTTGGTGGACGAGAACCCCCAGCCCTGATCCAGTCCAATACAGTACCAATGTCCGGATCTTCCCTCTGAAGCCTGGCAATATAGTCACTGTCACCCATCAGTGAATGCCAGAGTTCTCCACCCACAGGAGGAGCCACGGATGGAGAGGGTACAGGCGCAGAGGGCACAGGCGGAGAGGGCACCGGTGGGGAGGGCACCGGCGGAGAGTGCACCCTGACCTGGGCATCAATAGGAGCGGAGTGTGGCGCTGGAGAGGAGCTTATCACATTGACCAGGGGGGCAGGGCCCAGGACCCCTTCGGGGCGCCGTGAGAGGGCATCCGCATTAGTATGACGGCGCGCCTCCTTGTGCTACATACTCCAGTTATACGGGTCCAGTTCAAGGATCCACCGGGCCCTCTTTCCGTATGGGTCCTTATCAATTGACATGCCCCGGAGTCCTAAAAGAGGCTTATGGTCAGTTATGATAGTAAAAGGGGATGATCCGTTGTAATGTCTAAACTGACGCACAGCCCACACCACAGCCCATAGCTCCTTATCAAATGTAGCCCAACGCTTTTGAGTATTAGTAAGCGATTGACTAGCATATACGACGACTCTCTCCAGCCCATCTTTATCCTGAGCTAACACCGCCCCAACAGCTTCCATAGACGCATCGGAAACAACAGGTCAAGCCAGGGAGTGTACACCTTAAATGGAACATTAAAGTCAGGCATGGTCACTATGGGGGCGGATGAGAGCACCGATTTAAAATGCCCAAATGCAGCCCTCAGTCCAAACAAAAGGGACATCCTTACATGTGAGATGATGCAGTGGGGCTGCAAGGCGAGCAAAATCTTTCACAAAGCGCCTGTAATATGAACAGAGTCCCAGGAAGGCTCTCACCTCTGTGGGCGAACGTGGTGTGGGCCATGACTTGACCTTGTTAGTATTCCTGGGGTCCGGCTGCGGGCCCCGACTGGAAACGACGTGGCCAAGGAACACCACATGATCCCGAGCCAGGTGACACTTCTGGGGATTGAGCTTGAGACCCGCTGCCTGGATATGAGAAAACACCTCCCGCAGGTTGAACATGTGCTCCTCAAACGTAGGACTGAATATTAACACATCGTCCAAGTACACCGTACAGACCTGCCACGGGAGTCCGCGCAGAACCAGCTCCATTACACGTTGGAATGTAGCAGGGGAGTTGGTCAGGCCCATGGGCATAGACCTCCACTGGTTCAGGCCTCTCCCTGTGGTAAAAGCTATCTTTTGTCTGTCTTCCTCAGCCACCTCCATCTGCCAATAGCCGTTTGAGAAATCAAGTGTACTGAACCAGCACGAGCCAGAGAGGGCATCCAGAGTATCATCTATCCGGGGCAGAGGATGACAGTCCTTTACTGTAACACTGTTCAGTCGTCTGTAATCAATACAAAATCGCCATTCATCATTCTTTTTTTTTTACAAGGACAACAGGCGAGGCCCAGGGGCTGCAGCTCTCCTCTATTACCCCATCAACCAACAGGGCTTTCACCTGGCGGTCAATCACCTCCCTCTTCTCAGGGGAAGTGCGATAAGCACGTTATCTCTGAGGTGGGTGGTCACCAGTGTTAATGTGGTGCTTGACCAGAGTACATTTACCAGTTACCGGATGCTGTCCACGAAACAGCTCCTGGAGTGTCTCAGACAGGGAGATTGGATGTCCTCCATAGACCTGACAGACGCTTATTTTCACGTGGCGATAGTTCCGGTACACAGGTTCCTGCGCTTCGCGGTGGGAGAGAGGAGTTACGAGTACTGCCGTCTCCCCTTCGGTTACGCGCTCGCGCCTCGGACTAGGGCGGCACGGTGGCTGAGTGGATAGCACTCTCGCCTCTCAGCAAGAAGGTCCTGGGTTCGAATCCCGGTCGGACCAGGGCCTTTCTGAGTGGAGTTTGTATGTTCTCCCCGTGTCTGCGTAGGTTTCCTCCGGGTGCTCCGGTTTCCCCTACCACTAAAAATATGTACAATAGGTCTGGCATGCGCCTCTTGTTCGGCGACCCTGCTCCCATCTCTGTGTGGAGTGAGAGGACAAGTGCCCAAAAATAATAACAATTGTAAACCGCTTTGTGACTCTGGTCTGTGAAAGGCGGTATATAAATAAAGATTACTTACTTACTTACTTACTTTCTCAAAGTGCGTGGAGGTGGCACTGGAGCCTCTCAGACGCGCGGGGGTAAGGATATTAACCTATATAGACGATTGGTTAATACTGGCCTCGTCCAGGGAAGTGGCCGTGAGTCACACACTGGGTCCTTTCCCACATACAGTACAGCGTCTGGGCTTTGTGGTGAACAGGGAAAAGAGCAGGCTGCAGCCGGCTCAGCGCATGATCTATCTCGGCCTGCAGCTAACTCTGTGACGTTCCGTGCTGCATTGTCCGAGGACAGACGGAGGAACATCACCCGTCTGGCCAGGGAGGTGCTAGCGGGCCCCAGGGTCCCCGCTCAACGCCTCAGGTCCCTTCTGGGGATGATGGCGGCGGCTCATGCTGTGGTGGTGCCACATGAGGAACTTTCAGAGATGGTTCTCACGCCTCAAGCTTCACCCGTCACGGGACGGGGGGAAGCTGATCTGGGTTCCCCAAACTGCAGCGTCGGACATCAGGTTCTGGCTCACTCCGGGTCTTTTGCGGGACGGAGTGACTCTGGTCAGTGCCGTGTCTCACGTGGAGGTGTTCACGGACGCGTCACTCGAGGGGTGGGGCGGGGTCCTCGGTCAGAGCTCCGTAGAAGGCTGCTGGTCGGACTCAGCCCGCCACATCAACCTTCTGGAGATGGAGGCAGTGCACAGGGTGCTGCTGCACTTTGCTCCTCAGTTGCAGGGGAGACACGTGATGGTTCGCTCAGACAACACCACGGTGGTGTCTTATCTGAACAGACAGGGGGCACCAGATCCCCCGCTCTCCATAGCATGGCGACGGTGATTCTGCTGTGGGCGGCGGTTCACCTCCCGTCCCTGAGGGCGCGCCACGTCCCGGGTGCCCGGAACGTGGGTGCCCGGAACGTGGGTGCCGACAGAATGTCCAGGGGGGGCCCACTCCAGGACGAGTTGGGCCTGGCCCCGCGGATAGCTGCAGAGGTCTGGCGGAGGTTCGGCCGCCCACGCACAGTGCCCGTCCTGGTTCGTCTTAAGGGCCGCGGACGAGCCGCCCCTAGGGGTGGACGCCCTGGCTCACTACCCGTGGCCAGGGGGCCTTCTGTACGCTTTTCCACCAGTTCGTCTCCTGCCGGTCTTGCTGCGGAGGATTGAACAGGAGGGGAGGTCGGTGGTCCTGGTGGCTCCGGACAGTCCACATGCCCGGTGGTTCCCCTTCCTGAGGGGCATGGCGGTGATGGAGCCTTCGGCCCTCCCGGACGGCTTGGGCCTCCCCGGGGGCTTTAGTCCAGGGGGGGGGGCTCTACTCACGCCCGATAATCGGCCGCAGGCTTTGGGCTTGGAGGCTGAGAGGCGGAACCTCGTAGACCTGGGTCTCCCCCTGGCGGTGGTGGAGACTATTCAGGGGGTGAGGGCGCCTTCCACGGTGAGATCCTACACTACCAGATGGAGGCTCTTCAGCGACTGGTGTGGTTCTCGCTCCTGGGATCCCAGGCGTTTTCCCCTGGAGGGAGTCCTGGGATTCCTGCAGGAACTCTTTGACAAAGGGAGGGCTGTCGGTACCCTGGCAGTGTTCGCGGCAGCCATTACCTCGTGTCACGGTGGTTTCGGGGGGTTCACGGCCTGTTCCCAATCCGTTGGTCAACCGCTTTTTGCGGGGGGCCCGCAGGAGGAGACCACCGCTTCAAAGAACGCCCCCGGTTTGGGACCTCAGGGTGGTCCTCAGGGGTCTGTCGGGCCCCCTTTTGAGCCGGTGTCGGAGGAGAGTCCCGAGTGTGTGGCTTTTAAGACTGCTCTCTTGCTGGCGCTGGCGTCTGCCAAGAGGGCGGGGGACTTGTGTGCGCTCTCCGTCCTGTCCTTTGGAGGGGGTGACGGTCTGGTGGAGATGTGGCCCAATCCGGCTTTTCTCCCTAAGGTCATCACTTCGGCCTTCAGGTCGAGAGTGATCAGGATTAGGGCTTTCCATCCGCCGCCGCATGCCTCGCCGGAGGAGGAGCGGCGGCACCTTCTGTGTCCTGTCAGAATGCTTAGGCGTTACCTGGCTATGACATCTTCCTTCAGGTTGGTTGATCAGCTGTTTGTGTGTCTGGGCCCCAGAAACAGGGGCGCCCCGCTGTCGTCTCAGCGGCTGGCGTACTGGGTCGCCACGGCTGTGCGGTTGGCGTATCAGGCTCAGGGCCTGGCCCCCCCGGTGGGTTTCAGGTCGCACTCCACGCGTGGGGTGGCGGCCTCTACGGCCCTCCTCAGGGGGGCTTCGGTCGAGGACGTTTGCCGTGCGGCTTCTTGGGCTTCGTCCTCCTCTTTCGTCCGGTCTAACTTTTTGGATGTGTCGGACCGGTCGGTGGCCCATTCTGTGCTTGGTGCAGCGGATTGAGTTGAAACCGTGAGTTTCCTCATCTGAGGGGGTCTACGGTTTGGTTTTGACCGCCCTGGTTCAGGAGCTCTTGGGAGAGGCGTCCTGCAGGTGCGGTGTGTGTGTGCTTTCTCAGTCAGTTAGGTAGTCCACGTCAGGAGCTCTTGGGAAAGGCGTCCTGGGACTACGGGTGACTTTCGGTCGGTGTTACTTGGGGGTGTCCTTGGGAGGAGCGGCCCCGTAACACGCAATTGGTTTTCTTCTGCCCTGAGTCTTCTCACTGTGTGAGAGTCTTGCTCGGGCAGGGCTCCAATCACTCTTCGCTGGCCTGCTGGGAGTACATGTTCCTACGGACTCCGCGTTGTGTCCCACTAGCGAAGTTCTAAGGGACGTAGCACCATGACGAAGAATTAATAGTTACTTATGTAACTTATGTTCTACGAATAGGTGCGTAGTCCCTTAGCTTCGAGCCCATCAGGCCAGCCCGGCTGGGCAGAGTTCAAGAGGGGGCGTGGCCTTGTGCAGGGGCTTTTTTAGAGGAGGGTCGCTAGTGATTGGAGCATATTTATATGTATTTGATCTCTCTGGCGTGTGACCTGGGGGTCACGTGATATCCCACTAGCGAAGTCCTAAGGGACTACGCACCTATTCGTAGAACTTAAGTTTCAAAAGTAACTATTAATTGCCCCTTCATGCTGTTACTTACGGTGGAAACAGAAGCCGCGGAGATGAGTAACCAAAATACAATGTTTAAAATTAATCATCGCAGTGACCAAGTGTGCAGTGAAAGTAGTGGCAAAACTTAAATTTGTATTTTTATCCCCTCATCCCCCTGGTTCTACTTTTACCATAGGTGGTAGCATAAAAGGTTTACCGTGGCTGTTTTTCGCTGTTCTTTTCCGAAACAATTAGAAAAAAAAACTGTATCTGTCCCCAGCGGGCCGTACAACCGACCACACAACAAGAATGGACCATTTGATTTAGTAAAACCTCTCTCCAAACGTCTAAAAATAGCTAACTCTAGCATCCAGGTAGCTTTCCATGCTGTATTGCCACCTCGTCATGTGACTGGTGCGGAATAACTACAGTATAAACAACGACGTCACTCAAAGATCCTCCTATTACAACTCGTAACGTGTAATAACATTTTAGCAATCTCTACTCTACGGTGTGCGTAACTGCCGTGGCACAGGAGGGACAATTTACATTATATGTAAATACATAACATTTCCCTCCCCCTTTACTTTTGATGTTCCCCTTAGCAAAAGTGAAATAGTTAAACATTAAACTATTATATTGTGGTGGCTGGTGAACGCACACACAAATGTGTTATTGTGAAGGAGCTGTAGTTCCGGGGGATGAGAGATAAGAGGGGAGTGTTGCCACCTGTGTGTAATGAGTGTTGGGAATAAATACAGTGAGACTCAGCTTCTCGTCTCGTTTGCTTCTCCCACATTGGTGACCCTGACTCTGGACATTATAAGCATGTAACAAGATAATGCTGGCGCTGCGGTCGCCCCCACCGGCTGTGTTCGCGCCTACGGTGAAACTACCAGAGTTTTGGACGCACGATCCAGAGCCGTGGTTTCAGCATGTTGAAGCGCAGTTTCATCTACGCGGCATAACCACGGACGTCACGAGATATTATGGATGGAAAATATGTTGGCGTTACTCAGCTCTGGGGACAGTTCATTTCTTTTCACCCATCTGTTCCTGCGCCAACTCCCTCCTCTTGTGCGTACCGCCCTGGCCACTTCGGACCTGATCCGCACTAAGGATTACAGACGGCTGGCGAAGGAGGCTGACAAACTTCTGCTGGCATCCAGGCAGTTTTCGGTGCATGCGCTGGTGCCTCCGAATGCGTGTGAGGAGGATGTCTGCGTGCACGTGACGGCTGTGACGGATCGACGAGACAAGAAGGAAAGCCTCTGTTTCTACCACCGCCGCTTTGGAACCAAGGCTCGCCGTTGCATCCCACCGTGCTCTTTTCAGCAGTCGGGAAACAGGAAGGCCGGTGCTCGCTAGCAGCTGCCTGCACCGTTGACCAGGACAGGCTGCTTTTCATTGAGGATGGGGCTTCAGGACGTCGTTTTCTTGTGGATTCTGGAGCGCAACGCAGCATCATACCCCCCTCCACGGCCGAAGCTACTGGGCAAGGACGGGGCCCTCCGCTGGCCGCAGCTAACGGGACTCGCATCTGCACCTTTGGCACCAGGTTTTTGACAGTGTGTTTTAATGGCCGTGAATTTAGCTGGGACTTTGTGATTGCTTCTGTGTCAGTTCCTATCCTGGGTGCAGATTTTTTATGTGCATTCAGGCTGTTAGTAGATGTGTCTAACAGGTGTTTGATTGATGCTGTGTCTTTTAATTCCTATCCATGTACGCTGAGGAAAGCTGGGCACATTCTGGCTAACATGCTGGCCGTTGGTGACTCGTACCAGCGTCTGTTAGCAGAGTTTCCTACCCTTACGGTTCCCACATTTTCTGCGGCAGTAGCTAAGCACGGGGTGGAGCATTACATCACTACCGTGGGCCCGCCAGTTTTTGCTCATGCGTGCCGTTTAGATACGGCAAAATTGTTGGTTGCTAAAAAGGAGTTTGCCAACATGGAGAGACTTGGAATCGTACGCCGTTCAAACAGCCCGTGGGCTTCGCCTTTGCACATGGTTCCCAAATCAGACGGTGGTTGGCGCCCGTGTGGGGATTTCCGTCACCTCAACAATGCCACGACCAACGACAGGTACCCGGTCCCCCACATTCAGGATTTTTCTGGGCACCTGGCGGTGGCTGTCGTGTTTTCGAAGGGTGGATTTGGTTAGAGGTTACCACCAGGTGCCAGTCCACCCGCGAGATGTCCCTAAGACTGTTGTTATTACACCTTTTGGCCTTTTCGAGTTTTTGAGTATGCCATTTGGCCTTAAGGGGGCAGCACAGACTTTTCAGCGGTTAATGGACTCTGTTTTGCAAGACATGCCCTTCATATTATAGGCATATAGTCAGATGGTGCCTGGCGGCCACTAGCCTTTTTCAGTAGAAGGTTGCGAGAGTCAGAAAGGAAGTACAGTGCGTTTGCCACACGCCACTTCAGGTTTCTCCTGGAGGGCCGAGAGTTTGCTGCTTATGTGGATCACCAGCCCCTTATATTTGCTATGGCCAAAACCTCTGAACCATGGTCGGCACGGCAACAAAGGCAGCTTTCTGCTATTTCTGAGTTTACTTGTGATATTCGACATGTTGCAGGGAAGGACAATGCAGTAGCGGACTGTCTCTCTCGGGCTCAGGTTTCCACGGTTCAGTTAGGCATTGACTATGCAGAGATGGCGGTGGACCAGCTGGCGGATTCGAAGGTGCAAGCGCTGCGCACCACTGACTCTAGTTTGAGGTTGGAAGATTTTCAGGACAGCGGGGCGACGCTTCTGTGTGACATGTCCATGAGCAGAACACGTCCTTTGGTACCTGCGGCCTGGCGCGCCTGCATTTTCGAGGCTGTACACTCCCTGTCTCACCCCGGTGTGAAAGCGACGGTAAAGTTGGTGAGCGCTAAGTTCGTGTGGCCCGGCCTCAAAAACGTTAAGACTTTGGCCTCCACATGCGTGGCCTGCAAGAGGGCCAAGGTGCAGCGTCACGTTAAAGCTCCCTTGGGTCCTTTTTCAATTCCTGAGACGTTTTGAACATGTCCATGTGGACTTGGTGGGCCCTCTTCCCCCTTCCCGGGGGTTCACTCACCTCCTGACCATGGTGGACAGGACCACTCGATGGCCGGAGGTAGTGCCCCTGTCGTCTACTACTTCGGCAGACGTGGCCCGGGCTTTTATTTATTTGTGGGTGGCGCGGTTTGGGGTTCCTCCGGACCTGACTTCTGATAGGGGCCCCCAGTTCACCTCGGAGCTGTGGACTTCAGTGGCTGGGAGCTTGGGGGTTAAACTTCACCGGACCACGGCATATCATCCGCAGGCTAACGGGTTGTGCGAGAGGTTTCACCGGACTATGAAATGTGCCCTCCGGGCCTCTCTGGTAGACAATAGCTGCGTGGACAGGTTGCCGTGGGTTTTGTTGGGTTTACGCTCCGCCCCCAAGGAGGATCTGCGCTCCTCTTCTGCTGAGTTGGTTCTGGGACAGACACTGAGGGTCCCGGGGGAGTTCCTGCATACCGCCCCTGGCCTGGTTCCGAGGGTGGCTACACTGCCTTTTTCCCCGGCAGGAGCTTTCAGACCGGTCGCGGCACACCACTGTATGCCTCAGGCCCATGTTCCTAAGGACCTTATGTCGACCAAATATGTTTTTGTACGTCATGACGCACACTGTTCTCCCTTGCAGGCGCCTTACGATGGCCCATTCCGGGTGCTGGAGACAGGGGACAAGTATTTTTTGGTTGAGATCGGGGCTGGCCAAGATCGGGTCACGGTGGACCGCTTGAAGCCTGCTCATGTGCTCCGGGACGAGGATGTGGAGTTGGCCCGCCTTGCTCGCGGGGCCGCCCGCCTAATCCTGCCCCGGTAGTGGGGCCCCTGCCTGTCCCTGCCCGGATGGCTACGCCGGTTAAGCGTAGGGGGGGTAGATTGGTCCGGCGGCCGGTTAGATTTTCTTAGTGTGTACCTTTTTTGTTTTGTGGGGTTAGAGTAATTTGTTCATTTGTGTGTTCTGGGGGGGCCTGTGTGGTGGCTGGTGAACGCACACACAAATGTGTTATTGTGAAGGAGCTGGAGTTCCGGGGGATGAGAGATAAGAGGGGAGTGTTGCCACCAAAATATAGCATTTGTAAATATGAACATTCTACAGCTATAACATTCTCAATGGAACGAAAGAGAAAATCTGTCAGGAGGTCTTCTGTTTCGTTGAGGATGAATACGACCAATTTCCATATCCATCACTGGTTCTTTTGAAGACTGTGTGAGTGCTGGGCTGGATACAGTCTCTGGAGTAGACACCCGCCTTGGCTTAGGTGTACCAGGAACTCGGTAAAAAATGTTATGTTGTTCCTGTGGTTCCTCAAGAAATGGATATTACTTCTGATGAATCCCTTGATCTAGAACAGAAGGAACATGACACGTGTTGTAAGATGATAACTGGTCCACATGTCTCTTCCAGATGAGATGATCACTGCTTTCTACGGTGTTGGACACAGGACCTGTATTTTGCCTCCAACAACACTTAAAAATGTTGGTGCAATTACTTTCTCATCTATTTTGTTAGTGTGGCAGTGTGGAGTGCGTCTGCCCTCCCCTTACCCGTTTCATTGAAGCACCTTCTCACGCACTTGCCTGCCACTGATTGCAAGTGTGGCAAAGTGGAGGCTGCTACGCGCTCCTTAAATAATATGACAATATAAATGAGAAAGAAAAACCAGCAACGCCAGGGCAAAGTGCCCAAAATAAAATAAAAAGCGCTCTAAGGCGCACAGGTTCGTAAATCATAAAGAGGCAGACAGACATTAAGTTTACTTTGATTTATTAAGTTGAGAGTTTTCTCTTTAGGTTTCACACGTTGTCACATTTCCTGTCGCAAAGGACTCAGGGGTACAGGTGAACAACACACAACAGAAACATACAACATGGTGAGAAACGAGAGACAGCAGAAGAAATAGCGGTGGGCCGCGGTGTGGCCAGTCCTCAGCCTACGAATTAAAGTAGAGTTAAATTATCATAACCACAATGCTGTCAGTGTGTGCAGCTAAGACCTACATTTCCACAGCCAACACTGAGCGCGCACTCTTGACGAGTAGCGGTTTACAGGCCCAGACCAACAGCCGGCTACAACGCACTCGGACCCCAGCAATGAGGGCGGCCAGACACCAAAGCGACTGGACAGTGTGGCCATGCACAACGAGGACTCGCGGGGCACAATGCCACACCGCGGCACTACAACAACAATTCAACATTAGTGGCTGAATCTTACAATTATTAGAATTGACACTAAAACTACTACCTGGAGCAGGAGGAGGGCTGGCGCGACGACACACACACAGGAGACGGAAGTGCAGAGGTAAACAATAGATGTAAATCTATGCTATTTATACTGCCCGTATGCGCCATCTGGTGGACACAAATATGGTGGCCAAGTCCAGCTTGCCACACAGGGGCAGGACCGAGGGTCTTTAGGCCTGAGTCTGATGGCTTTCACTCTTTTGCCTCTCCTGCGGGAAGTGACAGCCTCTTTGGGTCCGGGGAGTTGTGCTGGTGGGAAGCCTCACGCAGCGGTTTGGTGACCTGTTGGCACGCATGTGGGCTTGTGCGGTGTGAGTGCTGCCCTGGGAAAGGCCTTCTGCTCTCAGATTCAGATTCAGTTTATTTTCCATTTGCAGTAAAAAAACACATTGGAATACATTAGCAAAAGTCTCCAGTGTGCACAGACAAATAGAGACATAAAACAACATTAAAAGACAAAAATAAAACAAATAAAACAGTAAACAAAAGTCACTGTGAAATCGATCGACTAAAACAGTTCAAAACAAGTGCAAATCATTAAAGTGCTCTGTTCACACTGATAACAGCTTGTGGATAAAAACTGTTAGCGTAACGAGATGTCCTGCATCTCAGAGAGCGATATCTTCTGCCAGAGGGAAGAAGCTGGAACATGGCTTTCCCAGGGTGGCCAGAAGAGTCATTAACAATCCTAAGAGCTTTGTTTAAAAGTCTGGATTTATAAAGAACCTCCAGAACAGGAAGCTCACAGCCCACGGTCCTCTTTGCAGAGCGGAGCACCTTGTTTAAAGCTCTCTTTTCTTTATCTGTGATGTTTCCAAACCACACCAACAAGTAAACTCTCAATGGTGCAGCGATAAAAGTTAAGCAGAATCTTAGAGTTAGTGGTAAATTCTCTAAGTTTACGCAGAAAGTAGAGACGCTGACGAGCTTTCTTAACGACTCGGTCAGTGTTTTTAACCCATTTCAGGTCATAAGACAGAGTTAAACCCAGAAACTTGCACTCCTCTACGATCTGCACCTGGGAGTTGTCGATTACGACAGGCAAATGAGAACTATTGCGACTGAAGTCGTAGACCAGTTCACATGTTTTGGATGCGTTCAACTGGAGGTTGTTAGTTTTACTCCACTGAACCACATTTTGTATCTCTGCTCTATAAGAGGATTCATCATTGTCACTGATGAGACCGATGATGGTGGTGTCATCAGCATATTTAAATGATCAAGTTTGAGTCAGAGGAGGACACACAATTGTGAGTGTACAAAGTAAAAAGCAAAGGACTCAAAATACATCCCTGAGGAGAACCAGTGCTCACAGAAACAACATCAGAAAAACAGTCATTGATTTTCACTCGCTGAGATCTGTCAGTTAAAAAGCTAAAAATCCATTTACACATGGCAACACTTAAACCGAGAGACATGAGCTTTTCAATCAGTTTACCTGGGACAAGGCAGTTAAAAGCAGAGCTATAATCGATGAAAAGCATTCTCGCGACAGATTTACTAGTGTCCAAGTGACTGTAGACAGAGTTCAGAGCAAAGGAGATGGCATCCTCCACACTCCTGTTCTGTCTGTAAGCAAACTGGAGCGGGTCAACACTCACAGGGATCTGGCTCTTAATGAAGTCCAGCACAAGCCGCTCAAAAGTCTTTATAAGGAGGACAGACGTGAGGGCCACAGGACGATAGTCATTCAGGCATGCTCTTTCTGGTGAGTGTGCATCATATTATCTCACACCTCCATTTGCGGCGCATTTTCTCGCGCTTTTCTCCTGCTCCAGTGTGGCTACCTCCTCCAGTGTGGCAATCTATAGTAAAGGGCTGCGTGAGCCCGTTGTGCTTCGCAGCCGTTACTTGTGGGTAAGCATGGTGCCATCTTCCCTTTGACCCATTTGGCTGTCCCCAGTCACCCTAACAGCCTCATTTTCCTTTAGTTGGTGCGCAATTACGCACAGCGGAGGTCGAGCGCGCGCCTCTGTTCGGGGTCTGGGGGACCGGTGCTTTTCCGATTGGTGAGTTGCCGTTATTGCCTGATGTCTACCCAAATTCTAATCTTTAGTGTTCTAACCCCTGCTTCCCCGCACTTTAGCGGGACCGAGCTGCACCTCCCGCGGCAGTTTGGAGACTGCCAACAGGCCACTACACGAATTCTAAGAGCCGTTTCCACTAGCGCAACTCCTCATGCCTCCGCTGTTCTGGATAGACCTCACAGGCCAGAGTCGCTCCAGCTGTGGACACTGGTAACCGCACCTCTAGCGTAAAGGAGCGCCTATACACCTAGCTGTAAATTTTGTAAATTTTTAACTGTAAATATTGAGTTTGGGATTTCGTTTTTTTTGTGTTTTGTTCTTTACATGTGTGTGTGTGTGTGTGTGCGTGTGCATGTGTTTTTCATTTTGCTTTTGACAATTATAATTATATTCCAAATGCTTCTAACTTAAAAATGTTTTAATCAAAATAAATGTTGTACTTTTGTAATAAGGTTTGGTTTTGTCTCTGCCCCATCACTTTAAAAAAAGGGAAACGAACCTGTGTCTGCCTTGCAGGGTCCTAGGCCTACCCTAGGTGGCGTTGACAATAGCTGCATTTTAACCTGTACTTTAAACTCTCGTCATGCCACATTAGTGTAATGGTCGAGACTATGAATGTGGGAATTTAGCCTAATCAAGTATAGAAATGTTACCAACAACGCCACCCAGTATGTGGGCACTGGGACCCGTTAAAGACAGAAATTAGAAACCACACAGGCTCGTGGACTGGTGTGGACAGGAGGCAACGTAATACTAAAATACAATTTAAAAAAAGACAGTTCCTCTATTTCATAGAATGATTAACTTTTATAACTGCTTCATCCCCCATACAATTTTCACTGTAAACTCAAGTGTTAGTTATTTTTGATTGGCCACACTAGTAAGCCATCCCTCCACGCAGCAGCAGCACCTAGAGCACAGCGCATTCCAGGCCCAAGCGCCTCCAAACGGACCCACGCGCCTCCGTGGCCCCACACTGAGGGGCGTCCTAAAGCCTAGTGTATACCATAGACTGTATATATTAACGGAGAGAGTCACGCCCAAGCCCCGGTGATCCAAGATGGCGCCCTATTCAAATGAATGGTTGTGCTCGGTGGCGCTTTGTGACGGCATGGGGGCTGAAAGATTAGCAGAAATCACCTGGAACTCTCAAAGATCTATGGGAAACTCGCCTGTATTTGGGCATTGTCTGGACCTCCTGGTTCTGCGCAGTGGATGATCTCGCGTGTGTGGGTCTCACACCAGGTCTCACGCAAGTGCACAGAGGGGCTTGGCTGCGTTCTGACCAATCAGAGCAGTTCATCAGAGCGGGAGTTAGAGCGAGAGCCAGACGAGCAGAGTTTGTGGCACTAAAGTGTGGATTTAAACAAAACCGAAGGATTTAAGAAGAAAAAAAGTTCAGGATGACAAGGGACACTAAAATCCCCACAAAATCCGACCTTTATGGAAGCTGAGGTTCTCTGTCAGCGAGGTCGCGCTGTTTTAATTTACATTGAGTTCTATGGGGAAAATGTCTGGGTAGCCCACGTGAATTTAGTCTGGTTTAGTCTGCAGTACCGCGAGAATCCCCCGAGCACGAGTTCTTCAGCTCCAAGCTAGTAATACCCTATCCAGTTATTATAATAGATCCATGGTTATACTCCTTGCGGAGTTTTGAGGAGAATGTTGTAATCCTACACCCAACCAAATGATGATAAAAACATGGACAAACCGAGCTGTTTGAGCTCATTACATGTGTTTCTAGTGCAGGTTTATGTGATAGTTCTATGGACTCATTATTTCTAAACTCATTTAACTGTGATGTTGTGAATAAAGACACCGTTCTTGTTGGAAACATAGTTATCATTCAATTGTATTCAGCACAAACAGCAAAACAATAAGCGGGTATACTGCAGTTACTCACCCATATGAGTAACTGCAGTATACCCACATGTAGCACTTCAAGAAAGCCGCACACAAGTTACTAGGAGCCGCAGAGGTGCGAGACGCGCGCTCACACAAACCCTAGACAAAATATTCAATTGATAAGAGGTGACTAAGAATTAGATTTATTTAAAGTGCTTACCAGTACTATAAGGGGATCGCGGATGCAGTAAAGGGTGCCTTTCTCTCTCTAGGGAGAACTAGAGCCCTGCACGGGCCTATTATCTGGGCCCGAGCCCGGCCCTGGCCCGAAGGGGTGGAGCCCCAGCCCGGCCCGGCCCGATATGGTTTCTGAATTTTCAGGCCCGAAACCCGCATCAAGCCCGACTTTTTTGTTTTTTTTTTGTAACATCCCATAACAATGTTTTAGCGTAGTATATAGTGCCGCGCACTGATATGAACGCAGACTTAGCTAGAGGGCGGAGTTATACATGGTAGTGATGTGTTGCAATGAGTTCTGTGTGTGCGGAGTGGTGCAGAGTGAACATCTGTATGATGCCCAGATGCTGCAACACACTTGTAAGTAACGCTATGTGCCGTCAATGACAACACTACACAGAACAACAAACACTACAGCGTGATAGAACGCTATATTCAGTGGGTGCGTTCGTAAATGTATTCTGCCGCTCTGAAAATGAAGAGCCCGAGCCCGGCCCGTGTCCGAGGTCATTATGCGGTCATCGGCCCGAAGCCCGGCCCTCGGGCTGTCGGGCCGTCGGGGCCCTCGGGCCAAGGGCTCAAGTGCAGGGCTCTAGGGAGAACTACGTTTTAATACAAATACTCCAGCACATAAAAAGTTAGAAAGCCGGCTCTAACACTCACCGACACAGCAGAGCGCTGCACCTGCGGAGGGGTTGCGCAATAGCCGCTTTGTCCCCACTCCATGGTTGTGCCGGGAAAACAGACGATCTAGAAGAAACTACATTAAAATACTGTGCCAATACTAAGCCGCCAGGCCAGCTCCAAGCAACCTGTCCGAGTGGATCCTGGACTACCTCACAGACAGACCCCAGTTTGTGAAAACCAGGGACTGCGTGTCCTCGCGCCGTTCCTCTTCACCCTCTACACTGCGGACTTCAGACACAACACGGACAACTGTGTCCTCCAGAAGTTCTCTGACGACTCTGCCATCATTGGACTCAGCTCCAAAGACGATGACGCAGAGTACAGAGTTATACAGGACTTTGTGGACTGGTGTCAGCGGAACCACCTCCTCATCAACGCGGGGAAGACCAAGGAGATGGTGGTGGATTTCCGCAGACGTCACTCTGCCGCTCCAGCCCCAGTGAACATCCAGGGAAAGGACATTGAGAGAGTGGACGCATACAAGTACCTGGGTGTTCATCTGAACCACAAACTGGACTGGATCCATAACACAGACAGACGCCCTCTTCAAGAAGGGCCAGAGCCGACTCTACCTGCTGAGGAGGCTCAGGTCTTTTGGAGTGGAGGGGCCACTCCTAAAGACCTTCTATGACTCTGTGGTGGCATTAGCCATCTGATGGTCTGCTGGAGCAGCAACATCACAGAGAAAGAAGAAGCTGGACAAGGTCATCAGGGAGTCCAGCTCAGTCCCGGGCTGTTCCCTGGACACAGTGCAGCAGGTGGGGGACAGGAGGGTCCTGGATAAACTAACATCTATGCTGGACCATGACTGTCACCCCCTGCAGGACACTCTCTCTGCTCTGAAGAGCAGCTTCAGTGACAGACTTACTCATCCTCGTTGTGTGAAGGAGAGGCTGTACAACGAGAATGTATAACAAGAACTGCTGAGTCTGTACAAGTGTCACTGATAATTCACTAGTAACTTTGTCACTAGTCACTTTACCTGTTATTAGTATTATTGGTAGTAACCTAGTGTAACTTAAGTTCTACGAATGATGCGAAGCCACTTAGTTCGCTGTGGGTATACTCAACAAGCCCGAGCTTCCCGCCAGAGAGAAATTAACGCTCCAATCACCTGCCCGTCCCATCTATAAATAGTCCTCTACAGCCTGCACCTACCACTTTTAACTCTGCCAAAGCCAGGCTGGACTGATGGGCCCGTAGGCTAAGTGGCTTCGCACCATTCGTAGAACTAGGTAACTACCAATTCTACTTCATGGTGCTCCAGCCACTTAGTTCGCTGTGGGTACCACGCAAAGCTGTAGAGAGATGTACTCCCATCAGGCCAGCGTACAGTGATTGGAGCCCTGCCCAAGTTCCCGCCGCACTATCAAGGCGCATGGACCCGGGGCAGGAAGGAAGAAGAGCAGTGTACGAGGCCGCTCCTACCAAGGACGCCTGAGTAACACTGACAAGGTCCTGAGGAGCAAGAACAGAGCAAGGGCCGCTTCTATCAAGGACGCCCATACTCTGACAGGACTCCCGTAGGAGTAAGCAAGAAAACATACCCAGGACGCCTCTACCAAGAGCTCCTGAAAAATGAGAAGAAGAAACATACCCAGGACGCCTCTACCAAGAGCTCCTGAAGTATGGCAACCCGTTACGGGAAGAGCGGGTCACGACCCCAGGACGCCTCCATCCAGCGCTCCTGAAGCCGGACTAGAGTAACCGCAGGCCGCGGGTCAGCTCCCTCCGAACGTCCCGCGGTCCCGAGTCAGACCCCCGCGTTCAGAACGGAATGGGCAACCGACCGTTGTGCCACGTCCACTAAATATGACAGAGCAACGGTAGAGGACGAAGCCCAAGACGCGGCTTGGCAGATGTCCTCCACCGAGGCCCCCCCGGAGCAGAGCTGTGGAGGCCGCGACTCCTCGTGTGGAGTGCGCCCTGAACCCTACCGGGGGAACCACCCTGATGACCCTTGACCTAAAAGCCGAAGTAACAACCTTAGGCAGAAAGGCTGGGTTCGGCCAAGCCCAACTACACCATCCTCAGCACCAAATGTCAGGCATTCCGGGCGAACGGAGAGTGCGCATAGCTCACCTGCCCTCTTGGTTGAGAGCCAGCAAGAGGGCGGTATTGAGAGCCACAAACTCGGGGCTGGCCTGGGCCACAGGCTCGAAGGGAGGTCCCGATAACCCCCTCAAGACCACCTTAAGGTCCCAGAGCGGGGGGTCCTCCGGAGAACGCGCCTCTTCCGGTGGGCCCCCCAAAGAATCAGAATCAGAATCAGAATCATTTTTATTGCCACGTAAGTAACAGGAGGTCACAGACTAGGAAATTGCTTTGGCTCAGTGCAACAGTCAAAAAGAGATAATAAAAATAAGAATAAAAAACACTTCTAAAGAATAAATTTAAATTTAAAATAGAGTTACAGTTACTATTTACAATATACAAGTGCACATGGTGCACACAATGTAAGGTGACAGCAGTACAGTGAAGTAAAGTGACGTATGATGGGCAGTAAAGTGACTTTATAAAGGGCGGGGGGACAGGTTAAGAAGTGTTCAAGAGTCCAACAGCAGAGGGGAAGAACAAAGGAAACGTTTGACCAGTCTTTGACCCGTACCACACGTGACAGGCCAAAACCCACGGCGAGCCTCTTGGCTCCCCTGGGGTGTGGGGCCGTCACGTGTGGCGTAGTGAACACCGGGTTCATATGTGGGCACACGGGTGAGTTCGGACCTCTCCTGTCCCTGCTCCGAGCCCTCTCTGTCTCTGTCTGAGGGCTGCGGTGGGAGGAGGATTTGGAGACACTGGAGCCTGAATCGCGGCACTCTCTCTCTCTCCCCCTGGGGAGAGTGAGAGGCCCGTTACCTGGGCGGTGCGTGAAGAGCATAGACTGTATATAATAACGGACAGAGTCACGCCTATCTCCGCTGTTCATAGGAGTTGGCCATGAAAAGTGCTTTCATGGAGCAATCCAAGATGGCCGCGAGTGGTCCCGCCCACAAGAAAATTGTGAAAAAACGCATCTGCGCATGCGTCAGCCGGCGCAGCTCCATTCATTTGAACGAGAGACTTCAAAAATTCACAGCGAGTAAACTAGAGTGGACCAAAAAAATTCACCCCCCTCAGCATTGACACACATGTGGAACGGAGCTTTGGGCCAAGAGCCAACATTTGGTCCATCCTGTAAAGACGTTTTTGAGAGGTCTGCCAACGCTATATGTTAGCATTGGCTAATTCTTCTTCTGGGTCCACCCCCATCGGCCCGGGGTGGTATTGCAAGCATGTCAGCGCACGTCATATTGGCCACTTTTGAGCTGGGACCCGCCCCCACTGGTGAAGAGTCAGTCAGCCCAGGCAGGGGAAGCAGAAGAAGCACCGGGGTGTTCGTTCCTGCAGTGAAGTACAGCTACGCTTACCTATCTCGTCCGATGCCGGAGGGAGAAGGGAACTCGGACTAGCAGAGAAGGCATCTCGATTCTCCATCAAGTTAAGTAGATCTCTCTATGGCGCCCGAGTTAAAAGTGGCAGGTGCGGGCTGTAGAGGGCTATTTATAGATGGGACGGGCACGTGATTGGAGCGTTAATTTCTCTCTGGCGGGAAGCTCAGGCTTCTTGAGCATACCCACAGCGAACTAAGTGGCTGGAGCACCATGAAGTAGAACTGCATTATTACATGTCCATCGGATATTTCTGCAATTCACCAGTCACTTTACTTCTGTAAAATATACATATATGTAAATACTTCTGAACCAAGTGTAATTATAACCCGAGAGTTTATTTTATTCTATTCTTTATCTTATTTCAATTATATTGTCTATTATCTTAAATAATAGACTCAATTTGATGTGTGCAATCTGAGTGCCCTTATTTCCTTCTTTCTCTGCTGTAATGTGCGCAACGATGACACCGAAATTTCTCCACTGCGAGACGAATAAAGGTATATCTTATCTTACATTAACTGAACCTAAAATGCATATAATTCACAAAAAGCTTAGACTATAGACAAAATTGAACACTCGCTTACTGAGTGTCTCAACAAAATTCAACTTTATATGCAATTTAGACTCAATTACAAGAATATAACTGACCTTCTTTACACTTTTGTCATCCAAGTAAACACTTGGATGTCATCAACACTTGGGAAAGTTTAAAGTATGGACCTTTTGTCACTTTTTTTAATTGTTTTTGATGGTTTTATACCATGGTTAGTCATTAACTCAAAGGGCCTCTACACTGTAATTACTCTCAAAGAGCCTCTGCCCTGTCTCAAAGAGCCTCTACCTTGTCTTTTTCTAACTATTCTTTCTCTATTCTGACCTTTTTCCTATAGGGACTGGTTACCCACACAGGTAGCTAACCTGTCTTCATGTTGATCCCTCACCCTGAAAAAAAGAAACAGCTTCAAAACAACCAGGGCAAAGGTGCGCTCAGAGCCTCGCATCCTCCACCAAATCTGTGGAAAATCAGCCTCACACAGACGGGATCTTTACGCACCAGAGCAACCTGGAAGTTTATTCTCAGTTTCTTTCTGTTTTTTCAGACAGAACAGCGTTAGAACAAGCTCTATATAGTCAATGTTACATCACACATCGAAGGACATACGTGTCATATCAAGAGACAATCAAAACATATTAGAGTCATTACACGGATCACAGCAGATACACAATCGGAGTCCTTACACAAGGCCAGATCTCTTGTATAGCAATCTATTTCTCAGAGTAGGTACAAGGTAGGCATATACCCGCACACTAGTTTTAGTATTTTTAACAAAAGCAGGTCAACTCGCATGCGTCTCCAAACCAAAAATCTATTTTTATTTGGCACTAGAAAAAAAGCATAATAGTCGTTCATAAGTGTAAAAATACATTATATTCAAACATAGAGACATCTAGTAAAAACACTATTGAAAATATATCTAACATATACAGTGGAGCAAACAGCAGAGTTACACATTGTGCATAGAGTTTTACAAAAGTCTTTACACAAGTTAAAAGTAAGTCATGTTTAACTGAGATGTAAGCAGGTAAAATATTCTTATGTTTAAGAATGAAGAATCAAAAAACGGTGTAAGAAACATTTAAAAAACATTTTGGGAATAATGTGTTTAAAAATCCATCTGATGACATAATTGTAATCCATTAAAATGTGTGGTTTTGTAGCTTAAAAATATGACAAATTCAGAAAAATAAAATTATGCCAAAGATTGGATGAGTAGGTTGTGTTTCTGTGTTTTAACGTTTAAGCTATATTCAAAATGTGTTATGAAAAGAATGACAGCACAAGAAGCAGTTATTGTGCTGGTGAAATTACAAGTACGTTTTTACTAATCAATAACCCAATAATTTTTGAAAACGTTTGGCGATACAATCATGGCAGTGGATGGGAAATACAGTTGTGCTTGTAATACCCACTGTTTTGGATATGAATTTATCGATAGTGATGAATGAAGCCATACATACTCTCAAATAAACAGTTTATTTTAAAATTATGACATAAATGATCAGTGTAGGGGTCAAATGTGCAGTTCCTGTAAAAGAATTTACAGGAACTGGAGGACAAGAAGAATGGGCAGCTTCTCCATCAGACTACACTACCCCACTACCACAAAAGACTCAAAGCTGTCTTCCATGTTAAACGTATATGGGGACATTCAGTGGCCCCTTGCTATAATGACAAGGGACCGCTTGTCATTATATGGGGGAGTGGGTACCTCTCTAAAGGTGTCTCACTTTTCCCCGCAGTATTTTTTTTTTGAGTTTTTCCTTAGCAATGCAGGAGCGTCTAAGGACAGTGATGTTCCAGGACATTTAAGAACATCACTGAACATCAAGAACAGTGATCATCCCGCTCCTTATGTGTCTGTTGTTATTGCAATTCCTGTGTTCGAACTAGTTGATTCTCCGATCTGTTGTTGGTGAATGAAGAACTAAGATTGACAACATGATTAAGATGAAGATTAAGAGATCCTTTATTACAAAGGGCTTAGTAAAAATAAATTAAAATTGACTGTTTGCGTCATCCTACTTAATCTCTGGGGTACACTTTCAAGCACAACTGTATATGTTTTAATTTGATAATATCTCAATGAATAAAATCAAGTACATATTTTCGATTCGCAATCCTGGTTTTGTATTTACAGACCTCATTTAGGACCTACGCATCATCAAAAAAACTGTATCATACATCTGGGAGAGTAAAAACCAGTCTGTTCTAACTAAAGTGATATAGACCTGTGTGTGCATCAGAAAAGACAATTCATACATTTGACGGCTTTAGACCCATAGTCCACGCATTCAGGGCCAATGCACTGGCAGCAGGCGTTGTGGAACCAGCGATACTTAGATCCTCCCATAGACTCGCAGTACTGCTTACACTGATGGATGGAGACGCAGTCATCAAAGTACACCACCGTGCACATGCTCTCTGCAACACAACATGCACAAGTTAAAGGAGACCTTTAAAACCTTTGCTGCAGAGCTAAGTATGTTATTTTACTGTTAATTGCAATGGGACCCCTGAATCTGGCGTTTTTTATTCGTCTCCCCTTTCGTGGATTGCATCCCCCCTACCCGTATGGGAGAATATTCTGTCCTGCATCGCACAACCTCAGTCCTGGTTCTACAGCCTGTCCGCCTGTGGGAGTGGATCCCTCTTTCAGTATGGAACTCCTGAGGTTTCTCACTTTTTCGTACCGTTTTTGTTTAATATCACTTTCCGATGCATGACATTCAAGGACATTGGTCATCCCGCTCCCTATGTGTTTGTTATTATGTCATATCCTGCGTTTGAAAGGTTTGATTCTCTGATCTGTTGTTGGCGAATCATTTGTGATTTATGGCAATACAAAAACAAATGTGATTACATAACAGACTGAAAAGAGACAAATGCATAGAAACTAAACAGTGTTCCATAAAGCGCTCCCTATACTTCTCTGTATTCCATTGCAACAGGTTATTTTGTTTTCCTTAATATTTTATAAGAGACATGGCAACAGTACTTTATATGAAAAAGAAAAGATAAAACTTGGCGTGGGTCATTGCAATGGGGCATTTTGAAGACCAGGTCACTGTCCCTCAGCCTCTCCTTCTCAGCTATAGTGGTTGATGCAGTGTGTTAACTTTATTGTGAATAAAAATTATTATACGTATCATTACAATAGATAGTAATATAAATCTCTTTTCCAGCCGTTTGTTCACATTTTGTCCTCCAGATGTCACTAAAAACACTGGTTCTTCCCGTTCCCAACGCAGAATGGAGTAAAGTACAACCACATGTTTTGGAGCAGAGAAAAAAGTGAATCACTGCTATTAAGAGTGAGGGCTGAAAACCATGTGATGGAAATGTGGACAAAACAACTTTTATCACCTTTTGTACTTCCTAAATATGTGCAGTAAAACAGGGCTTGGTGTGATGTGTTTGGTATAGTTAGTGTAGCTCAAACACAACAACAAACAAACAGAACATTGTAAAGCGCTTTGGGTGACCTTTGTCTGTAAAATGCGCTATATAAATAAACATTACTAGCTTCGCTCTTATTAGCACGAGGATGAGAGCAACGTGAGCAAGCGCCGCCATCCACAGTCAGCTCTGATTGGACAGAATGCTCATGTATGGTCTGGTCCTGTAAGAAGTAGAACCACTACATGCCTGGTTGAACCGGCTGGCCAGAACGCATCACTTCTGCTGATGTTTGGAACGACAATGGCTTTCCTTTGAATGGACAGACATTTGGCTATTTTCTTCCCTTTTGCTGATCTTCCTTTTTTCTCAGAAAACACAGAAATACCTGTAGCTAACAAACAATATTTGGCTCTAACATAGTTGCCAAACATTGAACAAAACGTGGATTATTATAAATTTCGCCATAGGCCATTGTATTGAGATTCCCTTCCACAGCGCAATGACATTAGAAGCCTCATTTTCAAAGACTGAGGATTGTTTTGACACATTTGACCCATCTTCCCTGTGGTGAAAAGCTGACACAGACTGGCTTCCATTCCAACACAGCTCAAAAAACAGTCATGTTTATGGTCTGGTTTGGGACTTGGATTGGATTTGTCTCTCTTTGCTCCTTTCATTATTTTTTGCTCTGTTTTTACAGTTGACCAAAATACCAGCAGATCTAGTTGACTAAAGGTGTGTGTACAAAAATCAGTCTTGTACTTGAAGTCTATGTTCATCACTTGCATTTTAGTTTGATTTATTAAGTGTGCAAAAATGCAGCATCATTCCCACTGTGAAAAAACAAAGTAAATTTCACAAAAACCCTGGGTTGGCAAACCATAGACTGTATATACTGTAGATCATGGATAGAGATGGTCAATGCTAACTCGTTAGCTCAAAAAGGCCCAATAGGAAAGCGCTTATGGAGGAAGTTTTGTTTCGATTTGCGCTGGCTCCTATTGGACATACACTGAATAGGAAACTCCTCTAGCTCAGTAACCGTTTCTGTCACACTCATCCTTTTGGGCAAACAAATCTGTGGTTTAGCACACTCTACAATAAATTTCAACATTGCTCAAAAAAACAACATAAGCCTACTATAAATCGAGTGCATGAACTCTGGTACCTTGCCCGTCATAGTTGGCATGTATACTGTTTCCGGGCAGTGACACGTTTTGGTGCTGGTTCTCAAGAGTCTCCAGGAAGGACACCAGGTTCTCATGGTGCGACAGCTCCTCGGCCACAGGAAAGGACCAGACCATCATGTTTATGGGCGTGTCTCCCTCTGTCAGAGCGCGGAACAGCGAGGGGATGGGCCGGTGCAGCTCCTCCACGGTGCTCTTGGAGGTGGCCGGAGAGTCACTGTAGTTTTTGGGGTTACACATGCCTGTCGCACAGAGAGAGGAGGAGATGAGGAGGAAGAAATGAGTAATGGCTGCAGAGAAAATTTGTGGGAACCGTTCCATCCAAACAGACTGAAAAAAACAATGGGTTATATGAATGTCATGAGTAAAAAGGCTTGTATTTTGTGCAGATGAGCGTGGCTCAGTGAGTGTCACTGTGCTCACCTCCAGGATTCTTCTTCTTCATTCTACACATGAAGTGTAAGGAACGTAACAAACAAGGTATCAACATAATGCAGCCCATGAACAGCGCCAGTTTCATGCAAATGCTATTTGAGCATCTTCATTTTTTTCAGCTGTATGTTCAGTAGAAAAGAAAATGACTAGGGAAAAACACTGCTGACACTTTGTGTGGTGGGAACAGCGGCTGTCATCCACTGTCCATTTTGTTCTGAACCGGAACTAATATGAGGACTTTGGATACTTTCAGGCATTATGAAGAGCTGAGCTGACACTTGCACAGTACATTATAGAAACACTAGTGTATATGTACAAATAAACCTATGTCAATGTTTTCCTGTTTTGTAGTTACTGTATTTTTGCTGTAGCAGCACAGTACATTGTGATGCAGCGCAAATAACTTGGCAATAAAACCCTGGTAAACCGGTGGCTGAACGGGTTAACATGTCAGCAGTATATGAATATGGTTAGTTTCTGTCATTTCGGATTTTCCTGAATCTACATATTGTAGATAAACGTTGTCATGTGCGCTACAGTTCTACATCTTTGACTATGGCACCGCACAGAGCTTTTGTATTGGTGATGTGACAGTCTCCACTGATGCCACAGTCAAAACAACTGTTACAAAGCATTGCTTACGTTCGTTTACTTTTGAATGTGCTGGAAAACGGCTGCAAGTCCGAAGTAGCTCTGAAACAGTTGTTGTTTGTACCATTTTTGTTTTTCTTGCTTTTTTCTACCCGAGATGTTGCTGCAGTATAGTGTTCATGGTTTTGCACGGTCCAGACCGGAGAGGAGAGGATTCATGGTTCGAACCAAGTGGATCAAATTAAAATCCACTGGAGGAATGCAAACTTTTTGAAAAATGCTAATGAAGCATTTAGCATTTTAATTTGGACTAGAGCAGAGAAAATGGTCCGAACCAAGCGGCTACTCCACCTTGTGACCTGTCCTGCTCCACTCAATGGCTACTCCACCTCTGCTGCTGTGACCCGTCCTGCTCCACCCAGTGGCTACATCTTTGCTGCTGTGACCTGAAGGGCTGTCGATCATTCTAAAAAAATATCAGCAATATTATTATTATTTTTTTGCTGCTACTGGACATCTGAATTTCTCCTACAGGGATCAACAAAGTATCTATCTATCGATCATGGACTAAACTCATCTATCTAAACTCATGGAGGGCTAAAATCTGGCAAAAAATCCAGCAGTATGTAGCCAGTTTAACCATAGTGTGCCTCAGTTTTGAAAACTAAAAATTACATCACCGTAAAATTAGGGGGAAAGTAGTCAGTTTTTTCCCCAGTCAAGCTCATACAAAACTTTATTTCACAGAGGTAAGTTGAACCGGATAAGAAGCAAAACAAACTATACTGCAGACTTTATCTTATCTGACCTTTAGCACTATTAACACTTTGTTAAATCTTCCAAAAGCAGAAATGAGCAACTCGACATGAGCCTCATATCCTCCAATAACATCTTTCCAGCCCTTCAGGCGATTTAGGGCAAATGGTAAAAGCTAGTTATCGGCAGGGAAGAATCCAACTGAAGAATCGAGTTACAAAAAAGGGGGTAAAAAATGTTCTGGAGTTGAAAGGCACAGCTGGTTTGAATGAGGAGTTCACATAGCTCCTCCCAGGGTCTGGACGGGGACAGGAGCTCAGAAAGATCTGGAGGTATTTGGGGAAAAACATGAAGGCTCTATGGGGGTACAGAGGTGATGTGAAGGACCGGCAGGCAGGTGAAATTAAAATTTCTCAAATTTCAATTAGAAATAATAAAAATAAAGATAATTTCAAAGACATTCAAATAGTTTCCTTATTTACATGGGAAATAGATTAAGACAGATAAAATGTACCATAATCTATCCAATATGAACATAGATGGGAATTTTCCAATCAACACACACAAATTTGAGATTAATCTATGAATTACATTTTATAAAAGTTGGGGCAACCAAATTCAAAATAAGAAAGAGTTCCTTTATTCGTCCCACAGTGGGAAAATTTTGATGTTGCAGCGCACATACAGGACAGTAGCAAGAGCACACAGGGAGCACACAAAAATACAAAATACAAAATAAGTAGTAGCTATGTTTCTTAACTAGCTCTAGATGCTGTACATATTGAGATCATTATTTTCTGTAATGTACTGATAAACAGTAGACTTTCATATATTTTAGATTCATTACACACAACTGAAGTAGTTCGAGCCTTTATTGTTTTAGTATTGATGAATTTGGCAAAAAAGTAAAGAAAAACCAAAAATCCCCATCTCAAAGAAATTGCATATTTCATCCGACCAATAAAATAAAATGTTAATACAAAAAAGGTCAACGTTCAAATAATAATGTTCAGTTATGCACTCAATACTTGATCAGGAATCCTTTTGTAGAAATGAATGCTTTCAATATGGCGAGGCATGGAGGCGATCAACCTGTGACACTGCTGAGGTGTTATGGAGCCCCAGGATGCTTCAATAGTGGCCTTAAGTTCATCCACAGTGTTGGGTCTGGTGACTCTCAACTTCCTCTTCCCAATATCTCACAGATTCTCCATGGGGTTCAGGTCAGGAGAGTTGGCAGGCCAATTGAGTACAGTAATCCCACGGTCAGTAAACCATTTACCAGTGGTTTTGGCACTGTGAGCAGGTGCCAGGTCGTGCTGAAAAAGGAATTCTTCATCTCCATAAAGCTTTTCAGCAGATGGAAGCATGAAGTGCTCCAAAATCTCCTGATAGCCAGCTGCATTGTCCCTGCAACAGTGGCCACACACAGTGGACCACCACCATCACTGACTGTGGGTGCTTGACACTGGACTTCTCCCCAGTCTTCCTCCACACTCTGGCACCTTGATTTCATCCGGAAAAAGTACGGATGAAATCCGTACATTCCAGTACGGGAACATTCCCATGGAATGTTGAGCAACATTCCAGTGCTGCTTCTCTGTAGCCCAGTCAGGCGCTTCTGCCGCTGTTTCTGATTTTGGGATTTCCTGCACACACCTGTGCACGATGGCTGTGGATGTTTCTGCTCCAGACTCAGTCCACTGCTTCTGCAAGTCCCCCAAGGTCTGGAATTGGCCCTTCTCCACCATCCTCCTCAAGGTCCGGTCAACTCTTGGGGTTGTGCAGCGTTTTCTGCCACACTTTTTCCTTCCCACAGAGGTGCCTTGATAGAGCACTTTGGGAACAGCCTATTTGCTCAGAAATTTCTTTCTGTGTCTTACCCTCTTGCTTGAGGGTGTCAATGATTGCCTTCTGGACAGCAGTCAGGTAGTCTTACCCATGATTGCAGTTTTGAGTAATGAACCAGGCCAGGAGTTTTTAAAAGCCTCAGGAATCTTCTGCAAGTGTTTAGAATTAATTTGTTGGTTCAGATGATTAGGTTAATGGCTCGTTTAGAGTACTTTTTTATGATATGCTAATTTTCTGAGCTAGGGATTTTTGGTTTCTTTTTACTTTTTTTGCCAAATTCATCAATATTAAAACAATAAAGGCTCGAATTACTTCAGTTATGTGTAATTAATCTGAAATATATGAAAATCTAATGTTTATCAGTACATTAGAGAAAATAATGAACTTTATCACAATATGCTAATTTTTTTTAGAAGGACCTGTATTTAGTAGTGCAGAGTTATCTACTGTACATTATACTGTGCAGTTCTCATTGTAAAGTCTAACAGCAGCAGGGAGGAAAGACCTACAGAACCTATCCTTCACACAGCGAGGGTGAATTATGCATGTAGTTTGTCCCAAACAAAAGAGTTTTGTGAACAAATCAGACCACAACATACTGGTCTCCTCTTCCAATATAAACAGTGCCGGTTAAAAGCATTGCTCTTTTTCACCACTATCTGTCTCATGTCTCCCACTCACGCTGTATCAGACGGCACTAACAGGTGCCGCTGCTAGAGACTGACGCATATTGGCATTTTTCTTCTTATCTCTCGTATGACAAACTGTTGAATTACAAGTGACAAGACGCTGTTGTTTTGTCCTCAATGTTTGAGATAAAATGTATAAACATGCATCCATCTATTTTTGTTTCACTTAGTCCAGAGGCAATACTTTCCCATATTAACCAGTGGAGCAAGTAGGGGTGTGCTAAAATGTCAATGTCAACTTTATTTGTATAATTACAACAACACCAGCTGCCCAAAGTGATTCACAGGCACGAAAGATAAAAAGAAAGGAAAAACAGCATAAAATACATACACATACATGTAAAAGTAAAATGGTAAAACTCAGTTGGTGTTAAAAGCCAAGGTGTAAAACTGTGTTTTTAGACTAGACTTAAAAAAACTCCAATTAAGGAGCTGCTCTAATGGACAGAGGTAGACTATTCCACAGTTAAGGGGCAGCAACAGAAAAGGCTCGGTCTCCCCCGAGTTTTGAGACCAGATCTGGGCAATTTCAACAAAAGCTGGTTTTCGGACCTCACTGTTCTGACAGGAGCATACAGAGATAACAGTTCCGACAGATATGCAAAACAACAATTATCAAAATAAATAATTGATCTCTTTATATTAGAAACAATATAGTTCAAATTTATCCTAATCAACAAGCCAAGCCAAGTTTATTTGTATAGCACAATTCATACACAAGGCAACTCAAAGTGCTGAACAAAACAAGATAGCTTTAGTGTGTTAGTGATAAATAATCAAATACATTAAAAAGAAACACAAATATGAAACTCCTCAGTTGTATGCACAGCTGAACTGTTTTTAACCTGGATTTAAACATAGTCAAAGAGGAGGCCTGTCTCACATTTCTCAATCTCAGGAAGCATGAATCTGAAATGCAGCCTCCCCAAGTTTAGTTCTGACTCTGGGCACCAGCAGGAGTCCCGTCCCTGTGCTCCCGGCCGGTTCATATGGCAAAAACATGTCACTAATGTACTTTGGTGCGAGGCCATGGAGAGACTTGTACACAAGCAGAGCTGTTTTAACCGCTTAACATCCGCCTCAATTTGGCTCGGGCACAAAAGTTGGGCATACCCAAATGTATTTGCATATTTAAAAACACATCTTACATCTCACATGCTTGTGTGATGCATCATTTTAAAGCTAGAGCCTTCTAGTTTATGTAAATATACACTAAAATAATGTATGCCATTCCCATTTCACACTGCATCCTTTGTGTTTATCATTGTAATTTAGCTTATCTCTGATTTACTCTTATTGACATAAAAATAGCACCACCTAATGGATGAATACTGGCCATTCTTTCTGGCATAGTTTGTCAAGGGCTCTACTATTAACATGTAAATGTTGACGTTTTTTGGAGTACATTTTGAAATATTCGAGCAAAACTTTGTGGATGTGGGTGTGTGTGCCATAAAACATTATTTTGCCGTTTTCTAACATGTAAGATCCTGGACATGTTTGAGGAGATAGTAAAAAACTAAATAGTGCTACAATCACTTTTCTGCAGGTTCATCCGTTTTCCCAAACACCTCATTTTCTCAGCTTTTTGTCTAAGACTGGTGCTTTTGTCACACTTCCCTCTTTTCGACTGGAGATCACAGGAGAACGACACAAGCTAAAAACCAAATTCTTTTTGCTGCTGAAAGTAGACAGTCCTGTCTTTCAGACTCTGGTTTCATATTTTTCATAGCACACAATATTCTTCGAGTCTTGAAAATCAGTGAAGTCATCAAAAATGGCTGGCAGTCAATGAGAACCTCTTTTTCAAGGGATTCCTGTACAAAAAAGTACATACAATTACAGATTATAAAATAGTTACATACAGATTATAAAACAGTCACATACAATTTCATAAAATTACTCATTATAAAAACAGTTACATTTCACTGAAGATGTCTCAAGTGCTCTCAAACTAGATCTGAAAGCATTCAATGAAATACAGTCAGATCATTTCCAGTCTTTTTGCAACACGTTCCAAGTAGAAGGAGCAGCAAATACAAAAGCTTCTTTAGGAATGAAACCTCTGCCTTGTTTTTGATGAACACTTAGCCTTGTTTTTGATGAACACTTAGGCTTACAACGCTACTGTGTGGTGTTGGTCATTTGTGTTGGTACTTGGAGAAGCAAGTATTTTCTAAGGTGGTACTTGGTGTAAAAAGTTTGAGAGCCACTGCCCTAGTAGCATCAAGATGGGTCAAATGCAGAGGAGGAATTGCCCTTTGGAGATAATTAAAATGCACCTTTACCTTTACGTTACATGGTCCGTGAGGTTCCTGAGTCTTTTGAGGAGACAGATGTGCACATTATTGTCCCGTAGGAAAATTTTACTTCTGCATTTGACCCATCCTGCAAGTGCTACTAGGGCGTCTGTCAGGAGCAGTGGTCACAGTAATACAGTGTCCTTGGACCCATCTCCAGATGTTGATACTTGGCTTGATCAGGACCAGAACTGGAAAAATTTACCTATTGTCCATTGGTTGAGTTTTAGAGGAAACCAATGCATACACAGGGAGAACATGCAAACTCCAATCAGAAAGGCACCTGCTCTGACCAGGATTTGAACCCAGAACCTTCTTGCTGAGAAGCAGCAGTGCTATTCTCTCAGCCACAATGCCGCCAGATCTGGCTGAAATAGAGGAAGATGTATCTGAGGATGATTTTGTGGATTATCCACATCAAGATCAAAACTCATCAGATTCAGAAGAAGAAGTGACTGAATGAACCAGAACAGGGCTTTGTTTCAAAGAATAGGAAGGTTTGGTCTCAAACCCGTATGAAAATGAAGGTAGAGCAAGATCAGCAAAAATCATAAAAATGAGCCCTGGACCCACTCGATTTGCAAACTCACAATATCCAAGACATAAAGACTGCATTAGAGCTTTTCTGATGCAGAAAAACAAAGGCTCCCTCTTACTAAAAAATCTACACGGGTCATATTTGACCCCAACACCACCAACGTAACTATTATTAATACATTTATGGATGTTCAACTTTTTTCAGAAGTTTTAATCTAATATAGTTAGAAAATATTATCTATCAATTTTTCATTTAGTATGTTATTATTGAAAAAACCTTATTTTCATCTTAAAAATAAGGGACAAGATCCGTCTCAAGGGTCATAAAATCTAATAAAAAATAGATGTTGTGACTTTGAATGCATATAATGTTAGTTAAAGTGATAGTCTGTAACTATAAGCTTGCGCCGTTTTTTTCAAATCAAGTACCTCTCTGTCTCTCTTTCTGACAAACTCCAGACAATCACTTTAAGATGTAGTACTAACTATATTGAGTGATAATTCTTTTTAGTGGTCAGGACTGAGTTAGACCCCGGGTCAAAATTCACCCGCTAACAACGGTTAGTGGTGCCGATTCCTAACACAACATGAGGGTTAGGGTTTGTAACTGCTCCTGTCAAACCAAATGTGTTTTTTTACATTTTCTTTCCCAGCGGCCATTTTTAAAAAGCTCCATAGAAGGCAAAAGTGATGGCACATTAGTTTCAAGGGCGGAGATAGGCATGACTACGTCCGATAATATTTACGGTCTATGGTTTTGATATCCCCATGGTATATGGGCGACAGTAGCTCAGTTGGTAGAGCATTGGCCTTTGAGCCTGAAAGTCGTGGGTTCGAGCCCACCATGAGACCTTCTCCACCGTCTCCCACTGATGTCTGCTGTCGTTGTGTCCCTGGGCAAGACACTTAACCCCACTTTGTCTGAAGCCCCCGCTGAAAGATCAAGGCTCCTGTGGACTCACCACCTTCAGGAGGATCAGTGAGGGACTGGTGCTAAGTGTACTGGGTGCAGCTCTGGCCACCCCCCCAACCCAGAAATGGATTAAGGGGAAGAAAATGGATGGACGAATGGTTTTAATATACGATTCACCGCAGTGTTTTGAAGTAGATTGCCTCAGGAAGAGCAACACAGGGCGTTGGTGTTGTTTGTGGCAGGAGCGTACCAGCCCACATAAAGCACAGGATCAAATGATATGGGTACAGATACAGCATTTGACTTGGAAGGTTATTATTCTTTTTAAGTTGATTCCACAAATTTACCAGGGGTTGGTGCTTAATACTAATCCCCTAGTTAGCAATTAGGAAATTTCTATCGGTTATTGCATCATATAAAGAAATCAAGCATTGTATTAGGGTAAATGGTGGGTTTATATCTTTTGGATCTTTGCTTATTTAAAGATGCAGTCAGTGATTTTTTTCCAGACGCATCTTTATAAATATTGTGGGGAAACGTCCCTAAACCCTAAAAGTAGTCGAGATATAATGTGTTTTCATATAGCAATGAAAGTGATGCCTATATTCGGCAAAAATTAGGTAAATGATACGCAGGTCATTATCGGAAAATAAGTACCGACAGGGCCTTCCGCCCTGAGCCCTTGTACCAACAGAACACACAAAAATAAATTTCTGCCCACTTTTAGGAATGCCAAAAGGTTTATTTAATGACAGAAAATAAAATGGTTCCCAAAAGCTTTCCCGTGGCAATGCAAGGTATCTGTTAGGCTAGCAACTTCCAAACTAGAACTCTCCCGAACTGCATGAAAACTGAACAAAGAATTCTGAACATTAGCGGTGAGTGACCCATACATAGACTTCACCTAAATCCGTAATCCGATCCTCTGCAAAAGTTACCCAAAATGTCCCGGAATCTACTTCCGGGTTTTTTGCGATCGCTTTTTCTCACATTAAAACAGTATTTTTGTCATGAAAACCTTAATACAGTAGATACTTCTGAAAACCTCCGTGCTTGTGTATTAGGAATGCATATGTGTACTGTATTCTCCGATTAACATTTAAATGTGTTGATTGATTGGTATTTGCGTTTATTGAGCGTGGCTAGCGACGAAGTGGCCGGACAATTTGCGGAGTAATCTACACATGTGAATTACAAGCAGAGGTAGAGTTGCCAAAGGGTAGCGGTCATTATTGTTTTGAGAGGTCAGTTATCAAGAAATAATGACCGGTAGAACGTTTTGAAATTACATTCAAATCAATGGAGCATTCTACTGCTGCTGTGAGGAGCTGTATAATAATACAAAATATTTTGGAGTGGACCGATAAAAATATGGAGCTATTATTGTTTCAATAATATTTGTGTGTGCGTAAACATATTTGTGTGTGCGTAAAAAGATTTGTGCGTGCATAACCAGATTTGTGTGTGCGTAACCAGATTTGTGTGTGCGTAACCAGATTTGTGCGTGCGTAACCAGATTTGTGTGTGTGTAAAAGAAATATTTGTGCGTGTGTAAATAGATTTGTATGTACGTATCAAGATTTGTGTGTGCGTAGAAAGATTCGTGTGTGTTAAAAAAAAAAAAAAGTACGTTTTACACACATGTTTTTTTTTTTTTTTTTACACACGAATCTTTTGAGGCAGTCCTGCCTTCGCAGATTTGCAAGTGTAACTTGGACTGTGTGCGTGCGTAAACAGATTTGTGTGTGTGTAATTTGACATTTGTATCTGTAGCAGAACAATCTGTGTGTAAATAACCACGTTGTACGAAGAGAAGAACGGAAAAAAGCCTAAGTGCTACGCACAGGCTCTGTTTTACACACGAAGTGTAATGTGGTTGTTCTAGCAGTACACCAGCAGATGGTGCTGTTGTAGCTGGTTAATACCAGCTACACACGAATCTTTCTACGCACACACAAATCTTGATACGTACATACAAATCTATTTACACACGCACAAATATTTATTTTACACGCACACAAATCTGGTTACGCACGCACAAATCTTTTTACGCACACACAAATCTGTTTACGCACACACAAATATTATTGAAACAATAATAGCTCCATATAAAAATAAACCAATGGAATTTGTTCATCCCCAACGAACCAATGGGATGCGTTTACCCCCCTTCAGGGAGTGGTTTCGAGTTGGTGCTAAGGCTAAGCTAACAAAATTGCACCTTTAAATCATGGATTCATATCAAACAGATTACTAGTTTAGATCATGGGTGTCGATTGTTGGATCCGGCTCGCAAAGAGATTTGATATGGCCAGCAGCTCATTTTTGTAAAATGATAATAATAATAGAAAAAAAAATCCACTCTGCAACACCACGCACCGCAATGATTAGCTCAGCAGCGAGTGCCACTGCAGTGTCTCCAACACAAACAGTACAGAGCCACAGTGCAGAGGACAGTGAGATCCTCTGCAAAATGTCTTGGCAAAAAGTGGTAATAAAAAAAAAAGTGGACTATTTCTTATTTGTTCATGGAGATGAATGAAACACCGTATGCCTGGTGTGCATCAGTGTGCATCCAACAAGTAGCAGTGTTGAAGGAATATCATCTTAGACTACAAGACTCTGCAAAAAATACAGCAATTTAAGCAGAGATTTGAGAAAACAAAGATAAACAATGGCCCTAAAGAAACAGCAGTCTGTTTGTGCCCAGATCGAGAGGTTAGTGATGCCGCTGTAAAGGCAAGCTACCTTAGTGCTAATAACATAGTATTAGCATCGCAGCCGCAGAGTGAGGGAGAGTTTGTCAGTACTGTCATACAGGCTGCAGACATGTGTCTTGAGAAACTACACGCTTTTACCATCATCACGTTGAGGTCGTGTGGCATTTTCTGTTGCCATTGATAAGAGCACCGATGTCACTGAGGTTGCATATTCATTCGTGGTGTTACTGAAACTTTGACTATCACAGAGGAGATTTTAGTGTAGGTGCCCCGTTGGATACCACTACAGCTGAGGACACTATCAACACTGTTGCTGGTGCTGTTGCTGGTGCGTTGGACAGTGTGGACGGGTCATACGCCCTCAGCCTGGTACCGATGGTAAAGGAAGGTGTTTTGACAAAGCCGAAAATGGAGGTGATGATTTTTGGACATTTCAGTGTATTTTACACAGAGACACTGTACTGCAGTTGTTAAGAATGGACCATGTTATGGAAGTTGTTTTGTTAATTTCAACAGAATGAATCATGGTCAGTATGATGCTTTCTCTGTGAAAATAACATAACCATGGACTTCCTTACCAAACTGAAGATGTTTAAGCTGAGGTGTTTGTGCTTTTTTATATCTATCTACTGAGCAAGTTCTCTGTAATGAGCCTTAATAAAACAAAACTGGGCGGCACGGTGGCTGAGTGGATAGCACTCTCGCCTCTCAGCAAGAAGGTCCTGGGTTCGAATCCCGGTCAGACCAGGGCCTTTCTGAGTGGAGTTTGCATGTTCTCCCCGTGTCTGCGTAGGTTTCCTCCGGGTACTCCGGTTTCCCCTACCACTAAAAATATGTACAATAGGTCTGGCATGCGCCTCCTGTACTGGCGACCCCGCTCCCGTCTCTGTGTGGAGCGAGAGGACAAATGCCCTAAAAATAACAATTGTAAACCGCTTTGAGACTCCGATGTGCAGTGAAAAGGCGGTATATAAATAAAGATTACTACTACTGCACTCAAAGCTAACTCACAAATATTATGAAACGCCATTTACATTGTAATATTGTAAATACTTACGGCAACGCTGGAACGCTGACGCCTCGCGCACCAGATGCACATTCTCTAATTTTCAGACGCAGGAGTGTTCAGACCAGAAGTCCTGGGCTGCGGTGGCGGAAGCAGCGGGCGGACTTTGATGCTAACAGTGTTAAGCTAGTGGCTTTTTGTGTAAAGTTCTTCTCCAATAGTGCAACTCTGCAACGTCTCTGTGTCCAGAGACCTTCCAGGGACATTATATAACAGCAGTATGTGTTCACGGAGATGCGCCATAAGTTTACTTTATTATTAAACAGTACTTCCGCATTGGCAAACATGCTCAAAGCAGTTGTATACAGTCACAGGAGCATGAGAATGCATATGTTCACAAGCACAGAGTCCCCCCATTGTCAACTATGGTTTAGTCCTGGTGTAGCTCCTGTTTTGGCTGTATTTTCAGTCTGCTCGCTCAGACCGCTAATTTCCCCGTAACAACTTTGCGGCTCTCTGATTGGTTGCTGCACGAGCGTCCCGAGGAAATGATCAGCAATATTTATCTCCTGCGTGCGCCGATTTTCCGCTCCTGCGCCTCTGCCGCGCAGTCCGTGCGTGCATCCCGAGACGCACATATGCAGTTCCACGCTCGAACGCGCGTCACCATTGACTTTGCATTGAAAGTCGTCATTCATATTTATCATTATCATCCGTTCAGAACGCGGAATTACATTATTTGCTCTATGAAAAACTCACTGTTATATTTAAGTTAGTAACAGATTTACAGTTAGAACTGAGTGAGTCATAAAAGACAGCATTTCAAAGGAAGTTTTAAATACAGTGCCCCCTTGAACATTTCAACATTGCGCCACATTTCAGGCTTCAAACATAAAGATATAAAAATTACATTTTTGGTCAAGAATCAACAATAAGTGGGACACAATCGTGAAGTGGAACGAAATGTATTGGATAATTTAAACTTTTTTAACAAATAAAAAACTGAAAAGTGGGGCGTTCAATATTATTCGGCCCCTTTGCGCTAATACTTTGTAGCGCCACCTTTTGCTGCAATTACAGCTGCAAGTCGCTTGGGGTATGTCTATCAGTTTTGCACATCGAGAGACTGGAATTCTTGCCCATTCTTCCTTGCAAAACAGCTCGAGCTCAGTGAGGTTGGATGGAGAGCGTTTGTGAACAGCAGTCTTCAGCTCTTTCCACAGATTCTCGATTGGATTCAGGTCTGGATTTTGACTTGGCCATTCTACCACCTGGATACGTCTATTTGTGAACCATTCCATTGTAGATTTGGCTTTATGTTTTGGATCATTGTCCTGTTGGAAGATAAATCTCCGTCCCAGTCTCAGGTCTTTTGCAGACTCCAACAGGTTTTCTTCCAGAATGGTCCTGTATTTGGCTTCATCCATCTTCCCATCAATTTTAGCCATCTTCCCTGTTCCTGCTGAAGAAAAGCAGGCCCAAACCATGATGCTGCCACCACCATGTTTGACAGTGGGGATGGGGTGTTCAGGGTGATGAGCTGTGTTGCTTTTACGCCAAACATATCGTTTTGCATTGTGACCAAAAAGTTCGATTTTGGTTTCATCTGACCAGAGCTCCTTCTTCCACATGTTTGGTGTGTCTCCCAGGTGGCTTTTGGCAAACTTTAAACGAGACATTTTATGGATATCTTTGAGAAATGGCTTTCTTCTTGCCACTCTTCCATAAAGGCCAGTTTTGTGCAGTGCACGACTGATTGTTGTCCTATGGACAGACTCTCCCACCTCAGCTGTAGTTATCTGCAGTTCATCCAGAGTGATCATGGGCCTCTTGGCTGCATCTCTGATCAGTCTTCTCCTTGTTTGAGAGGAAAGTTTGGAGGGACGGCCGGGTCTTGGTAGATTTGCAGTGGTCTGATAATCCTTCCATTTCAATATAATTGCTTGCACAGTGCTCCTTGAGATGTTTAAAGCTTGGGAAATCTTTTTGTATCCAAATCCGGCTTTAAACTTCTCCACAACAGTATCTCGGACCTGCCTGGTGTGTTCCTTTGTCTTCATGGTTCTCTCTGCGCTTTAAACAGAACCCTGAGACTATCAAAGAGCAGGTGCATTTATACGGAGACTTGATTACACACTGGTGCATTCTATTTATCATCATCAGTCATTTAGGACAACATTTGATCATTCAAAGATCCTCACTGAACTTCTGGAGTGAGTTTGCTGCACTGAAAGTAAAGGGGCCGAATAATATTGCACGCCTCACTTTTCAGTATTTTATTTGTTAAAAAAGTTTAAATTATCCAATAAATTTCGTTCCACTTCACGATTGTGTCCCCCTTGTTGTTGATTCATGACAAAAAATTTAAATTTTATATCTTTGTGTTTGAAGCCTGAAATGTGGCAAAATGTTGAAAGGTTCTTTCGCAAGGCACTGTAAATATGTATATGTGCACAAAAAGTAATGTTGTACTGTTTTTAGGTATTTTTGTAGAGAATCTTCTGGTCCGGCCCAGTTGAGAACCAATTAGGTTGTATTTGGCACACAGACCAAAATGAGTTTGACACCCCTGGTTTCGATTCTTTTTTTTGTTTAGTTTTTTTCTGAACAAAATGGGTTCAGTTTAGAATGAGACAGGTTGGTATTATTTACACTGATCACACAAGGGATCAAGAGGGAGATCACTATCCATATGATGAGCGTTTTCAATAAATTAAAGAAATTAAATAGTAATTCATTATATTTTAATCTTGGTATTGACCAATATATATTAGTGTCAGAAACAACCTTAATACTAACCCTGGCTCAGGACCATTTTTAACTCCAGTACCTTCAGATGATATAAGAGAACTCCCAAATGGAAACCAAGTTCTTTTACCATCTTCTGTAAGGTCCCAAAACTATATTTGCAAATAGTTCATTCCAATACTGATGATAATGATAAGAGTAATAGTAATATAATACTCACCCACACAGTCGCAGCATTCCTCCCACAGATGTCCCAAACACAACATGCATTCTTTACAACACGAGCAGTTTCCATCGGTCGGACGACACTGACACAGCTCCTGAAAAAAAACGACAACTTCAATAAACTCACAACTTATGGAGAAAAGGTGTTTATTGATAGAAGTTAGGCTGCCACCGCCAAACACACAACAAAACAAACAAACAAAAATGCAGCAATGTGAAGTTTCTTGCTAAAAGACTTAATACATTTTAAACTTGAAACCAAAATAATACGAGGAGCACTACGTCCGCGCACTAACTCCTAAAGACTTCTCTCCCACGGGAGTTAGTGCGCGGACGTAGTGCTCCTCGTTACGCCTCACAATATAGTACCCCTTTTTATCCACTGAGAAAATCGACATGTTACATTTCTCTCTTACTATACTTTGTAGTGTAACACGTCACGTAACTGTATTTAAATAGGGAACACGTGGAAGAGTTTGGTAGCTTCTAACGGGAGCTGATTTGGAACTATACAGTATGTGGAAGAGACCAGACAGGTACATATCAACTAGTCTAAGGTAAGGTAAGAACATTATGTCAGTATGTAAAAACGGTGGCTTATTCCTTTAATAGGGCCATAAGTTAGCAAGTTATACAAGTTTAGAATCTAGTTTCAATAGTAACCTTAGTACTTAGTAAGGTTCTCAAATGTATTGAGTATCTAAGGACAAAACAACAGTTTGGTCTTTTATTTTTGCACACAAAATATACAGAGATAAGTAGCTGTAAATGCTTCTTAAGCCACGTTTCCACCAGCCTTGCCGGACTTCACTCAATTCAACTCCTGGTAACCATGCAGCACTCTGGCCAATAACTGTCAGTTAGAACGCTTTAGTACCAGCTCAGCCTGGCTAGAACCAGGGCCAAGCGGGACTAAAAGACCAGATAAAGACTTCCGGTGTCATGGCGAACTGAGACGGGCCAAAACGAGGTAGCTGCTCCCTAATTTGAAAGAAATATCCACCTAAACTCAATAACACGCGACTGTTCGGGCGAAGATAAGTGATAGGTGGGAAAGGACCGTGTAGAGGCCAAGAAGTTACAGAATGCCGACTAAAAAGCAAGAACAGAACGCACTGATGGCTGATGCTAACCCTGTAGCAGATCAAGCTAACTCTAGCACAACTGGGCCTGGAGTCACCACGAGCGATATGCTTCAGGCTAGAGCCCTGCACGGGCCTATTATCTGGGCCCGAGCCCGGCCCTGGCCCGAGGGGGTGGCGCCCCAGCCCGGCCCGGCCCGATATGGTTTCTGAATTTTCAGGCCCAAAACCCGCATCAAGCCCGCCTTTTTTTTTTTTTTTTTTTTGTAACCTCCCATAACAATGTTTTAGCGTAGTATATAGTGCCGCGCACTGATATGAACGCAGACTTAGCTAGAGGGAGGAGTTATACATGGTAGTGATGTGTTGCAATGAGTTCTGTGTGTGCGGAGTGGTGCAGAGTGAACCGCCACATCTGTATGATGCCCAGATGCTGCAACACACCTGTAAGTAACGCTATGTGCCGTCAATGACAACACTACACAGAACAACAAACTCTACAGCGTGATAGAACGCTATATTCAGTGGGTGCGTTCGTAAATCTATTCTGCCGCTCTGAAAATGAAGAGCCCGAGCCCGGCCCGTGTCCGAGGTCATTATGTGGTCATCGGCCCGAAGCCCGGCCCTCGGGCTGTCGGGCCGTCGGGGCCCTCGGGCCAAGGGCTCAAGTGCAGGGCTCTACTTCAGGCTATCGAGTCGCTCAAATCCGAATTGAAAGGAGACAACGAAAAGCTGAGAAGTAATATACACAATGCAACAGGAACTGAGCAACAAACTGGGTTCGGTAACTGAGGGAGAGCGAGTGGGGGCTGCGGAAACGCGAGTGTCCGAGGTGGAGGACGTGACACTGGTGCTGACAGAGGCGCTATCTGAATGCCTCAAGCTACAAAGAGGCCTGCAATCCAAAGTTACTGACCTCGAGTCCAGGTCCCTTAGAAATAATATTCACCTCTTTGGAGTGGGAGAAGGAGAGGAGAGGACAATGGCAAATGGCAGAGGTGAATGGCAAAGGGGCATAAGCCCATAGAGAGAAATGAACTCTCAGTGCGCAGCGGGCTAAAGAAAGACTGAGAGAGTTCCAAAGAGGCGAATGATTACAGGCTTCTCGCTCTTCTGTATTGAGTGCTGCAGAATTATAGCCAAATTAATACACAAAAAGGGGAGCAGTACCTCAAGACCAGACGTTGGACAATCAGGATGGAAGAACCATCCTGATTGTCCAACACATAAATAAAGAGTTAAAAAGACCAGATAAACAGGGCCGGTGGAAACGCTTCCAATCAGGGGAGAGAAGAGGCGAGTAGAATAGAGTAGGGCCAAGTAAAGAGTAGGGCTTGTGGAAACGGGCTTATAGTTTATAGGTTTTGACATGTGGATAAAACCATCTCCTCTAAGTGAGTGCAGAGCTGATAAACAGACCCCAGACTTCTCCGGCCAATGAAAACAAGGGCAACCGCATTTAATGCTCTTAAGTTTAGCAGCTGAAGTTTTCTTTTGGAGCCAACACACAGAAATGGAAACATGGATTCTCCACATCATAATCTTGAACTCGAAGCAACTGGACTAATATAAACATGTTCGAATGTCTAAACATAGATGAAAAAGGCCCCAAACAACTGTCACTTTGAGTATGCAATCTGCTGCAGAGAGCTTGAGACTAGTCAACAGATAAAATCTAATAATAGGTTACTGGACTGTATAAACTTTCACTAACAAAAGAAGTATAACTTTGTATACTTTTTTAGGCTCTGCAGAAACTCTGTATATTATAAGTAACGTCTTAATCCAGTATGAACCTTTGTGCTTTCCTCGGGTCAAATTGACCTAAGTAAGTAAGTAAGTAAGTAATCTTTATTTATATACCGCCTTTCACAGACCAGAGTCACAAAGCGGTTTACAATTGTTATTATTTTTGGGCATTGGTCCACTCACTCCACACAGAGATGGGAGCGGGGTCGCCGAACAGGAGGCGCATGCCAGAACTATTGTGCATGTTTTTAGTGTTTTAGACCTGCCAAAGTGATGTAAAAATGCCCTAAATACATTTTATCAAGCTGTATCTTTATGATTTTTTCCAAACTTGACCAGCCCTGGGTCATTTAGACCCTAATTTAGGGTATTTTTCTTCTACTTTTAATCATCTGTGGCCCAAATATTATGCTCTATTTTTGGCCATTAAAAATTATAGTGAGACTATACATCAAGTGGTAGCCGACCATCAGCTCCCTCATCAAGAAGGCCCAGCAGAGGATGTACTTCCTGCGGCAGCTCATAAAAGCCAAGCTGCCTGCACAGATGTTGGTTCAGTTCTACACGGCCATCGTCGAGTCCATCCTCACCTCCTCCATCACCGTGTGGTTCGCTGGAGCCACAGTCAGGGACAAACAGGCTACAGCGCATCGTGCGCTCTGTGGAGAAGATGATCGGCCGCAGCCTCCCATCGCTGCAGGACCTGTACGTCGCCTGAGCTCGCGGGCGGGCTGGTTGAATCACTGCTGACCCCTCTCACCCCGCACATGGACTGTTCCAACCACTCCCTTCGGACAAGAGACTACGGTCCATCAGGACCAGAACTTCCCGCCATAAGAACAGTTTATTCCTCTCTACTGTTGGACTCATGAACACTCATAAACAATCACTGACCTCTGACCGTCACTTTATGCTACTGTAACTTTACTGCACTCTATCGCACTCTTAACAGTCTATTGTGAGCACCTAGTGCACTTGTATATAGTAATCTGAAGACATTAATGTAGATTTTTATTTATGCATGCCTTTGATTTTATTCTGCTTAACTTGTTTGCACCGAGAGCCAAAGCAATTTTCTAGTTTGTGACTTCCTGTTACTCACATGGCAATAAAAAGGATTCTGATTCTTCAAACTTGTGAAGGCACGGTGGAAGCAACAATATTATTAGCACCTATGAAACAAAAACCTTTTTGTCCCTATCATGCACACTAGGTTAAATCCCCCAGCTTCGGTAGTCCTGAACAAGCCGAGCATCAACATCTGGAGATGGGTTCCCGGGCGCTGTACTACGGCGCTCCACTGCTTCTGACGTAAGCCTTAGTGGCATCAGGATGGGTCAAATGCAGAGGATGAATTGCCCTGCGGGGATCAATAAAGTGCACCTTTTCCTTTACCTGATTTTTTAAAGATTACACTGCTGCAAACACAGCCAGTGATGATAAAAGAACAAAAAAAACATTCATTGGGCAGTAACTTAAGTAACCTTGACATAATGTATTTTCACAGACACAGGTCACACATAGCACAGAAAATATTGTTGTTTTACTAGTAATTTTTATTCACTCCACACCATCCATTCACTCACTTTTACATACATACAGTAACTAATGTACAGGAAGGAGGATAATTATATTTTGCTTGCTTATACTTAAATTAGAAGCAATGATATAATAGTATTTTGATGGATACAAAAAGATCGCTCAAATTCGTGTGAATAAGACTAAGAAAAACAAATAATTAAGTATGTTTTTATTGCTGAGACCATTTGCTTGTGTTCATTTTTACCTGCAAACTTTCCAATGTCGGTCCTGATATTTTTGAGACGAGTTATTGGGGTAAAATAATTGTGTAATGGGTCAGAAAAATGGGCAGACAGGAGGGTACATTCCTCACAAGGAGGTCAACCTCAAGTGAACTCTGAGCCAGGAGAAGACCAGATAGACGCCTGTTCTCATATACTAGTATATAGTCAGAATAGCAGAGTTTTGATAGTTTACCAATAGAGACGTAATTTTAGACTTGTAACAATGACTGATAGTCATATCCAATAAATCATAAAAATGTCTTATACAGCAGGAAAATATTATTCCATTATAATAAAAGGCCTACATGGATAACTAGAGCCACTAACGCAGTTCACCTTCTGCAGGCTCCCTGTTTTGCATATTTTTTTGGAATTGTCCATGCTTTTCTTACAGCGTGCTTCTCACGTGTCCATACTCCAACAACATCATATAACCGAGAGAACAACATGAAAGTCAGAAGAAAACTTTTGTGGCTTTAATTCAGAGGACAACCATCATTTTACAGGGTATGCTCCGCTTTTGACATCTCACCATATGTTCAGGTGGTTTGGAAAGATGTATAAAGTGTGTGGTGAGCGGTTTTACAACCTTAGACATAGCCAGGAAAACCCGCTAAGAAGTACAGATGATGGGTGAGAAACCTTCCTTTGCTTGAGTTGCAACTTTGCAGATTTCTCTTATTGCATGGCAACCCCCATGATAAACGGCCACTATTGGCACCGATGTTGGTGTTGTGGGAGATGTCCCCCAAAAAAAAATCAATATAAAGTGCAATAAATGAATTGTTGGACTTAAAGCTAGGATTTTGTACCTTTTTTTTCATAAATATTACATGTGCTTCCCAACAGCAAGAGTCTCAATAAAGCACTCTAACTTTTCTGTCTTTAAAAGCTAATCTAAAAATGTCACAGGGGCAAATTGTACATGCACGTGGGAACTAGCCATAGAGGCAAACTGTTCTAGAGCCAGGAACTAGTCAGATTAGAATTCTTATATATGGTTTTACAGATGGGTACCCCAGCTTTAACAAACATAACTGTAATTAACCAGCAGCGTTAACCACAGCTATAACGCCAAACTTTACAATTATTTTGATAGATAAGTCTTGTGTGAACCTTTTCTCATACCATTTCAATAAGCATTACATAAATCATTGGCTGTGAATGTATCATTTGCGTGAGTGAGCAGTGCAGCCGGTTTATACAGAGATGGTCATGTTCCCACTGCAAAGCAGAAGCCGAGTTTAATTGTATGTTTAGGGAAATCATTATTTTGAGTTTGAGGCGTGGTTTTGAATGCAGTCGTGAAGCATGTGTAGACTGCACTTTTATCAATGTGGTTTGAAAAATTGTTTAGACACTGCTAAAGGACTGTAAAGTCAATTGATGACTCGTACTAGGATTGTCACATTTTATTTGTACATAAGATACCTTACATCTGTTTTACTTTTTAACTGTTTGCACATTTCTTGAGTGATCTTATTGAGGCAAAAATGCAAAGATGTAAATTTCTTCATTGTGAGATCAATACATTTTTAAATTATAGATTCTTATCTTACACAACAATCAAAATAAATTTGTATTAAAAAGGCCAACCATCCCTCCAATTTGTTCTGGCAGGTAGCAACTGCAACAGACTAAACACTAGCACAGACCAGCGTTAATTTTGTTGACAAAAATGATAAACATTTTTTCAGTGGAGGCTTTGTGGACAAAGACGAAAACTAAATAACAATGACTAATGATTCAAGTGTCCTAGGGCTCTTAATGGTGCGTTCACACCACAGACGCTGACGCCTCGCGCACAATTTTCTAATTTTCAAATGCAGGGGTCTTCAGACCAGAAGTCCTGGCCTGTGGTGGCGCCCGCCGGAAGTGGCAGAAGTTGCGGGGGGCGGACTTTGATGCTAACGGAGTTAAGCTAGCGGCTTTTTGTGTAAAGTTCTTCACCAATAATGCAGCTCTACAGCGAGAGACTTTACATAACAGCAGCATGTCTTCACGGAGGTGCGCCACACGTTTATTTTATTATCAAACGGTAATTCCGCATCGGCAAACACACTCATAGCAGTTGCATAAAGTCACAGAAGCATGAGAACGCATATGTTCACCAGCACTATGTCCCCCGAGACGCACATGCATGTTCCACGCTCAAACACGCGTCACAATTGACTTTGCATTGAAAGTCGACACAACGCATGATCGCATGAACGAGGCTTCACAAGTATGATATGATGAAGACATGTTGTAGTCTGATTTGACCACAAGATTTAATTTGAAAGGCTCATTCTGTTGGGGCAAACAATATTTTATTTAGGAAAAAGGGAGGTATTCCAACTTTAAAAACACCAAATCAAATTGCACTTTTGTATACGTACAACATGAACATAAGTTCAAATCATGCCAGCAGTGACACTGGAGAGTAATTGAAACTGAGGGTCCTTTCACTTGTGCTGCCCTCCCCCTACCCAGACGCCTCGAGGCTGAACTTCGTCTGCAGTCGTTTGTCTTGTGTGTGGAGACCGTAAAGCAAGAGCATTTAAACTATGGCTCCAATGATCGGGAGAAAAACAGAGCCGTTCTACAATCAAAGCATCAATAACAGGCAGCATTGTTATACAGACCACGGTAAGCTTCCCGCCTGTCTTTGCTCAATCTAGGCCAATATCATTGCTAATCTCCATTAGCAATTAGTAATTTTTACTAATGTCAGCAATTGTTATTGTTAAGAGTTAATTTGTTGCAAAAACAGATGTTTTGTTACTGGCAGCAAATTTGAAGGAATTTGCTCAAGAAGGGGTAAAACTGTATTTGTAAAGGAAAAATAGTAAACAGTTCAAATATTTTTTCTAATTGCATATATCTGTTTTTGCAAATTAACTATTAAATTAGTGGTTTCCAAACAAGAAGGACTAAACATATGCAAATGTTTCTTTTCATGTATCGAATGGACAAGTCTTGTTGTCAAAAGAAGTCAAAAATATAGTGTCTAGAGCAGACTTTGAGATTCTTATCCTTTATTTGTCTTCAGTAGGTTAGCCCATTGACATGGAAAGAGAAGGCAACGGGGAATGAGAAAAGCGGCCGCCATCTTGGACCGGTCATCCTACAGCGCAATGCAGAGCACTGTGCGGCGTATTGCTGTCATGATAGGCGGATTATTCAAAACAGGGCTTGGGGATTACTTTTCACAAGTAAGATTGAACATCTTTCAGGTGGGTGGAGAGGTCCTTCCTCAAGTGGAGGAGTTCAAGTATCTCGGGGTCTTGTTCACGAGTGAGGGCGGATCAGTGCAGCGTGCGCAGTGATGTGGTCGCTGTATCGGACCGTTGTGGGAGCTCAGCCGAAAGGCAAAGCTCTCGACTTACCAGTCAATCTTCGTTCCCTCCCTCACCTATGGTCATGAGCTTTGGGTAATGACCGAAAGAACCAGATCGCGGATACAAGCGGTCGAAATGAGCTTCCTCCGCAGAGTGGCTGGGCGCTCACTTAGCGATAGGGTGAGGAGCTCGGTCACACGGGAGGAGCTCGGAGTAGAGCCGCTGCTTCTCCACGTCGAAAGGAACCAGTTGAGGTGGCTCGGGCATCTGTTCCGGATGCCTCCTTGACGCCTCCCTGGGGAGGTGTTCCGGGCACGTCCCACCGGGAGGAGGCCCCGGGGAAGACCCAGGACACGCTGGAGGGAATATGTCTCTCAGCTGGCCCCCTGGCCATAGTCAGGACACGTACTGCCGAATTTTGGAGTAATTGTAAACCTGAAATGTTCTTTTTGGGAAGACCAGAGAGCAGGGCATTACAATAGTCAATGCGACTGGTGATAAAAGCATGCATCAGCGTCTCCGTGTTGCCCCGAGAGAGAATGGGGCGGACTCTGGCGATGTTCTTTAAATGATAAAAACCTATTTTTGTGATATTCTTGATGTGAGGAATAAAAGTAAGCTCAGAGTCAAAGATTACGCCCAGGTTTTTCACTTGTGATGATGGATTAAAAGAGTGTGATTGGAGTTTTGGTAAAAGTTTCTCTCTCTGGGCTTCAGGACCGATGCCTTAAAGCTACAGGGTTCTATCAAATAAATTATTTAAAAATCCTACAATGTGAAATCCTGGATTTTTTTTCACATTCTGTCTCTCACAGTTGAAGTGTACCTATGATGTAAATTACAGACCTCTGTCATTATTTTAAGTGGGAGAACTTGCACAATCGATGGCTGACTAAATACTTTTTGGCCCCACTGTATTAGTGTCGATACAGGGTTCTATCCTATATTAGTGTATATACAGGGCTCTATCATATATAGTGTATTAAGATTAAGAGATTAAGAGATCTTTTATTTGTCCCACAGTGGGGAAATTTCAGTGTTGCATCACAAGTTATAGAATAGTAGGAAAGAGGAGGACACGTTAACTGAACAATAGCTGTCCTAATTAAAATAAAACAAAATCTCTAACTCTAGCATCAATAATAAGTATAAAAACTCTATCTTGAAAATAATAATAGATATAAAGGTTTAACATTATATATAAAGTATAAAGTACTGTGTATTCTAGTGCAAGTAAAGTGTGGTTATATGTTAGCATCTGTACATTAGCAGCAGTATGCTGGCATCTATACATTAGCAGCAGTATGTTTACATCTGTACATTAGCAGCAGTATATTTCACATTCTGGTATAAAATAAGGATATTGCAACAATGCATGACATGTGGAAACAGGTTGGAATCAGGTTGGCAGTGTTCATTAGTCCTTGTAACTAATTGTTTGTTGTACAGTCTGATAGCAGCAGGAAGGAAAGACCTCCGGAACCTCTCCTTCACACATCGAGGATGAATAAGTCTGTCACTGAAGCTGCTCTCTAGAGCAGAGAGAGCGTCCTGCAGGGGGGGGCCGTCATGGTCCAGCATAGATGTTAGTTTGTCCAGGACCCTCCTGTCCCCCACCTGCTGCACTGTGTCCAGGGGACAGCCCAGGACTGAGCTGGACTTCCTGATGACCTTGTCCAGCTTCTTCCTGTCCCTCTCTGTGATGCTGCTGCTCCAGCAGACCACGCCGTACAACCTGGCTGATGCCACCACAAAGAAGTCATAGAAGGTCTTCAGGAGTGGCCCCTGCACTCCAAAAGACCTGAGCCTCCTTTGCAGGTTGAGTCGGCTCTGGCCCTTCTTGAAGAGGGCGTCTGTGTTATGAGTCCAGTCCAGTTTGTGGTTCAGATGAACACCTAGGTACTTGTAAGAGTCCACTCTCTCAATGTCCTTTCCCTGGATGTTCACTGGGGCTGGAGTGGCACATGCAAATCCACCACCATCTCCTTGGTCTTCCCCGCGTTGATGAGGAGGTGGTTCCGCTGACACCAGTCTACAAAGTCTTGAATTACTCCTCTGTACTCTGTGTCATCGTCTTCAGAGCTGAGTCCGATGATGGCAGAGTCGTCAGAGAACTTCTGGAGGACACAACTGTCTGTGTTGTGTCTGAAGTCCGCAGTGTAGAAGGTGAAGAGAAACGGCGCAAGGACAGTTACCTGGGGGGCCCCCCACACTGCAGGTCAGGACCTCAGACACAAAGTCCCTGGTTCTCACAAACTGGGGTCTGTCTGTGAGGTAGTGCAGTATCCACTCAGACAGGTCGTAGTCCACTCCAGCTGTCTCCAGTTTGGTCCTGAGAAGGCCTTGTTGAAGGCACTGGAGAAATCGAAGAAGAGGATCCTCACAGTGGAGCCGGGTCTCTCCAGGTGGGACAGCGAGCGATGGAGGAGGGAGATGATGGCGTCCTCGACTCCGATGCCCGGCCTGTAGGAAAACTGCAGCGGGTCCATCGCTGAGGTCAGAGTGGAGCGGAGATGTCTCCAGTGTCTTCATGCAGTGGGATGTTAGACACTGGAGAGACTGGTCCTGGGACATCTCCGCTCCACTCTGACTATATACCAGGGTTCCATCATATATTAGTGTATATACAGGGTTCTGTCATATATAGTGTATATTTTCCATGAATGTGGCCTGAAGGTCAAATGTCCCTAACGTTTTGTGAGTAGTGTAAATACACTACATTGTGTGTTTTTCAAAATACCAAGCACATAATCATATATCAGAATATTCTATTACTGTTAAACCAATTATGAATATTAATATACACCAAACCATGTGTCCTGTATCATAGCTACATGTGTGACGTTTACAGTAAAAGAAAAAAGTGTGAAAATCAGTTAATTATTCAGCGAGTAATAACTGATTAAATAATAATAATAATAATCTTTATTTGTATAGCACTTTTAAAAACAGTGTTTACAAAGCGCTGCACAGTCAGCATGATAAACAATAAAAACAGTCATAATGCAAGGTCAAAATAATTAGATACAGAAACACAAAGCAAACAGAGCAAAACACAAAAGAGACACAACAAAGACAAAGCAGACATTAAAATACAGCATCGGAAGTTTAAAACTAACAGTTAAAAGCTGTTTGATAAAAGTGGTTTTAAGAAGAGATTTAAAAGAGGATACTGTTGGTGCTAGCCTTATCTCCTCGGGCAGGTCGTTCCAAAGCCGAGGAGCCCGGACAGAGAAGGCTCGGTCACCTTTCGTCCGGAGCCTCGACCTTGGAACAGTCAACAGGGACCTGCCCGAGGATCTAAGGCTGCGGGGGGGCTCGTAGGGGGTTAAAAGTTCAGAAATATAGCTTGGTGCCAGACCTAAACGAGCTTTAAAAGTAATCAGTAAAATCTTAAAATCAATTCTAAAACGCACAGGGAGCCAAACAGGGGTGATGTGCTGACACGTCACTGCGCCTTCTAAACAGAAGACACAGAGGAGCGGGCGACTGATCCAAGATGGCGGCCCCACGGCTCGTCAGCGCCAATAGGCAGTAGCGGTAGATGCGTCGTCTACTCTTTATACAGTGCATCCGGAAAGTATTCACAGCGCTTCACTTTTTCCAAAAAATGTTATGTTACAGCCTTATTCCAAAATTGATTCAATTCATTTTTTTCCCTCACAATTCTACACACAACACCCCATAATGACAAACTCTTCCTGAAAATGTGAGACAGGCTTCTACTCAGACAATGTTCAAATCCAGGTTAAAAACAGTTTTGTTAACCGTGCATACAACTGAAGGATTGCAGCTTCACTCTGTGTACTGTGATTAAAATTATGATTTTAATGCCTTGTCTGATTGTATTCCATCTTTTTTTAAACATTTTGAGTTGCCTTGTGTATGGACTGTGCTACACAAATAAACTTTCCTTTGGCTTGCTTAAATCTACAAAAGAACAAATCAGATACAAATCACATTTCTGCTCATGTTAAAAAAGCGTACGGTTCAAACATGGAAGCAAAGTTTTACAGAGGTCAACCGGCTCAGCAAAGAGAAGGCGAACGGGAGCAGACGCTGGAAACATAAATCCATTTTTTTCTCCCCACTAAAAACACATGTCCCCCCACCATCAGCAACTGCTGCCTTAAGGAAAATATGACTAGAGGAAGTGATGTGAGAGTGTCAACAAATGTTCAAAGTAGCAGCTCCACATGTGGACTAAACTTCCAAAAGGCATATGACAAGAACAATACTGACCTCAAACTAAAGTGATGATGTAATGACGAGGAATTACCTAAAACTATGCATAAAGAAAGGTTGGCTCTGTTCACATATCAGTCCTCTTTTTGTGAAAGTGATCCAGGCACATACTTCAGATCTAATCCCCTCAAATCCACACGCTTCCATCAACACAGTGGTATAACTTACTCTCATACCAACGAGATGATTTCAGAACTGTACAGCAGTCAAAAATACAATCAGATAAAGAGCAAAAGTATTTCAGTTTCAAGGTTCAGTCCAGTCTTACTTTCCTCAAAGATCAGGAGGCAGCAGGATACACGAGCATGGATATACAAGAGGGAGGGTGTTGCTGCTTAAACCCGTCTCCATATGGACAAGGGGGACCTGCGGCACTGCAGGTTAAATTAGCTGCAAGGAGATTTTCTACATAGACTTCAATGTTCACTTACGTAAATGGCTCGTTAGGTGACAGGAAAACATATCTTTTTCAAAGGTCTGGTTTTGTGGGGAATTGAGGTCATCCTGAACTAGTTTTTCTTTTGAAATCCGTCGGTTTCCAGTTTAAGTACCTGGGTGTTCAAATTAACAATAAACTGGACTGGTCCCACATCACTAACGCCCTACAAGAAGGGCCAAAGCTGCCTCCACCTTCTGAGGAAGTGGAGGCAGGCCTCTGGAGTGAGCAGGCCTCTGCGCAGGACTTTTAATGACTCTGTGGTAGCCTCTGTCATCCACTACACGTGTGCTGGGCACCGGGCAGCACACAGCGGGACAGGAATAGACTGAATTTGCTGGTCAGGAGGGCCAGCTCTGCTCCGGGCTGCCCCCTGGACTCTGGAGGAGGTGAGGGACAGGAGGGTGTTATCCAAACTCACCTCCATCATGGACAACACCATGACACAGACTGCAAAGGACTGTAGAGGAGCTGAGAAGCTCTTTCAGTGGAAGACTGAGGCTGAGACTGAGGCTACTGCAGGGCCTTCATCCCCATCACTGTCAGACTGTACATTAAGGCACATAATGACCCGCACTAGGACTGTAAACATTGCACTGCTTTTACTCAATTTTATTTGAACATGAAATACCTTTATTATATTGCACAAAATATATTATTTCATAGAACTTTTCACTTTAACATGTTGCAATTTGTTGTTTTTTGTTTTTCACATTTCCGTGTCTTTTTGCACACCTCGAGTAATCCTATCCATACCAAATGCAACATGTACATTTCTCCATTGTGAGCTCAATAAAGTTTTATCTAATCTTATTTTAGTGCAACAAACTCGGCTTGCACTCATACCACTCGAGATCTATTCATTTGTCCTTCTGTGCCCAAGCATGAGAGCAATGTGAGTGAACGCCACTGTTCACAGTATGCTAATTGGTCAGAACGCTCACATGTTACTTTGGTCCTGCAGAAGTAGAACCACTGCACACCACTGCACACCATACTGCACACCATACTGCACAAGACCGGGAGAACCAGAGCTGGCCAGGGCCAGAACGAGTCACTTCTGCGAACAGACATCTTTGAGACCCGGTGTAGCAGGCCAGTTTAACTCCCCGCCAGAATATACCCGGGTATAAAGTAGCCTAGGCCAGATTATACCCCGGGTATTAAATGGCCTAGGCTAGTTTAACCGCTCATAGGCCAGATTAACCCCCCTTCATTCTATATAGTAAAAATAAAATACAAGTGATGTTTTATCAATTTCTTTATTTCCTACAAAATACATCTAGAGAAAGGACATGATTTATGAAATAAACTATTCTATACTATAAAACAAAGTACTGCAAGAAATTGATTATGCAATACAATATCTAAATGCTGATATACCATATTGTATTGACAAAACTATAACAACGCCCTAATATTCCCGAGCTGTACAGTACAGTAACACACTACACCATACAGTCTCATCATCAAGTCTCATCACTCAACATTAATCACAGCACTTAAGTGCTTGGACTTGTTCTCGAGGTATATGGCAGATTTGGATGTCTCCTGTTGCTCTTATACTGAGTACATAAAGAAGAACAGAGGAACTGTTCCGCAGACATCAGTACTTTAATACATTTCTGAGAAAAATATCTACCAGTGTTGGGCAGATGAAGCCCAAGAATACAGTGAGGCTTCTTTGTCAGATTGGTTCAAATGTGTCGGAGCCTCTTAGCTAGCTCAGACGGCTCAGACTAGCTTGTGACACTGACATATTGTGGAGAAATGTAATCATTGCAGCATATGAAAAGCTGGACTAAAGCCTTGTTCCACCGTCAATTTACAGAAACAAGAGGACTGCACTCTATGCATAAATCAACAGTTTATGCATCATTTATCTGTAGCTTTAGTGCTTATCCACTGAAAGCAGTCACACCAAGGAAGCGAGACGTAACGCTCTGAAACAATGAGAAGTCAGGAAACACATTGAGCCAAGGAAACGCTTCAACACCGACACAGTTGATATGCGTAGTGAAGCAGCGGCTGCAGAGTCCGAGACACTGACAAGTTTGTCACGTGACCGGTTGTTTTGATACCAAAGGCTTCGGAAAGAGCGACACAATTGGTTAGGGCTGAAACAACTAATCGATTAATTGACGACTAATCGATTATTGAAATAGTCGACAACTATTTTAGTAATCGATTAATCGTTTTCTGGTTCACACGGACTCAAACAGAGCAAAAATGACATGAAAATGTAGTATTTTTGATTAAAACCGACTTTGTTTTTATAATTTCATGAATATCTGTCTGTCTCGTCCAATCAGATAGCAGAATTAGCACAAAGAGCCTGTTACAAACATTTACTTTAAGTTTACGCCATCAATACGTCCTCGAGTGTTGCCACTTTAGCTTTTTGTGATGAAAAAATATTTTTTTTCTACACAATTCACAGCCAATCGATTACCCGATTAATCGTAAAAATAATTGATAGATTAATCGATTACAAAATAATTGTTAGTTGCAGCTCTACAATTGGTGTCATTTGCACATAACTAATATCTACTCAAAAGTTCTAAGAGTTTCATGTGAGAAGTAAGTAGATACATTGACTCATAACCTCAAAAACAAAGTGTGAAAAGCAATCACACCAATTAGGGCTACAGAGTAATTAACAAATAAACTACTTCTAAATTATTTAAATTAATTTTGAAGTTATTAAAACTTTTAAAAGTAATACATGTATATTTTATTATTATTAGATAAAACAAGAGGGGTGTTTATCTGGCCTAAAGGGGGTCAAAATGGCCTAGGCCAGAATATACTCCGGGGTATATTTTGGCCTACGCTATTTTATACCCGGGGAATAAACTGGCCAGAGGGTATAAAATGGCCTGTTACACCGGGGCTTGGACAGGAGCTTTTAGACGTTTGTGCTAAAAACCATGTTGTGACATGGTTAAAAATGATATGTCTCCTTTAAAGTATAAATAGAAAATCCCATTGCTGCAATGTTTGTTAATAAACTCTTTGTGCTGCATTCTTAGAACACATTAAATATTAGAACTCTGCAGAAGTTAACCCCTTGTTTGTTCGTGTAGTCACCTGAATTAGGCACTTGCTGACATCGCTGGCGCACAGAGCTTTGTTACAGCCGTGGGTCAGACTGAGTCCAGAGGCGAACAGCAGCAGGAGGAGGGCAGCGGAGACTGAGAGGAGGCCCTGAGGCATCCTGGATCAGCGAAGAACAACCACACTACTGCAGCCACACAGGGATAACAGAATATACATGTTACTTACTTTTATCATTCTTTGCTACTATTAATGTTGTTGTGTGTCAAGTATTGTCTGCATTTAAAAATCCCTCTGTGTCTGTCGATATACAGTTATATATTGTGGGGCAAAAAAGTATATAGTCAGCCATCAATTGTGCAAATCCCTCCACTTAAGAAGATGAAATATTCCTGTATTTTTTAATCATAGGTATACCCCAACTATGAGAAAAAATAAAAACATTGAGAATTAATTTGCAAATAAATTCCTAATTATGATGGAAAACTAGAAACCGTTGCAATGGCTGAAGCCATTGCGATTGACTGCGGAACAGATCTAATGTGGAATTTAGCTGAAAAATCCTTGAAATCCTTGAAACTGTTAAAATACTTTAAACATCTTTGAAACTCCTGAAGTATTTGAAGCTCCTGATATCCTTTAAACTGTTATCCTTTATACTGGTTTACATGTAAAAACCCCTATTAAGTTGCATTATACTGGTTTACATGGAAAAATCCCCATTAAGTTGCATTATACTGGTTTACATGTAAAAAACCCTATTAAGTTGCATTATACTGGTTTACATGGAAAAATCCCTATTAAGTTGCATTATACTGGTTTACATGTAAAAATCCCTATTAAGTTGCATTATACTGGTTTACATGTAAAAACCCCTATTAAGTTCCATTATACTGGTTTACATGTAAAAACCCCTATTAAGTTCCATTATACTGGTTTACATGTAAAAAACCCTATTAAGTTCCATTATACTGGTTTACATGTAAAAAACCCCTATTAAGTTGCATTATACTGGTTTACATGTAAAAACCCCTATTAAGTTGCATTATACTGGTTTACATGGAAAAATCCCCATTAAGTTGTATTATACTGGTTTACATGAAAAAAAACCTATTAAGTGGCATTATACTGGTTTACATGAAAAAAACCCTATTAAGTTGCATTATACTGGTTTACATGGAAAAATCCCTATTAAGTTGCATTATACTGGTTTACATGGAAAAATCCCTATTAAGTTGCATTATACTGGTTTACATGGAAAAAACCCTATTAAGTTGCATTATACTGGTTTACATGTAAAAACCCCTATTAAGTTGCATTATACTGGTTTACATGTAAAAATCCCCATTAAGTTGCATTATACTGGTTTACATGTAAAAACCCCTATTAAGTTGCATTATACTGGTTTACATGGAAAAATCCCTATTAGGTTGCATGATTACACTGATTTAATAGGCCCATGCATTTTAATAGGACTTCAGCTCTTTCAGACATTTCTACAGTTTCAATGATTCAACATTATACTGGTTTACATGGAAAAAACCCTATTAAGTTGCATTGTACTGGTTTACATGTAAAAACCCCTATTAAGTTGCATTATACTGGTTTACATGGAAAAATCCCCATTAAGTTGCATTATACTGGTTTACATGTAAAAACCCCTATTAAGTTGCATTATACTGGTTTACATGGAAAAATCCCTATTAGGTTGCATGATTACACTGAAGTCCTTGAAACTGCTGAAGTCCTTGAAACTGCTGAAGTCCTTGAAACTGTTGAAGTCCTTGAAACTGTTGAAGTCCTTGAAACTGTTGAAGTCCTTGAAACTGTTGAAGTCCTTGAAACTCTTGAAACCTTGAAACTGCTGAAGTCCTTGAAACTGTTGAATCATTGAAACTGTTGAATCATTGAAACTGTAGAAATGTCTGAAAGAGCTGAAGTCCTATTAAAATGCATGGGCCTATTAAAATGCATTGCAGAATTCTCAATGCAAATTAATGGCAGAATTCCCAAGCCCGTAGAAAAAAACTGGAAAACTGCAGAACTCTAATTTTTTCTGAAAACTCACAAGTTGTGGACATGCACAAACTGCAGAAAATGCTGAAAATGTTGAAGAAAATTTTGAAAACTATGAATTTGTGGAAGCCCCATTATAAGTCAATGGGAAAAATCGACCGATTTTTGTCCGATTGCGGAAAAACTGGAAATCGCTGAAGTCCCAAAAGTAATAGCAATAATCTCCCAAACATGTGGAACGTTTTGATGTATAACTTGTGGAAATTGTTGAAAATGTGAAAGCTGTGAAACGTGTCAAAAATCAGGAAAAAGACGGAATAAAGAACACCAAAACCAATGGTTGACTGCGGAAGGTTCCGCAGTCAATCAATAAGGAACTTAAATCAATAACCAAAGTCTGTTTCATAACTATAAACCCTTTGTTGGCAATGACAGACGTCAAACATTTTCTCTAAGTCATCACAAGGTTTTCACGCGCTATTACTGGCATTTTGGCCCATTCCTCCATACAGATCTCTTCTAGAGCAGTGATGTTTTGGGGCTGTTGCTGGGCAACACAGGCGTACAACTCCCTCCAATGATTTTCTATTGAATTGAGATTACTGGCCTGGGCAGTGTTTGGAATCATTGTTGTGCTGAAAGTCCCAGCCACAGTTAATCTTCAATGTCCTTGCTGATGGGATGAGGTTTTCACTCAATATCGACCACATTTACATTTGAAATATCAACTCCCTTAAAAATGAGCCGGTATAGAGTGTGCCCTTTGCTGTGGGTAGGGCCACTCACTGTGAACCAAAGGTTTAAAGTACAGAACACAGCTCTTTTCCATTTTTGTCATTTAAATACCCCCCTAATAGCTAAACCATCAAAGTCTATGCACACAACTGAAAGCAACTCAGTAAAATGATCAATAAAACTGTAACATGACTGTGGTGGCCCGTATAGGACACAAACTCAAATAATTAAAACTTTCCGAGAGGCATTCGATAGAAGACCACAAGATCTTTACAGATAAGTGGTAGTGGGGGGAAATCGATTATGTTGAGTATTGTGATTATGAACGCAATTAAATAGATACAGTTGAGCAAAGTATTGCAATCAATAATTAAAAAATTATCCATTTCACTGCGTTTTCTCAGAATTACTTTTGGTCACACTGATCTATTTAAGTTAAGTGCTAGGGGCTCACTATTCATGCATCGCCTCGATGCCCTGTGAGATAGTCTATTCAGAGAACAATTACGTCTTATCTGGTAAGGTCCTGTGTCTTGAAAGGATACCATTTTTGGGCTTCCCTCCAAAGTGTTTGCACTTCAGTTAATGTGTTGTATCACACTATGTTAAGAGTCGCAATAATATGTAATTGTGGCCCAAATATTGCAATACTATCAAAAGATCAAATTTTTTCCAATTTCCACACCTAATATTTAGTTTAATCTCCCGACCAGCTATGATTTGACCAAAATTAGTCAACAGATGTATACCTACATACATACAGTATATATTTCTCTGCCCAAGAATTGATGCTTTATCTTTATTAGGCGAAATATTTTGTGTACATATAGAGTTGTGCTATACTTCATATTCACTTGTGTTATGTGCTCCTCCTTATTCTGTAATTTATGATGCAACACCAAAACTTCTCCTCCGGGAGACGAATGAAGGATATCTTAACTTTAAAACATACATTTGCAATATTTTCTATGAATGATGTAAAAACGTTAAAATGGGCAATAAAACCCATGCTCATAAATATAATACTATTAATAAAAATAAACTTAAATTCAAGTAGTCTATTTTTTAAAATAATAGGAATACTTAGAAAATGAAAAAAACAACCCCACATATAAATTGAGTTCAAGATGATGGTAGTGTATCTGCTTGGACTGACAGTCAGTTTCATGTCTATACATTCAAATCTGGCCAACATTCCATTAAACTTTCTCACTTTATACACTTAACAAAACAGCTTGCAATCGAAATTCCAAATCGCTTCAAGTAACACGAAATTACGTATGTATAAATGAGACTTCGTACTTGCCTGGCACAAGCCTTAACACCATTTGAGCAAAAGGCGTTTCATTCAATGCCATCTGATTTGTCCCAACATATAAACACTGCACACCTGGACAAATCCGAAATACAAATGCCACACTTTTAACTAGTGCTATGCGTGATTTACACATAACGCTTAAATCGGACGCGTTTCACATTGTTCAGCTTTCCCCCCCCCCCCCCCCCCCCCCCCGTTCCAACCACAAAAACGTGAAGAGAACACTTACTCCTCGCTACAACACAAATTCTCGCTGTGTAAAGTTGGGCAGAAAAGCGATGGCTTTGTGAGCGTAAAAGTAGTGTGAAAAAACGTACCGGTGCGCTCTGGGGAAAGTGGAATTCCTTTCTTTTGGCTGTCGATGAGCCTTGTTTTGTTCTGTGGCTTCTCCAGGATGATTCGGTGGAGGTTTGAGAGAGTGTGAAGCCAGAGGGCGTTTGTGTCCCACAGACTATGGTCCCGTACCAAGCAGCAGGAACACGGGCGCCTTAAAGAGATAGAGCCATTAAAGCGCTGCACAACCAAGTCCAGACTAAAGCTAATTGTAATCAGAAAATACATTTGTATGACGTAATTTCCACGTTTACAACACGTCTATTGCCTTTCCTGTGTCTTAAATAAAATAGTTGACTTTAGCATAGGTACCATCTTCTCAGAAGATGGTAATATTAGCACAACATTAGCTTACCGGTTCAATTCTTTATAGGTTTATCTACGCCACTTTGAATTGTTATTATCTGTAATTTGAGCAAAACGGCACATACACTTTGTCAAAAAAAATCATACCAAAAGTTGAGCTGCTGAGTTGCCACGGCTTTGAACCTGGATGTGAGAGATGATCTGGGGTTAGCAGGTTTAAAAATCAGAATTAGAATATTTTTTTTATTTTGATTACAAAATTAAAAAATTTGAACAAATTAAAAATAATCAGTTCAAATACATAAATGTTGGATAACTGTTTTGTTTAATAAGTAATAAATAAACCTTGAAAACTAGCGATGAGCTAAACTCTTATGTGAGCATTGTGAGCGATATGGGGAGGACATGGAAACTCCACACAAAAAGGTCCTGGAGGTGGAACTCCACTGCGCCACCGTGAGAGATCCACTATCACAGACCGACAAACTATAGCTAGATGCAGACCTCAAGGCATAGATCCAGGATCCAGGACTGAAATAAAGGGGGATGCAGCCCATGAGGTCCCATCATCATAAATATGTAAACCCCTTCAGAATCAGAATCAGAATCCTTTTTATTGGCATGTGAGTAACACGAAGCGACAAAAACTAGAAAATTGTTTTGGCTCTTGGTGCAAACAAGTTAAGGCAGAGTAAAAACAAGAAGGCATACTTAAATAAAATTCTACAAATACTTCTTCAGATTACTATATACAAGTGCACTAGGTGCACTCAATAGACTGTTAAGAGTGCGGTAGAGTGCAGTAAAGTGACAGTAGCATAAAGTGACGGTCATAAGGGCAGAGGTCAGTGATGGCTTATGAAGTTTTCATGAGTCCAACAGAAGAGGGGAAGAAACTGTTCTTATAGCGGGAGGTTCTGGTCCTGATGGACCGTAGTCTCCTGCCCGAAGGGAGTGGTTGGAATAGTCCATGTGCGGGGTGAGAGGGGTCGGCAGAGATACAACCAGCCCGACCTCGAGCTCGGGCGACGTACAGGTCCTGCAGCGATGGGAGGCTGCAGCCGATCACCTTCTCTGCAGAGCGCACGATGCGCTGTAGTCTCCGTTTGTCCCTGACTGTGGCTCCAGCGAACCACACGGTGATGGAGGAGGTGAGGATGGACTCGATGATGGCCGTGTAGAACTGCACCAACATCTGTGCAGGCAGCTTGGCTTTTATGAGCTGCCGCAGGAAGTACATCCTCTGCTGGGCCTTCTTGATGAGGGAGCTGATGGTCGGCTCCCAATTGATCTACTGGGTGATGGTGGTGCCCAGGAAACAAAATGACTCCACAGAGGTGATGGGGGAGTCCATCAGGGAGGGTGTGGGCGGGGGGACTGTGCTCTTCCTGAAGTCCACAATCATCTCCACTGTCTTCTGGGCGTTCAGCTCCAGGTTGTTACCACTGCACCAGGCCACCAGCCAGTCCACCTCCCTCCTGTAGTCGGACTCATTGTTGTTGGAGATGAGTCCAATGAGGGTGGTGTCGTCCGCGAACTTGATGAGCTTCACGGAGTCTTGGCTGGAGGCGACAGTAGCTCAATTGGCCTTTAGGCCTGAAGGTCGTGGGTTCAATTCCCACCTTGACACCTTCTCCACCGACTCCCACTGATGTCTGCTGTCGTTGTGTCCTTGGGCAAGACACTTAACCCCACTTTGCCCAAAGCCCCTGCTGAGAGATCATGGCTATGCTCACATTGACAGAGCAGCCATCCTCCTGTGGACTCACCACCTGCAGAGGATCAGTGAGGGGCAGGTGCTCTGTGACTTGGGTGGCATCTCTGACTGCCACCCCCCCAACCCAGAAATGGATTAAGGGGTAGAAAATGGATGGATGGATTGATGGAGTCCGAGACATTCTTCCCCAGAAGCACTCGCTGCTTCTGGTCAGGAAGTCAGTGATCCACCTGCAGGTGGAAGCGGGACATTGAGCTGGGAGAGTTTGTCCTGGAGCAATCGCTTATAAATATTCAAAAATATTCTGTACTTGGGGGCCCTGAATCAGTCTGCTGTATGTTTTATTTCATTTTGATTTGGGACTATAAAGATTATAGCTCTGATAATAAAATGGGAGACGCAGAGATGAAAGGGACTTCCTTTTGCCCCTCATGTCAATTGGGACTATCCACCTTTGTGTGTCGTTGTGTGAGTGTATAGTTGTTTTGTGTGTATTGTGTGCGTCCCGAGGGGAGAAAGCGGCTCCTTTGAAGTGTCGGGACAGCACACGCTCACGCCTCGCTCTATCAGCACCCCTGCAGCGCCCCCTCTTTGTCCCTTTGTACTGCCGAGATGGTCTGCGTTTAATATTTACAGTCTATGGTTTTCAGTGGCAAACTCGACAGCTGCTTGTCCGTCGATTAATAATAGAAATAATAATTGAAAGCTAATGAATGTACCGCACTATATTGAAGCTGATTAATATTAGTGTTCAAAAAATATACTGTAAATATTAACTACGAGGCTCCAATTCTCACATTAAGTCTCTGTATGTTTAAATGGTTAGTTAGACGTTGTGTAATAGTGTAAATTGCCCGCATTTATTCTTTTGGTGTGCCTGTTTTGTATGTGTCTATACAATAACAGTTTAGTTTAGTTTATTAAGATCCCCAGTAGCTACTGAGATGCAATGGCTATTGTTCCTGAGGTCTCCTCAAAATAACATCCATGAAAGCTCAATGAGAAATCAATTATAAGCTATGTAAAAAATAATTTAAAAGTTCCTAACAACAACACATAGATACATATCTACAAATTTGCATAGGAAATAATTCAATTGTGTACATTGCAGAACATGAAAAAAACTATTATAATGAAAATAAATAAATAAAACTGCCAGACACACTCAAATACACGTACACATACATACATTTATTCTTACACATTTTACATATATTATATGATGATTCAATTTACATTATTGTGTTTTGTTGTGGTGCTTCTGTCTCTCAGAAATAGCTGATGTGACATCGCCGGAAACAAAGCAAAACAGGCCGAGACCGATTTTCTTATGTTGTTCTTCACTTGGTTATTAAATGTCTTCAGCAGCAACTGCCTTCTTTTCTGAGACTCACTCTGTGTCTGTTCAGATCTTGTATGTTTTACTGTATTTCCCACTGTTATTGGTTTTTAATCAATACAGGTCATTGATGTCTAATCTGTGAGATCTAGTGACCAAAACTTGTACTGTGTAGACAGTAGAATATATAACAAAACTAAGAAATAAGTTATCTTTATTTATATAGCGCAAGTGAATCAAACGTCATGACAATAAGAGAAGTAAGTAACAATCTTCACACAGATGCAGACAGCTTACACACAATCTGGACCAGCACACCGTCCTGTCTATTTGACTGTGTTTTATCATGTATACATCAACAATGGGGGCGACAGTAGCTCAGCTGGCAGAGCATTGGCCTTTGGGCCTGAAGGTTGTAGGTTCAAACTCACCACAGGACCTACTCCAACTGCTCCCACTAATGTCTGCTGTTGTTGTGTCCTTGGGCAAGACACTTAACCCCACATTTGAATAATGTACAATATTGTAGTAAGTAATTGTGAATTAATTATTTGCTGAAAAATTCTATGTAGTGGACAAGAGGGTTCTAGCCAAAGTCAACTCCATCAACACCTTCCACCCACTGCACAAGACAGTAGAGGAACTGAGGCCCTCACAGTGCAAGAAGGAGCGCTACCGCAGGGCCAATGCACAAGGACTAGGAAAAAAAAACTGCAATGTTACTGCAACTTTTTTATTGTATGTAATTATTAATCTTTAATTATTAAAGTATGTCATTATGTAATCTTGCAAAGACTATAATTTTTGCCTTAACATGTTGCCCACTTCTGTGTTTTGCACAATACGAGTCTATCCATGCCAAATGTGACATGCAAATTTCTCCAGTGTGAGATCAATAAAGTCTGTCTTAAATTATAATAGTGACATCTGAAAATTAAATGTTTAATGTTGAACTCGAAATAAATAAACACCCAACGTCCAGGTCCGGCTATACACTTGCATTAGTTTCAACATCAACTAGAAATGGTACAATGGCTGAAACCATTGTGAGTGGCTGCATAGATGTTGGAAGGGTTAGGGATGAAGAAGGAAGAGGAAGGGGAAGAAGAATGAAGAAAAAGAAAGAAGAGGAAAGAAGAAGGGGAAGAAGGAAGAATAAAGAAAAGTGAAGAAGAGGAAAGAAGAAGAAGGAAGAGGAGGAGGAAGAAGAAGGGGAAGAAGAGGAATAAGGGGAAGAAGGGGAAGAAGAGGAAGAACAGGAAAAAGGGGAAGAAGTGGAAGAAGAGGAAGAAGGGGAAGAAGGGGAAGAAGAGGAAGAAGGGAAGAAGAGGAAGAAGAGGAAGAAGGGGAAGAAGGAGAAGAAGAGGAAGAAGGGGAAGAAGGGAAGAAGAGGAAGAAGAGGAAGAAGGGGAAGAAGGAGAAGAAGAGGAAGAAGGGGAGGAACAGGAAGAAGAGGAAGAAGGGGAAGAAGAGGAATAAGGGGAAGAACAGGAAGAAGAGGAAGAAGGGGAAGAAGAGGAAGAAGAGGAGGAAGGGGAAGAAGGGGAAGAAGGGGAAGAAGATGAAGTAAGAAGAATGTGTTGTAAAGTGCTGAATGTGTTGTAAAGTGTTGAATGTGTTGCAAAGTGCTAAATGTGTTGTAAGGTGTTGAATGTGTTGTAAAGTGCTAAATGTGTTTTAAGATGTTGAATTTGTTGTAAGGTGTTGAATTTGTTGTAAAGTGCTGTAAGTGTTTTAAAGTGCTGTAAGTGTTGTAAGGTGCTATAAGTGTTGTAAGATGTTGTAATGTATTTTATCTGTGGTAATGAATTGTTAGTGTGGTAATGTGTTGTATGGGGAGTAATCTGTTGTACTGGTCCAATGTAAGTCAATGGGAAAAAGTGCTTGAACTTTTGTTAATATCTGAAAAAGTGCAAAAGGTGGAAGTGTGAAAAGTAATAGCAATAATGAGACGGTGAAGCCGGTTGTAACGATGTATAATTTGTTGAATTTGGTGAAAGCGTTGAAGAGTTGAAAAGTGCCAAAATCTGGCGGAAGTGGAAGAAGAAGAACTAGAAATGGTACAATGGCTGAAGCCATTGTGAGTGGCTGCATAGATGTTGGAAGGGTTAGGGATGAAGAAGGAAGAAGAAGAAAGAAAAGGGAAGAAGAGGAAAGACGAAGAAGGAAGAGGAGGAGGAAGAAGAAGAAGGGGGAAGAAGGAGGGGAAGAAGAGGAAGAAGGGGAAGAAGAGGAAGAAGAGGAAGAAGAGAAGAAGGGGAAGAAGAAGGAAGAAGAAGGAAGAAGAGGAAGAAGAGGAAGAAGGGGAAGAAGAGGAAGAAGAGGAAGAAGGGGAAGAAGAGGAAGAAGGGGAAGAAGAAGGGGAAGAAGGGGAAGAACAGGAAGAAGAGGAAGAAGGGGAAGAAGAGGAAGAAGAGGAAGAAGGGGAAGAAGAGGAAGAAGGGGAAGAACAGGAAGATGAGGAAGAAGAGGAAGAAGGGGAAGAAGGGAAAGAAGAGGAAGAAGGGGAAGAAGAGGAAGAAGTAAGAAGAATGTGTTGTAAGGGACTGAAAGTGTTGTAAAGTGCTAAATACGTTGTAAAGTGCTAAATGTGTTGTAAGGTGTTGAATTTGTTGTAAAGTGCTAAATGTGTTGTAAGGTGTTGAATTTGTTGTAAAGTGCTAAATGTGTTGTAAAGTGCTAAATGTGTTGTAAGGTGTTGAATTTGTTGTAAGGTGTTGAATGTGTTGTAAAGTGCTAAATGTGTTGGTGTTGAATTTGTTGTAAAGTGCTAAATGTGTTGTAAGGTGTTGAATGTGTTGTAAAGTGCTAAATGTGTTGTACAGTGTTGAATTTGTTGTAAGGTGCTGAATGTGTTGTAAGGTGTTGAATTTGTTGTAAAGTGCTAAATGTGTTGTAAGGTGTTGAATTTGTTGTAAAGTGCTAAATGTGTTCTAAGGTGTTGAATGTGTTGTAAAGTGCTAAATGTGTTGTAAGGTGTTGAATGTGTTGTAAAGTGCTAAATGTGTTGTAAGGTGTTGAATTTGTTGTAAGGTGCTGAATGTGTTGTAAGGTGTTGAATTTGTTGTAAAGTGCTAAATGTGTGTTGAATTTGTTGTAAAGTGCTAAATGTGTTGTAAGGTGTTGAATTAGTTTTAAAGTGCTAAATGTGTTGTAAGGTGCCGTAAGTGTTGTAAGATGTTGTAATGTATTGTATCTGTGGTAATGAATTGTTAGTGTGGTAATGTGTTGTATGGGGAGTAATCTGTTGTACTGGTCCAATGTAAGTCTATGGGAAAAAGTGCTTGAACTTTTGTTAATATCTGAAAAAGTGCTAAAGGTGGAAGTGTGAAAAGTAATAGCAATAATGAGACGGTGAAGCCGGTCGTAACGATGTATAATTTGTTGAATTTGGTGTAAGCGTTGAAGAGTTGAAAAGTGCCAAAATCTGGCGGAAGTGGAAGAAGAAGAAGAACTAGAAATGGTACAATGGCTGAAGCCATTGTGAGTGGCTGCATAGATGTTGGAAGGGTTAGGGATGAAGAAGGAAGAGAAAAGGGAAGAAGAGGAAAGAAGAAGAAGGAAGAGGAGGAGGAAGAAGAAGAAGGGGAAGAAGGGGAAGAAGAAGAAGGGGAAGAAGAGGAAGAAGGGGAAGAAGAGGAAGAAGAGGAAGAAGGGGAAGAAGGGGAAGAAGAGGAAGAAGAAGAAGAAGAAGAAGAAGGGGAAGAAGAGGAAGAAGGGGAAGAAGAGGAAGAAGTGAAGAAGATGAAGTAAGAAGAATGTGTTGTAAGGGGCTGAAAGTGTTGTAAAGTGCTGAATGTGTTGTAAAGTGATAAATGTGTTGTAAAGTGCTGAATGTGTTGTAATGTGTTGTAAAGTGCTGAATGTGTTGTAAAGTGATAAATGTGTTGTAAAGTGCTGAATGTGTATTAAAGTGCTAAATGTGTTGTAAAGTGCTAAATGTGTTTTAAGGTGTTGAATGTGTTGTAAAGTGCTAAATGTGTTGAATTTGTTGTAAAGTGCTAAATGTGTTGTAAGGTGTTGAATTTGTTGTAAGGTGCTGAATGTGTTGTAAGGTGTTGAATTTGTTGTAAAGTGCTGAATGTGTTGTAAGGTGTTGAATTTGTTGTAAAGTGCTGAATGTGTTGTAAGGTGTTGAATTTGTTGTAAAGTGCTAAATGTGTTGTAAGGTGTTGAATTTGTTGTAAAGTGCTAAATGTGTTGTAAGGTGTTGAATTTGTTGTAAAGTGCTAAATGTGTTGTAAGGTGTTGAATTTGTTGTAAAGTGCTAAATGTGTTGTAAGGTGTTGAATTTGTTGTAAAGTGCTAAATGTGTTGTAAGGTGTTGAATTTGTTGTAAAGTGCTAAATGTGTTGTAAGGTGTTGAATTTGTTGTAAAGTGCTAAATGTGTTGTAAGGTGTTGAATTTGTTGTAAGGTGCTGAATGTGTTGTAAGGTGTTGAATTTGTTGTAAAGTGCTGAATGTGTTGTAAGGTGTTGAATTTGTTGTAAAGTGCTAAATGTGTTTTAAAGTGCTAAATGTGTTGTAAGGTGTTGAATTTGTTGTAAGGTGCTGAATGTGTTGTAAGGTGTTGAATTTGTTGTAAAGTGCTAAATGTGTTGTAAGGTGTTGAATGTGTTGTAAAGTGCTAAATGTGTTGTAAAGTGCTAAATGTGTTGTAAGGTGTTGAATGTGTTGTAAAGTGCTAAATGTGTTGTAAGGTGTTGAATTTGTTGTAAAGTGCTGAATGTGTTGTAAGGTGTTGAATTTGTTGTAAAGTGCTAAATGTGTTGTAAGGTGTTGAATTTGTTGTAAAGTGCTAAAGTGCTGAATGTGTTGTAAGGTGTTGAATGTGTTGTAAAGTGCTAAATGTGTTGTAAGGTGTTCAATTTGTTGTAAAGTGCTAAATGTGGTGTAAGGTGTTGAATTTGTTGTAAAGTGATAAATGTGTTGTAAAGTGCTAAATGTGTTGTAAGGTGTTGAATGTGTTGTAAAGTGCTAAATGTGTTGTAAGGTGTTGAATTTGTTGTAAAGTGCTAAATGTGTTGTAAGGTGCTGTAAGTGTTGTAAGGTGTTGAATGTGTTGTAAAGTGCTAAATGTGTTGTAAGGTGCTGTAAGTGTTTTAAGATGCTGTAATGTATTGTATCTGTGGTAATGAATTGTTAGTGTGGTAATGTGTTGTATGGGGAGTAATCTGTTGTACTGGTCCAATGTAAGTCTATGGGAAAAAGTGCTTGAACTTTTGTTAATATCTGAAAAAGTGCTAAAGGTGGAAGTGTGAAAAGTAATAGCAATAATGAGACGGTGAAGCCGTTCGTAACGATGTATAATTTGTTGAATTTGGTGAAAGCGTTGAAGAGTTGAAAAGTGCCAAAATCTGGCGGAAGTGGAAGAAGAACTAGAAATGGTACAATGGCTGAAGCCATTGTGAGTGGCTGCATAGATGTTGGAAGGGTTAGGGATGAAGAAGGAAGAGGAAGGGGAAGAAGGAAGAAGAAAGAAAGAAAGGGTAGAAGAGGGAAGAGGAAGGAGGAGAAGAAGAAGGGGAAGAAGAGGAGAAGATGAGGAAAATGAGGAAGAAGGGGAAGAAGAGGAAGAAGGGGAAGAAGAGGAAGAAAGGAGGAAGGGGAAGAAGGGGAAGAAGAGGAAGAAGAGGAGGAAGGGGAAGAAGGGGAAGAAGCGGAAGAAGAGGAGGAAGGGGAAGAAGGGGAAGAAGAGGAAGAAGAGGTGGAAGGGGAAGAAGGGGAGGAAGAAGAGGAAGAAGAGGAAGAAGGGGAAGAAGAGGAAGAAGGGGAGGAAGAAGAGGAAGAAGAGGAAGAAGGGGAAAGAAGAGGAAGAAGATGAGGAAGGGGAAGAAGAGGAGGGAGGGGAAGAAGTGAAGAAGATGAAGTAAGAAGAATGTGTTGTAAGGTGTTGAATTTGTTGTAAAGTGCTAAATGTGTTGTAAGGTGTTGAATTTGTTGTAAAGTGCTAAATGTGTTGTAAAGTGTTGAATGTGTTGTAAAGTGCTGAATGTGTTGTAAGGTGTTGAATTTGTTGTAAAGTGCTAAATGTGTTGTAAGGTGCTGTAAGTGTTGTAAGATGTTGTAATGTATTGTTTCTGTGGTATGAATTGTTAGTGTGGTAATGTGTTGTATGGGGAGTAATCTGTTGTACTGGTCCAATGTAAGTCAATGGGAAAAAGTGCTTGAACTTTTGTTAATATCTGAAAAAGTGCTAAAGGTGGAAGTGTGAAAAGTAATAGCAATAATGAGACGGTGAAGCCGGTCGTAACGATGTATAATTTGTTGAATTTGGTGAAAGCGTTGAAGAGTTGAAAAGTGCCAAAATCTGGCGGAAGTGGAAGAAGAAGAACTAGAAATGGTACAATGGCTGAAGCCATTGTGAGTGGCTGCATAGATGTTGGAAGGGTTAGGGATGAAGAAGGAAGAGGAAGGGGAGAAGAAGGAAGAAGAAAGAAAAGGGAAGAAGAGGAAAGAAGAAGAAGGAAGAGGAGGAGAAGAAGAAGAAGGGGAAGAAGGGGAAGAAGAAGAAGGGGAAGAAGGGGAAGAAGAGGAAGAAGGGGAAGATGAGGAATAAGAGGAAGAAGGGGAAGAAGAGGAAGAAGAGGAAGAAGGGGAAGAAGAGGAAGAAGGGGAAGAAGAGGAAGAAGTGAAGAAGATGAAGTAAGAAGAATGTGTTGTAAGGGGCTGAAAGTGTTGTAAAGTGCTGAATGTGTTGTAAGGTGTTGTAAAGTGCTAAATGTGTTGTAAAGTGCTGAATGTGTTGTAAAGTGCTGAATTTGTTGTAAAGTGCTGAATGTGTTGTAAAGTGCTAAATGTGTTGTAAAGTGCTGAATGTGTATTCAAGTGCTAAATGTGTTGTAAAGTGCTAAATGTGTTGTAAGGTGTTGAATTTGTTGTAAAGTGCTAAATGTGTTGTAAGGTATTGAATGTTTTGTAAAGTGCTGAATGTGTTGTAAAGTGCTGCAAGTGTTGTAAGGTGTAGAATGTGTTGTAAAGTGCTGAATGTGTTGTAAAGTGCTGAATGTGTTGTAAAGTGCTGAATTTGTTGTAAAGTGCTGACTGTGTTGTAAGGTGTTGAATGTGTTGTCAATCAAAATCATTCAATAAAGTGGCTGAATGTAGGGAGAGAGGCAGCGGAGGGAGAGAGGCAGAGGAGAGGGAGAGGACGAGGCAGCGGGAGGGAGAGAGGGCAGAGGGGGAAGAGAGAGGGCAGCGGAGGGAGAGGGGCAGAGGAGGGTTGGAGAGGGCAGCGGAAGGGAGAGAGGGCAGAGCGGAGGGAGAGAGGGGCGCGGAGGGAGAGAGGGCAGCGGAGGAGAGAGTGCAGCGGAGGGAGAGAGGGCAGCGGGAGGGAGAGAGGGCAGAGGAGGGAGAGAGGTCAGAGGAGGGAGAGAAAAGTCACTTGTATCAGGGGTCCAGGCTGATGGTGCGAAGAGAGGGAGAGATGGGCAAAGGAGGAGAAAGGACAGCGGTAGAACAGCGCGTTAAAGAGGCCCGGCTTTTCGGTGTCAAAGGTAAAAGAGGTCCGCACATTAAAAGCGGGTGGCCGGTCTTATGGCCTTTACGACAGTAACTTTGGAAAGAGAAGCCGCGGGATGAACCGCCATAAAGTAACAGCAGAAAGCGGCCGCCCGCTTTTAATGTGCGGACCTCTTTACCGCTGACGTCCGGAAAGCCTGCCCACTAACCGCGGTAGGAGAACGTTGAGGGCGAGCCGCAAGAAATCGCTCCAACTTCCACTGCTGAGGAGGGTTACAGGGGCAATTAAGATGGGGTCGCGGGCTAAGACTTTGGACTCCCTGCTCTACTACACTCTGGCGTGCCATTCTGTTCTTTGACCTGTGTTTACGCGGCGAGGGGGATGGCTCATAACGCTCTACGGTAACCCACAAGGACGAAACGCAAAAAACTCAGAAAAAGACAAAAATTTGGTGAACAAAAAAACTCGAGTTTGCAAAAATAAAATCCTTTTAAAGCAACAAAATCGATAAATCGATTAAATCGATTTTTTTGCCAGCCCTATGTAAGGTGTATGAATTTGTTGAAAGGTGCGAATGTGTTGTAAGGTGTTGAATTTGTTGTAAGTGCTACATGTGTTGTAAGGATGTTTGAATAGTTGTAAAGTGCTAAAAGTGTTTGTACGGTGTAGAATTTGGTTGTAAAGTCTAAAATGTGTTGTAAGGTGTGTAAGTGTTGTAAGATTGTTGTAATTATTGTATCGGTGGTGATGAATTGTTAGTCGGTGTAATGTGTTGGTATGGGGAGTAATCTGTTGTACAGGTCCAATTAAGTCTGATGGGAAAAAGTGCTTGAACTTTTGTTTAAATCTGAAAAAGTGCTAAAGGTGAAGTTAAAAGAATAGCAATAATGAACGGTGACGCCGGTCGTAACGATGTATAAATTGTTGAATTTGGTGAAAGCGTGAAGAGTTGAAAAGGGCCAAAATCTGGCGGAAGTGGAAGATGAAACTAGAAATGGTATCAATGGCTGAATCCAATGTGAGTGGCTGCATAGATGTTGGAAGGGTTAGGGATGAAGAAGGCCGAAAAGGAAGAAGAAAGAAAAGAAGAAGAGGAAAGCGAAGAAAGGAAGAGGAGGAGGAAGAAGAAAGAAGGGAAGAAGTGAGGAAGAAGAGGAAAGGGGAAAAGGGAAAAGGAGGAAGAAAGAGGAGAAGAGGAGGAAGGGGAAGAAGGGAAGAAGAGAGAAAAAAGGGGGAAGAAGAGGAAGAAGCAGCAAGAAGAGGAAAAAGGGGAAGAAAGGAAGAAGAGGAAGAAGGGGAAGAGGAGGAAGAAGGGAAGAAGAGGAAAAAGGGGAATGAAGAGTGAAAGAACAAGGAAGAAGAGGAAGAAGGGGAAGAAGAGGAAGAAGAGGAGAAGAGGGAAGAAGAGGAAAAGGGGAAGTACAGGAAGATGAGGAAGAAGGGGAAGAAGAGGAAGAAGAGGAAGAAGGGAAGAAGAGGAAGAAGGGGAAGAACAGGAAATGAGGAAGAAGAAGAAGAAGGGGAAGAAGGGAAAGAAAAGGAAAGAAGTAAGAAGATATGTGTTGTAAGGGACTGAAAGTGTTGTAAAGTGCCTAAATACGAATTGTTAAAAGTGCTAAATGTGTTGAAAGGTGTTTTGATTTGTTTGTTAAGTGCTAAATGTGTTTTAAGGTTTTGGAATTTGTTGTAAAGAAGTGCTAAATGTGTTGTATATGCTAAATGTGTGTAAGGTATTGAATTTGTTTTTAAAAAGGTGTTTGAATGTGTTTTTGTAAAATGCTAAATGTGATGAATTTGTTGTTAAAGTGCTAGAATGTGTTGTGAAGGTGCTGAAGTGTTGTAAGTGTTGATTGTTGTAAAGTGCTAAATGTGTTGTAAGTGTGCTGTTAAGTGTTGTAAAGATGCTGTAATGTATTGTATCTGTGGTAATGAATTGTTGTAGTGTAATGTGTTGTATGGGGGAGTAATCTGTTGTACTGGTCCAATGTAAGTCTATGGGAAAAAGTGCTTGAACTTTTGTTAATATCTAAAAAGTCTAAAGGTGGAAGTGTGAAAAGTAATAGGCAATAATGAGACGGTGAAGCCGTTCGTACGATGTATAATTGTTGAATTTGGTGAAAGCGTTGAAGAGTTGAAAAGAATGCCAAAATCTGCGGAAGTGGAAGAAGAAAAAACAGTAGGAGAGCCATATAGTGGCCTGCAAGATCTATGCAGGCCACTCAATAACAGTAAGGAGAGCATATAGTGGCTGCATCGTCTATGCCGCCACTCAACTAGAAATTGGTACAATAGGCTGAAGCCAATGTGGAAGTGGCTGCATAGATGTTGGAAGGGTTAGGTATGAAGAAGGAAGAGGAGGGAAGAAGAAGGAAGAAGAAGAAAAGGGAAGAAGAGGAAAGAAGAAGGAAGAGGAGGAGAAGAAGAAGAAAGGGAAGAAGGGAAATAAGAAGAGGAAAAATGGGAAGAAGAGGAAGAAGAGAAGTAGGGGTAAGAATAGGAAAAGAGGAAGAAGAGGAAGAAGAAGAAAGAAGAGAAAGAAGTGAAAGCAAGAGAAAGAAGAGAACGGAGAGGAGGAAAAGAGAGAAAGAAAGAGGGGAAGAAGAGGAAAAGAGGAAGAGAGAAGAAGGGGAAGAAGGGACAGAAGGGGAAGAAGGAGGAAGAAGAGGAAGAAGAGGAAGAAGGAAGAAGAGGAAGTAAGAAGGTGTTGTAAGGTGTTGAATTTGTTGTAAGGTGTTGGAATTTGTTTAAAGTTGCTAAATGTGATGTTAAATGCTGAATGTGTTGTAAGTGCTGAATGTGTTGTAAAGGTGCTAATGTGTTGTAAAAGTCTGAATTGTTGTAAAGTGCCTTAATGTGTTGTAAAGTGCTAAATGTTGTTGTAAAGTGCTAAATGTGTTGTAAGGGGTTGAATGTGTTGTAAAGTGCTAAATGTGTTGTAAGGTTAGGGCTGGGCGATTTTGACTAAAAAAAAAATCTCCTCCGAGTTTTTAAAAGAAAAATTCAAGTTTCATTCACGATTTTTCGATTTTTTTTCCCCCAATGCACTTAAAAATGACTGGAGACATCAGATATATTTGTCAAAAGTGCAAATTTATTGCTGTGATTGTCCTCAAGAGTTAAAAATAATGCAAGTAAATGAGGCTCTGTTATTCAACAATTTCAAGCTTTAAAACCCAGGTTTAAGCAAAAGTGCAACATCAAATTTCACATAGCTTAAATTTTCTGATTAAGAAATCAGAATAACTACAACTACAATTTTGTAACATAAAACATTACAATAAAAAATATAATAAACTCTTCTCTTAGCCTCTCAGCATAATGTAATAAAAAAAATAATTAAACAGCCCTGTGGCAGAACATATAGCTACTAACTAACAACTTATCAAACAGGGATAAACAAATGTAAAACTATATCTTTAACAACACAACATTAGATCTCGGAAATCATTGTGCATAGCTCATATCTAAGCATTTTTTGCAAGAAAGATGACCTGTCCACTACCACAGGTCCGTGGTTGCTGAGTAAAACGTCATCTCTACCCCAGCTCACCGCGATCTTTTCACGAGTTTGTATTGACAGTGAGTCAGCGCTAACATCGGCGAAATACTTGCGACTGGGGATCAACGTACTGTACCTCGCATCTATACTTTTAACATGCCCCACCTGTTAAAACGCTAAAAACCCCCGGGGGGTCGCGGGAACCCCTGTGGGGGGTCGCATGATGATTTCTATCTAACACAAACAAAAAAAAAAGATTTTTTTTTTTTTTTGAGCAATTATAAAGCCCGTAAATATTTTATTTAGCATTTGATTATGATTTTCATAAGGACTACTTTGTTAAATTGTGTTTGGAGACTATAATATATTTAAGACACGTTAGTATTTTTAGTCCCAAGTCATTGCAGCGTCAAACAAAATCATCACGTAAACACAGCTCACATCATGCGCAGACTGTCAAAAGCGTGTCCCTACTGTTGTTTTGCTAAAACTAAAGGTGTTTTGGAGTCTACAATAAATAATACCATGCTTTAAAATGAAACGTGGTTAATATCCACAACAGAAAACCCCGAGGGGGAGAAAAGTCACTTGTATCAGGGTCAAGGCTGAGTGGTGCGAAGAGAGGGATAGAGGGCAAGGAGAGGGAAGAGATGGCAGAGGAGGGAGAGAGGGCAGCGGAAGGAAGGAGAGGGCCAGCGGAGGAGAGAGGGCAGCGGAGGGAGAGAGGGAACGGAGGGAGAGAGGCAGCGGAGGGAGAGAGGGCAAGAGGCGGGAGGGAGAGAGGGCAAGCGGAGGGAGAGAGGGCAGAGGAGGAGAGAGGGCAAGCGGGGAGTGAGAGAGGTCAGAGGAGGGAGAGAGGGCAGCGGGAGGGAGAGAGGGCAGCGGGGAGGAGAGAGGGCCACGGCAGGGAGAGAGGGCAGCGGGAGGGGAGAGAGGGCAGCGGAGGAGAGAGGGCAGCGGCGGTGGAGAGAGGGCAAGGATGGAGAGAGGTGCAGAGGGAGGGAGAGAAAAGTCACTTGTACCAGGGTCAGGCTGATGGAGCGAAGAGAGGGAGAGAGGGCAAAGGAGGGAGAAAGGACAGCCGGTAGAACAGCGCGTTAAAGAGGCCCGGCTTTTCGGAGTCAAGGTAAAGAGGTCCGCACATTAAAAGCGGTGGCGGTCTATGCCTTTACTGACAGTAACTTATTGGAAAGAGAAGCCGCGGGATGAACCGCATAAAGTAACAGCATAAAGCGGCCGCCCGCTTTAAATGTGCGGACCTCTTTTACCGCAGACTCAGAAAGCCGGCCCATTTCTTTACTACCCGCGGTAGAGAGACAGTGAGGGCGAGCTCAGAGAAATCGCTCCACTTCTGCTGAGAGGGTTAGCAGGGCATTTATGATGGGGTCGCGGGCAAAAGACTTTGGAACCCCTGCCTACTACACGTCTGCCATCTTGTTTTTTGGACTGTGTTTACGCGGCGGAAGGGGGGTCTGGCTCATAACGCTCTAAGGTAACCACAAGACGAACGGCAAAAAACTCCGAAAAAAAATTTGGTGAAGAAAAAACTCGAGGTTTGCAAAATAAAATCCTTTTAAAGCTACAAAATCGAAAATCGATTAAAATCAGATTTTTTGCCCAGTCCCTATGTAAGGTGTTGAATTTGTTGTAAGGTGCTGAATGTGTTGTAAGGTGTTGAATTGTGTTGTAAAGTCTAATGTGTTTGTAAGGTGTTTGAATATGTTGTACAGTGCTAATGTGTTGTACGTGTTGAATTTGTTGTAAAGTGCTAAATGTGGTTGTAAGCGCTGGTAAGTGTGTAAGATGTTGTAATGTAATTGTATCTGAGGAGATAATTGTTTAGTGTGGTAATGTGTTGTATGGGGATAAATCTGTTTGTATGGTCCAAATGAAATGTCTAAGGGAAAAAGTCTTGTAACTTTTGTTAATATCATGAAAAAAGTGCCTAAAGGTGGAAGTGTGAAAATTAATAGCAATAATGAGACGGTGATAGCCTGGTCGTAACGATGTATAATTGTTGAATTTGTGAAAGTCGTTGAATAGTTGAAAGTGCCAAAATCTGGCGGAAAGTGGAAGAAGAACTAGAAATGGTACAATAGGCTGAAGCCATTGTGAGTGGTCTGCATAATGTTGGAAAGGTTTAGGGATGATGAAGGAAGAAGAAGGAAGAAAAAGAAAAGGGAAGAAGAGAAAGACGAAGAAGGAAGATGAGGAAGGAGGAAGAAGACAGTGGGAAGAAGGAGAAGAAGAGAAGAAGGGGAAGAAGAGGAAAAGGGGAAGAAGAGGAAGAAGAAGGAAGAAGAGGAAGAAGGGGTAAGAAGAGGAATAAGGGGAAAAGAGGAAGAAGAGCAAGAAGAGGAAAAAGAGGGAAGAAGAGGAAGAAAGAAGGAAGAAGGGAAGAAGAGGAAGAAGGGGAAAAGAGGAAAAAGGGAAAGAAGAGGAAGAATCAGAAGAAGAGAAGAAGGGGAAGAAGAGGCAGAAGAGGAAGAAGGGGAAGAAGAGAAAGAAGGGGGAAGTACAGGAAGATAAGGAAGAAGGGAAGAAGGAGGAAAAGAGGAAGAAGGAAGAAGAGGAAGAAGGGGAAAACAGGAAGATGAGGAAGAAAGAGGAAGAAGGGGAAGAAGGGAAAGAAGAGGAAGAATAAGAAGAATGTGTTGTAAGGGACTGAAAGTGTTGAAAGTGCTAAATACGTTGTAAAGTGCTATATGTGTGAAAGGTGTTTGAATTGGTTGTAAAAGTGATAAATGTGTTTTTAAGGTGTTGAAGTGTTGTAAATGTGCTAAATGTGGTTGTAAAGTGCCTAAATGTGTTTTGTATGGTATTGAATTTGTGTTTTAAAAGGGTCGATGTGTTGTAAAATGCTAAATGTGTTGATTTGTGGTAAAGTGCTAAATGTGTTGTAAGTGCTTTAAGTGTGGTAAGGAGTTTGAATGTGTTGTAAAGTGCTAAATGTGTTGTAAGGTGCTGTAAGTGTTGTAAGATGCCTGAATGTATTGTATCTGTGGTTAAGAATTGTAAGTGTGGTAATGTGTTGTATGGGGATAATCTGTTGTAGTCTTCCAATGTAAGTCTATGGGAAAAAGTGCTTACTTTTGTTAATATCGAAAAAGTGCTAAAGGTGGAAGTGTGAAAAGTAATAGCAGTAAAGGAGACGGTGGAAGCCGTTCGTAACGATGTAAAATTTGTTAAATTTGGTGAAAGCGTTGAAGATTTGAAATGTGCCCAAAATCTGGCGGAAGTGGAAGATAGAATAAACAGTAGGAGAGCATATCTAGTTGGCTGCATAGTCTATGCAGCCACTCCAATAAACAGTAGGAGAAAAGCAAAAAATACAGTGGCTGCATAGTCTATGCAGCCACCAACTAGAAAATGGTAACAATGGCTGAAGCCATTTGAGTGGCAGCATAGATGTGGACAGGGTTAGGGATGAAGAAGGAAGAGGAAGGGAAGAAGAAGGAAGAAGAAAGAAAAGGGAAGAAGAGGAAAAAGAAGGAAGAGGAGGAGAAGAAAAGAAAAGGGAAGAAGGGGAAGAAGAAGAGAAAAAGGGGAAGAAAGAGAAGAAAGAGGAAGAAGGGGATGAAGAGGAAGAAGAGGAAGAAGAGGAAGAAGAGAAAGATGAGAAAGGAAGAGAAAGAAAAGAGAAAGAAGAGAACGGAGGAGAGGAAAAGAGTAGAAGAGAAGAAGGGGAAGAAATAGGAAGAAGAGGAAGAAAGGAAGAAGGGAAAGAAAGGGGAAGAAAAGGGGAAGAAGAGGAAGAAGAGGAAGAAGAGGAAGAAGGGGAAGAAGAGGAAGTAAGAAGGTGTTGTAAGTGTTGAATTTGTTGTAAGGTGGTGAATTAGTTGTAAAGTGCTAAATGTGTGTGTAAAGTGCTGAATGGTTGTAAAGTGCTGAATGTGTTGTAAAGTGCTAAATGTGTGGTAAAGTGCAGAATCGGTTGTAAAGTGGCTTAATGGTGTTGTAAAGTGCTAATTGTGTTGTAAAGTGCTAAAATATGGTTGTAAGTGGTTGAATGGTGTTGTAAAGTGCTAAATGTGTTGGTAAGTTTGGGCTGGCGATTTTGCCTAAAAAAAAAAAAATCTCCGATTTTTAAAGAAAAATTCAAGTGTTCGATTACGATTTTCGATTTTTGTTCCCCCAAATGCACTTAAAAATGACGGAGACATCAGATATATTGTCAAAAGTGCAAATTTATTGCTGTGATTGTCCCTCAAGGAGTTAAAATGCAATAAATGAGGCTCTGTTATTCAACAATTTCAAGCTTTACCCAGGTTTAAGCAAAAGTGCAACATCAACTTCACAGTAGCTTTAAATTTCTGATTAAGAAATCAGATAACTACATATTTTGTTACATATAACATTACATAAAAAATAAAATAAACTCTCTCTTTGAGCCCTCGTATCAGCAAATGTGAATAAAAAAAATTAAACATGCCTGTGTCAGACATATACTACTAACAAACTACGTTATCAAAGATAAACAAATGTAAACTTTATCTTTAACAACAAAACATTAGATCCTGAAATATTGGCAAGCTCATTCTAACATTTTTTGCAAAGAAAGAAGAGCCTGTCCACAACCACAGGTCCGTGTGCTGAAGTAAAACGTCATCATCCCCCAGCTCCCGCGGATCTTTTCAACGAGTTGTATTGTACAGGTGAGGCCAGATGCGCGTACATCTGCGAAATACCTTGCGACAGGGGACAACGTACTGTACCTCGCCTCTAAATACTTTTAAACAATCCCCCCTTTAAAACCCCCCCGGGGGGGTCGCGGGAACCCCTGGGGGTGTCGCATATGATTTCTACACAAACAAAAAAAAAAAGATTTTTTTTTTTTGAGCAAATAATAAAGCCCTTAAATATTTTATTAGCCATTTGATTTGATTCAAAAGGACTACTTGGGGGTTTATAAAATTGTGTTTGGGAGACTATAAAAATTTTAAAATAACGTAAGTAATTTTGTCCCAGTCATTGCAGGCGCCATCAAAATAATCATGCACGTAACACACGCTCACATCATGCGCAGCGACAAAGCGTGTCCTACCCTTTTGTTTTGCTAAAACTAAAGGTGTTTTGGAGGACTACAAATAAATAATACCTGCTTTAAAAAATGAAACGAGGTTAATAACCACTAACAGAAAACCTCCCGGAGGGGGAAGAAAAGACACTTGTATCAGGGGTCAGGCTGATGTTGCGAAGAGAGGGAGAAGAGGCAGAGGAGGGAGAGAGGGCAGAGGAGGGGAGATAGGGCAGCGAGGAAGAGAGGCCAGCGGGGAGAGGGAAACGAGGGCAGCGGGGAGGAGAGAGGCAGCGGCGCGGAAGGGAGAGAGGGCAGCGGGGACGAGGGAGAGAGGGGCAAGGAGGGAGAGAGGGGGCAGCGGTGAGAGAGGGCAGAGGGAGTGGAGAGAGGCAGCGGAGGGAGAGAGGGCAGAGGAGGAGAGAGTGCAGCCGGGAAGGGAGGGAGGCAGCGGAGGGAGAGAGGGCAGCTGGAGGAGAGAGGGCAGTCGGTGAGGAAGAGGGCAGCGGAGGGAGAAGAGGGGCAGCGGAGGGAGAGAGGGCAGAGGAGGGAGAGAGGGCAGAGGAGGAGAGAAAAGTCCACTTTATCAGGGGTCAGGCTGATGGAGCGAAAGAGGGAGAGTGGCAAAGAGGGAGAAAGGAACAAGCGGTAAACAGCGCGTTAAAGAGGCCCGGCTTTTTCGGAGTCAAAGGTAAAGAGGTCCGCACATTAAAAGCGGGTGGCGGTCTATGCCTTTACTGACAGTAACTTTGGAAAGAGAAGCCCGGAATGAGCCTGCATAAGTAAAGAGCAGAAAGCGCCGCCCGCTTTTAAATGTGCTCGGACCTCTTAACCGCTGACTCCCGGAAAGACCGGCCCACTTTACCGCGGTAGAGAACAGTGAGGGCGAGCCGCAAGAAATGCGCTCCACAATGCTGAGGAGGGTTAGCAGGGCATTATATGGGGGTCGCGCGGGCTAAAAGACTTTGGGAACCCACTGCTCTACTACTGACACACGCTGCAATCTTGTTTTGACTGTGTTTACGCGGCGGAGGGGGCTTGCTCATAACGCTCTACGGTAAACCCACAAGGACGTAAAACGCAAAAAACCTCAGAAAAAAAATTTGGTGAAAAAAAAACTCGAGTTTTGCAAAATAAAAAATCCTTTTAAGCTCACAAAATCGATAAATCGATTAATCGTTTTTTGCCCAGCCCTATGAAACAGGTGTTGAATTTGTTGTAAGGTGCTGAATGTGTTGTAAGGTGTTGAATTTTTGTTGTAAAGTGAAAAATGTGTTTGTAAGGTGTTTTAATATGTTGTAATTGCAAAATGTGTTGTACGTGTTGAATTTGGTTGAAAAGTGCTAAATGTGTTGTAAAGTGGTGCTGTAGTGTTGTAAGATGTTGTAATTATTGTATCGTGGTATGAATTGTTAGGTGGTAATGTGTTGTATGGGGAGTAATCTGTTGTACTGGTCCAATGTAAGTCTATGGAAAAAGTTCTTACTTTTGTTAAAATCTGAAAAAGTGCTAAAGTGGAAGTGTGAAAAGTAATAGCAATAATGAGACGGTGAAGCCGGTCCGAAACGATGTATAATTTGTTGATTTGGTGAAAGCGTTGAAGAGTTGAAAAGTGCCAAAAGTCTGGCGGAAGTTGAAGAAGAACTAGAAATGGTAAAATGGCTGAAAGCCATTGAGAGTGGCTGCATAGATGTTGAAGGGTTAGGGATGAAGAAGGAAAAGAAGGAAAGAAGAAAGAAAAGGAAGAAGAAGGAAAGACGAAGACGGGAGAGGAGAGGAAGCAGAGAAGGGGAAGAATGAGAAGAAGATGAAGAAGGGAAGAAGAGGAAAAAGGGAAAGAAGAAAGAAGAGGAAGAAGGAGAAAGAAGGGGAAGAAGAGGAAAAAGGGGAAGAAGAGGAAAGAAGAGCAAGAAGGAGGAAAAAAAGGGGAAGAAGAGGAAGAAGAGGATGAATGGGAAGAAGAGGAAGAAGGGGAAGAAGAGGAATAAGGGAAAGAAGAGGAAGAACGAAGAAGAGGAAGAAGGGGAAGAAGAGGAAAAGAGAAGATAAGAAAGAGGAAGAAGGGGAAAGTACAGGAAGATGAGGAAGAGGGAAGAAGAGGAAGAAAGGAAGAAGGGAAGAAAGAGGAAGAAGGGAAGAATACAGGATGATAGGAAGAAAGAGGAAAAGGGGAAGAAGGGAAAGAGAGGAAGAAGTAAGAAGAATGTGTTGTAAGGGACTGAAAGTGTTGTAAAAGTGCTAAATACGATTGGAAAGTGCCTTAATGTGTTTGAAAGTGTTTGAATTTGTTGTAAAAGTGCTAAATGTGTTTTAAGGTGTTGAATTTGTTGTAAATTGCTAAATGTGTTTGTAAAGTGCTAAATGTGTTGTAAGGTTTGAATTTGTTTTAAGGTGTTGATGTGTTGTAAGAAAATGCTAAATTGTGTTGAATTTGTGTAAAAGTGAATAAATGTGTTGTAGGTGCGTAAAGTGTTGGTAAGGTGTTGAATGGGTTGTAAAAGTGCGTAAATGTGTTTGTAAGGTGATGTAAGTGTGTAAGATGATGTAATGTATTGTTTCTGTGGTAAGGATAATTGTTGTTAGATGTGGTTAAGGTGTTTATGGGGAGTAATCTGTTGTATACTGGCCAATGTAAGTCCTATGGAAAAGTGCTTGAACTTTTGTTAATATATGAAAAAGTGCTAAAGGTGGAAGTGTGAAAAGTAATTAGCAATAATGAGACGGTGACAGCGTTCGAACGATGTATAATTTGTTGAATTTGGTGAAAGCGTTGAAGAGTTTGAAAAGTTCCAAATCTGGCGGAAGTGGAAAAGAATAAACAGAAGGAGAGCATATAGTGGCTGCATAGTCTATGCATGCCAATCAATAAAACAGTAAGAGCATATAGTGGCTGCATGTCTATTGCAGCCACTCAACAAAAATGGTACAATGGCTGGAAGAACCCCATTGTGGAAGTGCAGCCATAGATTTGGAAAGTTTAGGTGAGAAAGAAGGAAGAGGAAAGGGAAAAAGAAGGAAGATGAAAGAAAGGGAAGAAGAGGAAAGAAGAAGTGAAGAGGAGGAGGAACGAAAAAGAAAGGGAAGCAAGGAAGAAGAAAAGAGGAAAAAGGGGAAGAAGAGGAAGGAAGAGGAAGAAGGGGAAGAAGAGGAAGAAGAGGAAGAAGAGGAAAGAGAGAAAGAAGAGAAAGAAGAGAAAGAAGAGAAAAGAAGAGAAAGGAGAGAGGAAAAGATAGAAGTAGAAAGAAGGGGAAGAAAGGAAGAAGAGAACAGAGGAAGAAGGGGAAAGAAGGGGAATAAGGGGAAAGTGAGGAAGAAGGAGGAAGAAGAGAAGAAGGGGAAAGAGAGGAAGAAGAAGGTGTTGTAAGGTGTTGAATTTGTTTGTAAGGTGTTTGAATTTGTTGTAAAGTGCTAAATGTGTTGTAAAGTGCTGAAGGGTTGTAAAGTGCTGAATGTGTTGTAAAAGGCTAATGGGGGGGGGGGGTTGTAAAGGCTGAATGTGTTGTAAAGTGCTTAATGTGTTGTAAAGTGCCTAAATGTGATGTAAAGTGCTAAATGTGTGTATGGTGTTAATGTTGTTGTAAATTGCAAAATGTGTTGTAAGGGTAGGGCTGGGCGATTTGCCTAAAAAAAAAATCTCCGATTTTTAAAAAAAAATTCAAGTATTTTCGATTCGATTTTCGATTTTTTTTCCCACTGCACTTATAAATGACTGGAGACATCAGATATATAGTCAATAGTGCAAATTTATTGGCTGTGATTGTCCTCAAGAGTTAAAATGCAAGTAAAATGAGGCTCTGTTTTATTCAACATTTCAAGCTTTAACACAGGTTTAAGCAAAAGTGCAACATCAACATCACAGTGAGCTTAAATTTCTGATTAAGAAATCAGCATCACTACATATTTTGGTACATATAAATACAAAAAAAATCAAATAAACTCTTCTCTTATCTTACCTCTCAGCATAATGTGAATATAAAAAAAAGTAAACATGCCTGTTGGCAGACATATAGGCTACTCACTAACTACTTATCAAAGGATAAACAAATGTAAACTTATCTTTAACAACAAAACAATAGATCTCTTGAAATATTGTGCATGCTCTTCTAAGCATTTTTGCAAGAAAGATAGCCTGTCCACAACCACACAGGTCCCGTGGTGGCTGTAGTACAACGTCGATCTCCTCCCCCCAGCTCCCGCGGACTTTTCACGAGTTTGTCATTGCACAGGTGAGGCACATCGCTACATCGGCGAAATACTTGCGGACTGGGGACAACGTACTTAACCTCGCATCGAATACTTTTAACAAGCCCCCCCCTGTTAAAACCCCCCCGGGGGTCGCGGGAACCCTCTGGGGGGGACGCATGCTGATTTCTACACAGAAACAAAAAAAAAAAGATTTTTTTTTTTTTTGAGCAAATAATAAAGCCCTTAATATTTATTTTAGCATTTCTGATTTGATTCAAAGACTACTTGTTAAATAGGTTTGGAGACTATAATATATTTTAATACGTTAGTAATTTTGTCCCCAGTCATCTGCAGCGTCAATCAAAATCATCACGTAACACAGCTCACAATCATGCCCGCAGCGACAAAGCGTGTCCCTACTGTGTTTGACTAAAACTAACGGTGTTTGGAGGCTACAAATAAATAAGACCTCTTTAAAATGAAACGTGGTTAATATCCAACAACAGAAAACCCCCGGAGGGGGAGAAAAGTCACTTTTGTATCAGGGGACAGCTGATGGTGCGAAAGAGAGGGAGAGAGGTCCAGAGGGAGGGAGAGAGGGCAGAGGAGGGAGAGAGGGCAGCGGAGGAAGAGAGGCCAGCGGGGGGATGGAGAGAGGGCACGGAGGGAGAGAGGGCAGTCCGGAGGGAGAGAGGGCAGCGAGGGAGAAGAGGGCAGAGGGGAGGAGAGGGGCAGCGGGGAGGGAGAGAGGGACAGAGGAGGCGAGAGGGCAGCGGAGGGAGAGAGGGCAGAGGAGGGAAAAAGAGAGTGCAGGCGGGGGAAGAGGGAGAGAGGGGCAGCGGAGAAGAGAGGCAATCGGAGGAGAGAGGGCAGCGGATGGAGAGAAGGGCAGCGTAGGGAGAGAGGGCAGCGGAGGAGAGAGGGCAAGGAGGAGAGAGGGCAGAGAGGGAGAGGAAAAGTCACTTTTACAGGGGTCAGGCTGATGGTGGCGAAGAGAGGGAGAGAGGGAAAGGAGGGAGAAAGGAAAGCGGAAGAACACGCGTTAAAGAGGCCCGGCTTTTCTTCGGAGTCCAAAGGTAAAGAGGTCCGCAAATTAAAAGCGGGTGGCCGGTCTATGCCTTTACTGACCAGTAAACTTTTGGAAAGAGAAGCCTGCGGGGATGAACCGCCTAAGTAACACAGAAAGCGCCGCCGCTTTTATTGCCGGACCTCTTTAACCGCTGACTCCGAAAGCCGGCCCCACTTTACCGCGGTAGGAGAACAGTGAGCGGCGAGCCGCAAGAAAATGCGCTCCACTTCTGCTGAGGAGGTTAGCAGGGCATTTAATGAAGGGGGTCGCGGGCTAAAACTTTGGGAACACCCTGCACTACTAGACAACGCGCCATTCTTGATTGACTGTGTTTACGCGGCGGAGAGGGGATGCTCCATAACGCTCTAACGTAACCCACAAGGACGACACGCAAAAAACTCAGAAAAAAATTTGTGAAAAAAAAACTCAGTTTTGCAAAATAAAAATCCTTTTAAGCTACAAAATCGATAAAATCGATTAAATATCGATTTTTTGCCCAGCCCTATGTAAGGTGTTGAAATGTAGTAAGCGTGCTGAATGAGTTGTAAGGTGTTTAATTTGTTGTAAAGAGCTAAATGTGTTGTAAGGTGTTTGAATATGTTGTAAAGTGCTAAAATGGTGTTGTACGGTTTTGAATTTGTTGTAAAGTGCCTAAATGTGTTGTTAAGGTTCGGTAAAGTGTTGTAAGATGTTGTAATGTAATTGAATCTGTTGGTGATTGAATTTTTTTTTTTTTGGGGGTTAGTGTGGTAATGTGTTGTATTGGGAAGTAATCTGTTGTACTGGTCCAATGTAAAGATCTATGGAAAAAGTGCTTGAACTTTTGTTAATTCTGAAAAAGTGCTAAAGGTGGAATGTGAAAAGTAATAGCAATAATTGAGACGTGAGCCGGTCGAACGATGTTAAAATTTTGGTTGAATTTGGTGAAAGGCGTTGAAGAGTTGAAAAGAGCCGAACCAAAATCTGGCGAAGTGGAAGAAGAACTAGAAATGGTACAATGGCTGAGCCATGGTGAGTGGCTGCATAGATGTTGGAAGGGTTAGGGATGAAGAAGGAAGAAGAAGGAGAAGAAAAAAAGGGAAGAAGAGGAAAGACAAGAAGGAAGAAGGAGAGAAGAAGAAGAAGGGGAAGAAGGAGAAAAAGAGGAAGAAGGGGAAGATGAGGAAAAGGGGATGAAGAGGAAAGAAGAGGAAAACAGAGGAAGAAGGGGAAGAAGAGGAAAAAGGGGAAGAAGAGGAAGAAGAGCAAGAAGAGGAAAAAGGGGAAGAAGAGGAAGAAGAGGATGAAGGGGAAGAAGAGAAGAAGGGGAAGAAGAGGAAAAAGGGAAAAGAAGAGGAAGAACAGTGAAGAAGAGGGAGAAGGGAAGAAGAGGAAAAGAGGAAAGAAGTGGGAGAAAGGAAGAAGGGGAAGTACAGGAAGATGAGGAAGAAGGGGTAGAAGAGAAGAAGAGAGAAGAAGGGGAAGAAGAGGAAGAAGGGGAAATCAGTGTAGAGGAGGATGAAGAGGAAAAAGGGGAAGAAGGAAAGAAGAGGAAATGTAAGAAGAATGTGTTGTAAAGGAAATGAAAGTGTGTTAAGTGAATAGTACGTGTAAAGTGCTAAATGTGTGAAAAGGTGTTGAAATTTGTTGTATAAGTGCTAAATTGTTTTAAAGGTGTTGAAAGTTGTTGTAAAGTGATAAATGTGTTGAAAGTGCCGAAATGTGTTGTTAGTGATTGAATGTTGTGTGTAAGTTGGATATGTGTGGTTAATTGAGATGGTGTTGTATGTGTTGTTAAGTGATATATATTGTGTTGTAAGTGCTTGTAAGTGTTGTAAGGTGTTTGAATGTGTGGTAAAGTTGCTAAATGTGTTGTAAGTGCTAGTAGTGCTTGTAAGAAGCTGTAATGTATTTGTATCTGTGGTAATGAATTGTTAGTGGGTAATGTTTTGTATGGGGAGTAATCTGTTGTCTGGTCCAATGTATGTCTATGGGAAAAAGTGCGAGAACTTTTGTTAATATCTGAAAAAAGTGTTTAATAAAAAAATAAAAGGTGGAATGTGAAAAAGTAAAGTAATAATGAGACGGTGAAGCCGTTCGTACGATGTATAATTATGTTGAATTTGTGAAAGCGTTGAAGAGTTGAAAAGTGCCAAAATCTTGCGGAAGTGGAAGAAGAATAAACCGTAGGAGGCATATAGATGCTTGCATAGTCTAGCAGCCCACTCAAAAAAACAGTAGGAGAGGCATATAGTGGCTGCATAGTCCTATGCAGCCACTCAACTAGAAATGGAACAAATGGCTAAGCCCATAGTGAGTGGCTGCATAGAATGTTGGAGGGTTTAGGGATGAAGAAGGAAGAGAAGGGGAAGAAGAAGGAAGAAGAAAGAAAAGGGAAAAAGGACAGAAGAAGGAAGAGGAGAGGAAGAAGAAAGAAAGGGAAGAAAGGGGAAGAAGAAGAGGAAAAGGAAGAAGAGCAGAAGAGGATGAAGGGGAAAAGAGGGAAGAATAGGAAGAATAGGAAGAAGAGAAAGAAAGAGAAAGAGGAGAAAGGAAGAGAAAGAAGAGAACGAGGAGAGGAAAAGAGAGAAGAGAAAGAAAGGGAGAGAAGAGGAATGAAGAGAAGAAGAGGAAGAAGGGGAAGAAAGGGGAAGAAGGGAAGAAGAGGAAGAGAGGAAGAAAGGAAGAAGGGGAAGAAGAGGAAGTAAGAAGGTTGTTGTAAGGTGTCTCGATTTGTTGTAAGTGTGTTAATTTTGTTGTAAAGTGCTAAATGTTGTTGTAAAGTGCTGAATGGGGTGTTGTAAAAGATGCTTGAATGTGTTGTAAGTGCATATGTGTTGTAAAGTGCTGTTGTTTGTAAAAGTGCTTAATGTGTTGTAAAGTGCTAAATGTGTTGTAAAGTGCAAATGTGTTTGTAAGTGTTGAATGTGTTGTAAAGTGCTAAATGTGTTGTAAGTTAGGGCTGGCCGATTTTGCCTAAAAAAAAATCTCCGATTTGTTAAAAAGAAAAATTCAAGTTTCGATTCGATTTTCGATTTTTTTTTCCCACAATGCAACTAGTAAACTAAAGTTTAATTATTTTATTTTTTTTTTTATGGAATTTTTTTAAAAATGACTGGAGAACATCAGATATATTGTCAAAAGTGGCAAATTTATTGCGTGTGATTGTCCTCAAAGAGTTAAAATGCAAGTAATGAGGGGCTCTGTTATTTCAACAATTTCAAGCTTAAACCAGGTTTAAGCAAAAGTTGAAACATCAAACTTCACAGTAGCTTTAAATTTTCTGATTAAGAAAATCAGATAACAACATAATTTGTAACATATAACATACAATAAAAAAATAAAATAAACACTTCTCTTAGGCCTCTCAGCATAATGTGAATATAAAAAAATTAACACCTGCCTGTGGCAACATATAGCTACTAACTAACTACATTTCAAGATAAAACAAATGTTAAACTTTTATCTTTAACAACAAAACATTAAGATCTCTGAAATATTGTGCATGCTCATACTAAGCATTTTTTGCAAGAAAAGATGAGCCTGTCACAACCACAGTCCGTGGTGGCTGAGAAAAACGTCATCTCCCCCAGCTCAACCGCGATCTTTTCAACGAGTTGTAATGTAACAAGGTGAGGCCAGCGCTACATCGGCGAAATACAGCGACTGGGACACCGTACTGTACCTCGCATCAAATACTTTTAACAACCCCCCCCTGTTATAAAACCCCCCCGGGGGGTCGCGGGACCCCCTGGGGGGGTCCCCGCATGAAGATTTCAACACAAGACAAAAAAAAAAGATTTTTTTTTTTTTTTGAGCAAATATAAAGCCCTTACATAAATATTTAGCATTTGATTTGATTCAAAAGGACCTACTTGTTAAATTGAGTTTGAGACTATAATATATTTGTTAATAACGTTTAAGTAATTTTGGTCCCAGTCATTGCAACGTCAATCAAAATCATCACGTAACACAGCACACATCATGCGCAGCGACAAAGCGTGTCCTACTGGTTGTTTGCAAAACAAAAGGTGTTGGAGGCTACAAATAAATAAATACCTGCTTTAAATGAAACGTGTTTAATATCCACCACAAAATCCACCGGAGGGAGAAAAGTCAACTTGTTATCAGGGTCATGCTGATGGTGCGAAGAGAGGGAGAGAGGGCAGAGGAGGGAGAGAGTGCAGAGAGAGGAAGAGGCAGCGGAGAAATAAGCGGCCAGCGGAGGGAGAGAGGGCAGCGGGGTAGGGAGAGAGGGCAGCGGGAGGAGAGAGGGCACGGACAGGGAGAGGAGGGCAGAGGAGGGAGAGAGGGCAGCGGGCGGGGAGGGAGAGAGGGCAGAGGAGGGGAGAGAGGGCAGGCGGAGGGAGAGGAGGCAGAGGAGGGAGAGAGGCAAGCGGAGGGAGAGAGCGCAGCGGGGGATAGGGAGAGAGGGCAGCGGAGGGAGAGAGGCAGCGGGAGGGAGAGAGGGCAGCGGAGGGAGAGAGGGCAGCGGAGGGAGAGAGGGCAGAGGAGGGAGAGGCAGAGGCAGGGAAGAGAACAGTCACTGTATCAGGGGTCAGCGCTGAATGGTGCGAAGAGAGGGAGAGAGGGCAAAGGAGGGAGAAAGGACACGTGCGGTAGAACAGCGCGTTAAAGAGGCCCGGCTTTTTCGGAGTCAGAGGTAAAGAGTCCGCACATTAAAAAAGCGTGTGGCCGGTCCTATGCCCTTTACTGACAGTAACTGTAGGAAAGAGAAGCCGCGGGGATTAACCGCATAAAGTAACAGCAGAAAAGCGGCCGCCCGCTTATAATTGTGCGGACCTCTTTACGCTGACTCCGAAAGCCGGCCCACTTTACCGCGGTAAGGAAGAACAGTGCGTGCGAGCCGCAAGAAATGCGCTCCACATCTGCAGAGGAGGGTTAGGCAGGGCATTTATGATGGGGGGGGGGTCCCCGCGAGGCTAAAGACTTTGGGAACCCCTGCTCTACTACACGCTGCCATTCATGTTTGACTGTTTTACGCGGCGGAGGGGCTGGCTCATAACGCTCTACGGTAACCCAACAAGGACGAAACCAAAAACTCAGAAAAAAAATTTGGGTGAAAAAAAAAAACTCGAGTTTGCAAATAAAAATCCATTTAAGCTACAAAATCCGATAAATCGATTAAAATCGATTTTATTGTGCCCACCCTATGTAACGTGTTGAATTTGTTGTAAGGTGCTGAATGTGTTTTTAAAGGTGATAATTATTGTTGTAAAGTGCTAAATGTGTTTGTAAGGGAGTTTGAATATGTTGTAAAGTGGCTAATGTGTGTATACGGTGTTGAATTTGTTGTAAAGTGCTAAATGTTTGTAAGGTGCTTAAGTGTTGTAAGATGTGTAATGTATTGTATCTGTGGTGATGAATTGTAGTGGTAATGTGTTTGTATGGGGAGTAATCTGTTGTACTGGTCCAATGTAAGTCTATGGGAAAAGTCTTGAACGTTTTGTAATATCTGAAAAAGTGCTAAAAGGTGGAAGTGTGAAAATTAATCGCAATAAATGAGAACGTGAAGCCGGTCGGAACGATTTATAAATTTGTTGTATTTGGTGAAAAGCGTTGAAGAGTTGAAAGTGCCAAAATCTGGCGGAAGTGGAAGAAGAACTAGAAAAGGTACAATGTCTGAAGCCATTGTGAGTGGCTGCATAGATGTTGGAAGGGTTAGGGATGAAGTTGGAAGAACAGGAAGAAGAAAAGAAAAGGTAAGAAGAGGAAAGACGAAGAAGGAAGAGGAGTAAGAAGAATGAAGAAGGGAAGAAGGAGAAGAAGAGAAGAAGGTAAAGAAAAGAGGAAAAGGGGAAGAAGAGGAAGAAAGAAGAAAAGAGGGAAGAAGGGGATGAAAGGAAAAAAGGGAAGAAGAGGAAGAAGAGCAAGAAAGGAAAAAGGGGAAGAAGAGAAGAAAGGAAGAAGGGGAAGAAGAGGAAGAAGGAAAAGAGGAAAAGGGAAAGAAGAGGAAGAACAGTAAGAAGAGGAATAAGGGAAGAAGAGGAAGAAGAGTAGAAGGGAAGAAGAGAAGAAGGGGAATGTACATGAAGATGAGGAAGAAGGGAAGAAGAGGAAGAATAGGAAGAAGGGGAAGAAGATGAAGAAGGGAAGAACAGATGATGAGGAGAAGAGGAAGAAGGGAAGAAGGGAAAGAATAGGAAGAAGTATGAAGAATGTGTTGTGTAAAGGGACTGAATGTGTTTGTTAAAGTGCTAAATACGTTGTAAAGTGCCTAAATGTGTTGAAAGGTGTTGAATTTGTTGTAAAGTGCTAAATGTGTTTAAGGTGTAAATTGTTGTAAAGGGTGCTAAATGTGTTGTAAATGCTAAAATGTGTTGTAAGGTTATAGAAGTTGTTTAAGGTGTTTGATGTGTTGTAAAATGCTAAATGAGTTGAATTTGTTGAAAGTGCTAAATGTGTTGTAAGGTGCAGTAAGTGTTGTAAGGTGTTGAAATGTGTTGTAAAGTGCGAATGTGTTGTAGAGGTGCTGTTAGTTTGTAAGATGATGTATTGTATTCTATCGTGTGGTATGTATTGGTAGTGTGGTAATGTGTTGTATGGGAGTAATACTGGTGGTACGGGTCCAATGTAAGTCTATGGGAAAAAGTGCTGAACATTTGTTAATATCTGAAAAAGTGCTAAAGGTGAATGTGAAAAGTAATAGCAATAATGAAGACGGTGACGCCGTTCGTAACGATGTATAATTTTGTTGAATTTGGTGAAGCGTTGAAGAGTTGAAAAGTGCCAACATCTCGGAAGTGAGAGAAAGAATAAACATTAGGGAGAGCTAATAGTGGCTGCATAGTCTATGCAGCCACTCAATAAACACGTAGGGAAGCAATAGTGGCTGCATATCTATGCAGCCACTCCAACTAGAAATGGTACAATGCTGAAGCCATTGTGAGTGGCTGCATAGATGTTGATAGGGTTAGATGAAGAAGGAAGAGGAAAGGGGAAGAAGAAGGAAGAAGAAAGAAAAGGGAAGAAAAGTGAAAGAAGAAGGAAGAGGAGGAGGGAAGAAAAGAAAGGGAGAAGGGGAAGAAGAAGAGGAAAAAGGGGAAGAAGAGGAAGAAGAGGAAGAAGGGAAGAAGAGGAAGAAGAGGAAGAAGAGGAGAAGAGAAAGAAGAGAAAAGAAGAGAAAGGAAGAGAAAGAAAGAACGGAGGAGGATGGAAAAGAGAGAAGAGAAAGAAGGGGAAGAAGAAGAAAAGAGAAAGAAGAGGGAAGAAGGTGAAGAAGGGGAAGAGGGGAAGAGAGGAAGAAATGGAAGAAGAGGAAGAAGGGGAAAAGAGGAAGTAAGAAGGTTTTGTAAGGTGTTGAATTTTGTTGTAAGGTGTTGATTTTGTTGTAAAGTGCTAAATGTTTGTAAAGTGCTGAATGTGTTGTAAAAGTGCTGAATGTGTTGTAAAGTGCTAATGTTGTTGTAAAGTGCTGAATGTGTTTGTAAAGTGCGGAATTGTTGTAAAGTGCAAATGTGTTGTAAAGTGCTAAATGTGTGTAAGGTGTTGAATGTGTTGTAAAGTGCTAAATGTGTTTGTAAGTTAGGGCTGGGCATTTGCCTAAAAAAAAACTCGCCGATTTTTAAAAGAAAAAATTCAAGTTTCGATTCGATTTTCCGATTTTTTTTCCCCAAGAGCACTTAAAAAAAAAATAACTGGAGACATCCAATATAGTTGTCCAAAAGTGCAAATTTTAATTGCTGTGATTGTCCCTCATAGTAAAATGCAATAAATGTGGCTCTGTTATTCAACATTTCAAGCTTATTAACTTGACCCAGTGTAAGCAAAGAGCAACATCAACTTCACAGTAGCTTAAATTTTCTGATTAACGAATTCAGATAACTTAACATATTTTGTAACATATAACATACAATAAAAATAAAATAAACTCTACTCTTAGCCTCTCTAGCATAATGTGAATATAAAAAAAATTAAACAAGCATGTGGCAACATATTGCTACTAACTACTACATATCGAAAGGATAAAACAAAAGTAAACTATTGTCTTTAAAACCAAACAAAACATTAGAACTCTGAAATATTGTGCATGCTCATTCTAAAAGCATTTTTTGCAAAAAGATGAGCCTGTCCACACCACACAGGTCCGTGGTGGCTGAGTAAAACGTCATCACCCCCCGCTCACCGCGGATCTTTTCACGAGTTGTCTTGTACAGGTGAGGCAGCGCAACAATCGGCGAATACTTCGACTGGACACAAAACGTACTGTACCTCGCATCTAATACCTTTAACAAGCCCCCCCTGTTAAAACCCCACCCGTGGGTCGCGGGAACACCCTGGGGGGGTCGCATGATGATTTCTACACAAACAAAAAAAAAAAAAGATTTTTTTTTTTTTTTGAGCAAATATAAAGCCCTTAAATATTTATTTAGCATTTGATTTGATTCAAAAGGACTTCTTGATAAATTGTGTTGGGAGACTATAAAATATTTTTAAATAGACGTTAGTAATTTTGTCCCCAGTCATTGCAGCGTCCAATCAAAATCATCACGTAACACAGCTCACATCATGCGCAGCCGACAAAGCGTGGTCCTACTGTTGTTGCTAGAAACTAAAGAGTTTGGAGGCTACAAATAAATAATACCTGCTTTAAAAATGAAACGTGGTTAATATCCACAAACAGAAAACCCCGGAGGGGGAAAAAGTACACTTTATCAGGGGTCAGGCTGATGGTGCAGAGAGGGAGAGAGGCAGAGGAAGGGAGAGAGGGGCAGAGGATGGAGAGAGGCAGCGGAGGAAGAGAGCCAGCGGAGGAGAGAGGGCAGCGGAGGGAGAAGAGGGTCAGCGGAGGAAGAGAGGGCAGCGGAGGGAGGAGAGAGGGCAGAGGGTGGGAGAGAGGGCAGCGGAGGGAGAGAGGGCCCCCCAAGAGAGGAGGGAGATAGGGCAGCGGGAGGCAAAAATAAAAAAAGAGAGAGGGCAGAGGAGGGAGAGAGGGCAGCGGGAGGGAGAGAAGGGCAGCGGAGGGAGAGAGGGCAGCGGAGGAGAGAGGCAGCGAGGGAGAGAGGGCAGCGGGGGAGGGAGAGAGGCAGCGGAGGAGCAGAGGGCAGAAGGAGGGAGAGAGGGCAGAGGAGGAGAGAAAAGTCACTTGTATCTGGGGGTCAGGCTGATGGTGCGAAGAGAGGAGAAGGGCAAAGAGGGAGAACGGACAGCGGTAGAAACAGCGCGTTTAAAGAGGCCCGGCTTTTTCGGAGTCAAATGGAAAGATTCCTCACATTAAAAGCGGGTGGCCGGTCTATGCCTTTACTGACATTAACTTTGGAAAGAGAAGCCGCGGGATGAACGCATAAAGTAACAGCAGAAAGCGGACCGCCCGCTTTTTATTGTGCGGACCTCTTTACCGCTGACTCCGGAAAAGCCGGCCCACTTTACCGCGGTAAGGATAACAGTGAGGGCGAGCCGCAAGAAATGCGCTCCACTTCTTGCTGAGGAGGGGGTAGCAGGGCATTTATGATGGGGGTCGGGCTAAAGACTTTGGGGGAACCCCTGGCTCTACTACACGCTGCCATTCATAGTTTTTGACTTGTGTTACGCGCGGAGGGGCTTGTCTCATAACGCTCTACCGGTAACCCACTAGGACGAAACGCAAAAAACTCAGAAAAAAATTGGTGAAAAAAAAACTCGAGTTTGCAAAATAAAAAATCCTTTTAAGCTAACAAAATCGATAAATCGATTAAATCGATTTTTTGCCCAGTCCCTATGAAAGGTGGTGAATTTGTTGTAAGGTGCTGAAAAGTGTTGTTAGGTGTTGAATTTAGTTGTAAAGTGCAAATGTGTTGTAAGGTGTTGAATATGTTGTAAAGTGCTAAATGGTGTTTGTACGGTGTTGAATTTGTTTAAAGTCTAAATGTGTTGGTAAGGTGCAGTAAGTGGTTGTAAGCATGTTGTAAATGTATTGATCTGGTGGTGATGAATTGTTAGTGTGGTAATGTTTTGTATGGGGAGTAAATCTGTTGTACTGGTCCAATGTACGTCTATGGGAAAAAGTGCTTGCACTTTTGTTAATATCTGAAAAAGTGCTAAAGGTGGAAGTTGGAAAAGTAATAGCAATAATGAGACGGTGAGCCGGTCGTAACGATTATAATTGTTGAATTTGGTGAAAGCGTTGAGAGTTGAAAAGTGCCAAAATCTGCGGAAGTGAAGAAGAACTAGAAAAGGAAACAATGGCTGAAGCCATTGTAGTGGCTTGCATAGAAGTTATGAAGGGTTAGGGATGAAGAAGGACGAAGAAGGAAGAAGAAGAAAAGGAAAAGAGGAAAGACGAAGAAGAAGAGGAGAGGAAGAAGAATAAGGGGAAGAAGAGAAGAAGAGGAAGAAGGGTAAGAAAGGAAAAGGGGAAGAAGAGGTAGAGAGGAAGAAGAGAAGAAGGGGAAGAAGAGGTAAAAAGGGGAATAAGAGGAAGAAGAGCAATAAGAGGAAAAAGGGGAAGAAGAGGAAGAAGTGGAAGAAGGGGAAGAAGAGAAGAAGGGGAAGAAAGGAAAAAGGAAAGAAGAGAAGAACAGAAGAAGAGGGAAAAGGGAAGACAGAGAAGAAGAGGAAGAAGGGGAAGAAGAGAAGAAGGGGAATACAGGAAAAGAGAGAAGAAAGGGAAGTAGAGGAAGAAGAGGAAGAAGGGGAAGAAGAGGAAGAAGGGAAGAAACACAGAAGATGAGGGAAGAAGAGGAAGAAGGGGAAGAAGGGAAAGAAGAGGAAGATGTAAGAAGAATTGTGTAAGGGACTGAAAGTTTGTAAAGTGCTATATACTTGTTAAGTGCTTAATGTGTTTGAAAGTGTTGATTTTGTTGTAAAGTGCGAAATGTTGTTTTTAGGTGTTGAATTTGTTGTAAAGTATAAATGTGTTGTAAAGTGCTAAATGTGTTGTAATGGTATGAATTTGGTTTAAGGTGTGTGAATGTGTTTTTTAATGATAATTGTTTGAATTGTTGTATAAGTGCGAAAGGGTTGTATGGTGCTGTAAAAGTGTTGTAAGGTGTTGAATGTGTTGTAAAGTGCTAAAATGTGTTGTAAGGTGCTGTATGTGTTGTAAGATGCTGTAATGTATTGTACCTGTGGAATGAATTGTTAGTGTGGTAATGTGTTGTATGGGGAGTAAATCTGTTGTAACTGGTCCCAATGTAAGTCTAGGGGAAATAGTGCTTGAACTTGTTGATAATCATCTGAAAAAGTGCTAAAGGAGGAAGTGGTGAAAAGTAATAGAGCAATAATGAGACGGGTAAGCCGATCGTAAACGATGTATAAATTTGTTGAATTTGGTGAAAGCGTTGAAGAGTTGAAAAGTGCCAAAAATCAGGCGGAAGTGGAAGAGAATAAACAGTAGGAGAGCATATAGTGGCGCATAGTCAATGCAGCCACTCACTAAACAGTAGGAGCGCATAAAGTGGGCTTGCATAAGTTCCTATGCAGCCACTCAACTAGAAATGGTACAATGGCTGAAAGCCATTGTGAGTGCTGCATAGATGTTGGAAGGGTTTAGGGAATAAGAAGAAGAAAGGAAGGGGAAGAAGAAGAAGGAAGTAAGAAAAGGGAAGAAGAGGAAAGAAGAAGGAAGAGGAGAGAAGAAGAAGAAAGGAAGAAGGGAAGAAGAAGAGGAAAAAGGGGAAATAAGAGGAGAAGAGAAGAAGGGGAAGAAGAGGAAGAAGAGGAAGAAGAGGAAGAAGAGAAAGAAAGAAAGAAGAGAAGATAGAAAGAGAGAACGGAGGAGGAGGAAAAGAGAGAAGAGAAAAGAAGGTGAAAAGAGGAAGAAGAGGAATAAGAGGAAAGAAGGGAAAGAAGGGGAAGAAGGGGAAGAAGAGGAAGAAGAGGAAGAAGAGGAAGAAGGGGAAAAGAGGAAGTAAGATGGTGTTGTAAGGTGTTGAAATTGTTGTAAGGTGTGAATTTGATGTAAAGTGCAAATGTGTTTGTAAAGTGCTGAATGTGTTTAAAGTGATGAAGTGTTGGAAAAGTGCTAAAAATGTTTGTGAAAGTGCTGAATGTGTTGTAAGTGCTTAATGTTTGTTAAAGTGCTAAATGTTTTAAAGTGCTAAATGTGTTGTAAGGTGTCGAATGTGTTGAAAGTGCTAAAAGTTTGTAAAGGTTAGGCTGGGCGATTTTGCCTAAAAAAAAAATCTCCGATTTTTAAAAAGAAAAATTCAAAGTTCGATCGAATTTTCGATTTTTTTTCCCCAATGCCTTAAAAATGACTGGAGAACTTCAGATATATTGTCAAAAGTGCAAATTTATTGCTGGTGATTGTCCTCAAGAGTTAAAAAGCCAAGTAATGAGAAGCTCTGTTATTCCAACAATTTCAAGCTTTAACCAGGTTAAGCAAAAGTGCAGACATCAACTTCAGCAGTACTTAAATTTTCTGATTAAGAAATCAGATACCTACAATATTTTTGTAACATATAACCTTACAATACAAAAATAAAATAAACTCTTCTCTTAGCCTCATCCAGCATAATGTGAATATAAAAAAAATTAAACATGCCTGTGCAGACATATAGCTACTAACTAACTACTTATCCACAGGATAAACAAATTAAACTTTATATCGTTTAACAACAAAACATTAGATCTCCTGAAATATTGTGCTGCACATTCTAATCATTTTTTGCAGAGAAAGATGAGCCTGTCACACAACCATCCAGGTCCGAGGTGGCTGAGTAAAACGTACATCTCCCCCAGCTCACCGCGGATCTTTTTCACGATTTATTGTACAGGTGAGGCAGCGCTACAACGGCGAAATACTTTGCGACTGGGGACAACGTACTGTACCTCGCATCTAATACATTTACCAATCCCCCCATCTGTTAAAACCCCCCGGGGGGTCGCGGGAACCCCTGGGGGGGTCAGCATGATGATTTCTACACAAACAAAAAAAAAGATTTTTTATTTTTTTTGAGCAACATATAAAGCCCATAATATTTATTTAGCATTTGATTAGAATTCAAACGGACTACTTGTAAAATTGAGTATGGAGACATAATATATTTTAATAACGTTAGTAATTTTGTCCCGTTCATTGCAAGCGTCCAATCAAAATCATCAGCGTAACACAGCTCACATCATGCGCAGCGGACAAGCGTGTCCTACTGTTGTTTGCCTAAAACAAAAGGTGTTTGAGCTACAAAAAAAAATACCTGCTTTAAAATGAAACGTGGTTAATATCCACAACAACAGAAAACCCCGGAGGGGAGAAAAGTCACTTGTATATGTGTCAGGCAGATGGTGCGAAGAGAGGGAGAGAGGGCAGAGAGGAGAGAGGGCAGAGTAGGGAGAGAAGGGCAGGAGGAGGAAGAGAGGCCAGCGGTAGGGAGAGAGGGCAGCGGAGGGAGATAGGGCAGCGAGGGAGAGAGGGCAAGCGGGAGGGAGAGAGGGCAGAGGAGGGAGAGAGTCACGGGAGCGGAAGGGAGAGAGGGCAGAAGGAGAGAGAGAGGGCAGCGGAGGGAGAGAGGGCAGGGGCGAGGGAGAGAGGGCAGCGGAGGGGAGGAGAGAGCAGCGAGGGAAGAGGGCAGCGAGAGGGAGAGAGGGCAGCGGAGGGAGAGAGGCAGCGGAGGAGGAGAGGAAGCGGGATGAGAGAGGGCAGAGGAGGGAGAGAGGGCAGAGGAGGGAAGAAAAGTCACTTGTTATCAGGGGTCAGGCTGATTGGTGCGAAGAGAGGAGAGAGGGGCAAAGGAGGGAGAAAGGACAGCGGTAGATCAGCGCGTTAAAAGGCCCGGCTTTTCGAGTCAAAGTAAGAGGGTCCGCACATTAAAAGCGGGTGGCCGTCTATGCCTTTACTGACAGTAACTATGGAAAGAGAAGCCGCCCCGGGATGAACCGCATAAAGTAACAGCAAAAGCGGCCGCCCGCTTTTAATGTGCGGACCTCTTTAACCGCTGACGTCCCGGAAAGCCGCGCCCACTTTACCGCGGTAGGAAGAACTGTGAGGGGCGAGAGCCGCAAGAAAATGCGCTCCACTTCTGCTGAGGAGGGTTAGCAGGGCATTTATGATGTGGGTCGCGGCTAAAGACTTTGGGAAACCACCCCTGCTCTACTACTCGCTGCCCTTCTTGTTTTGAACAGCTGTGGGATGGGGTCTAGTTTACATCACCGCTATCTAGAACGGAGAGGCTGTGTAATCAGCTCAACAGACAACGGACTCTGTACGGTACCCACGATCAGTGGCGGCCGGAAACGCAAAAACTCAGAAAAAAGAATTTGGTGAAACAAAAACTCGAGTTTGCAAATAAAAATCCTTTATGCTACAAAACGATAAATCGTTAAATCCGATTTTTGCCCACCCTATGTAAGGTGTTTGAATTTGTTGTAAGGTGCTGAATGTGGTTGTAAGGTGTGAATTTGTGTGTAAAGTCTAATGTGTTTTTTAAGGTATTTGGAATTTGTTGTAAAGTGCTAAATGTGTTGTACGTGTTTAATTTGTTGTAAAAAGTGCTAAATGTTTGTAAGGTGTCTGTAATGTTGTAAGATGTTTAAATGTATTTGTATCTGTCGGGTGATGATTGTTAGTGTGGTAATGTTGGGTTGTATGGGAGTAATCTGGTGTACTGCCAATGTAAGTCATGGGAAAAAGAGCTTGAACTTTTGTTATATCTGAAAAAGTGCCAAAGGTGGAAGTGTAATAGTAATAGCAATAATGAAGACGGTGAAGCCGGTCGAAACGATGTAAAATTTGTTGAATTTGGTGAAAGCCGTTGAAGAGTTGAAAAGTGCAAAATCAGGCGAAGTGGAATAGAAGAACTAGAAATGGTACAATGGCTGAAGCCATTGGTGATGGATGCATAGATGTTTGGAAAGGGTTAGGGGATGAAGAAGGAAGAAGAAGAAGAAGAAAGAAAAGGGAAGAAGAGAAAGACGAAGAAGGAAGAGGGAGGAGGAAGAAGAAAGAAGGAAAGAGAAGGAGAAGATGAGAAGAAGGGTAAGAAGAGGAAAAGGGGGAAGAAGAGAAGAAGAGGACGAAAGGAAGAAGGGGAAGAAGAGGAAAAGGGAAGAAGAGGAAGAAGAGCAAGAAGAGGAAAAAGGGGAAGAAGAGGAAGATGAGGAAGAAAGGGGAAGAGAGAGGAAGAAGGGGAAGAAGAGGAAAAAGGGAAAGAAGAGGAGAACAGGAAGAAGAGGAAAGAAGGGGAAGAAGAGAAGATGAGAAAAAAGGGGAAGAAAGGAAGAAGGGGAAGACAGGAATTGAAGGAAGAAGGGGAAGAAAGGAAGAAGAGAAGATGGGGAAAGAATGAGGAAGAAGGCGGAAGAACAGGAAGATGAGGAAGAAGAGGAAGAAGGGGAAGAAGGGAAAGATGAAGGAGAAGTAAGAAGAATGTGTTGTAAGGGACTGAAAGTGTTTGTAAAGTGCTAAATACGTTGTAAAAGTGCAATTGTGTTGAAAAGGTGTTGAATTTGTTGTATAGTGCTAATGTGTTTTTAAGGTGTTGATTTGTTTGTAAAGTTGCTAAATGTGTGTAAAGTGCTAAAATGTGTTGTAAGGTATTGAATTTGTTTTTAAGGGGTTGAAATGTGTTGTAAAATGCTAAATGTGTTGAATTTGTTGTAAAGTGCTAAAATGTGTTGTAAGGTGCTGTAAGTGTGTATGGTTTGAATGTATTGTTAAAGTGCTAAATTGTGTTGTAAAGTGCTGTAAGTTGTAGTAAGTGCTGTATTGTATTGTACTGTGGATTGAATTGTGTTATGTGGTAATGTGGTTTGTATGGGGAGTAATCTGTTGTTAACTGGTCCAATGTAAGTCTATGGGAAAAAGTGCATGACTTTGTGAATATCTGAAAAAGTGCTAAAGGGGAAGTGTGAAAAGTTAATAGCAATAATGAACGGTGTAAGCCGTTCGGTTACGATGTATAATTGTATGAATTTGGTGAAAGCGTTGAAGAGTTGAGAAGTGCCAAAATCTGGCGGAAGTGGAAGAAGAATAAACAGTAGGAGAGCATATAGGTGGCTGCATAGTCAATGCAGCCACTCAATAAACATAGAGAGCATATAGTGGCTGCATAGTCTATGCAGCCACTCAACTAAAATGGTACAATGGCTGAAACTCCATTGTGAGTGCTGCAAATGTTGGAAGGGTTAGGGATGAAAGAAGGAAGAGGAAGGGGAAGAAAGAAGGAAGAAGAAAGAAAAGGGAAGAAGAGGAAAGAAGAAGGAAGAGGAGGAGGAAGAAGAAGAAAGGGAAGAAAGGGATGAAGAAGGAGGAAAAAGGGGAAAGAAGAGAAGAAGAGGAAGAAGGGGAAGAAGAGGAAGAAGAGGAAGAAGAGGAAGAAGAGAAAATGAGAAAGAAGAGAAAGAAAGAGAAAGAAGAGAACGGAGGAGATGAAAAGAGAGAAGAGAAAGAAGGGGAAAAGAGGAAGAAGAGGAAAGAAAGGAAGAAAGGGAAGAAGGGAAGAAGGGGAAGAAGAGGAAGAAGAGGAAGAAGAGAAGAAGGGGAAGAAAGGAAGTAAGAAGGTGTTGTAAGGTGTTGAATTGTTTAAGGTGTTGAATTTGTTGTAAAGTGCTAAATGTGTTGGTAAAGTTGCTGAATGTGGTTGTAAAAGTTGATGAATGTTTGTAATGTGCTAAATGTGTTGTAAAGTGCTGAATGTGTTGTAAAGTGCTTAATGTGTTGTAAAGTGCTAAATGTGTTGTAAAAGTGCTAAATGTGTTGTAAGGGGTTGAATTGTTGTAAAGGTGTTAAATGTGTTGTAAGGTTTTAGGGCTGGGCGATTTGCCTAAAATAAAAATCTCCGTTTTTAAAAGAAAAATTCAAGTTTCGATCGATTTTCGATTTTTTTCCCCAATCACTTAAATATGACTGGGACATCAGATATATTGTCAAAAGTGCAAATTTATTGCTGTGATTGTCCTCAGAGTTAAAATGCAAGTAAATGAGGCGCTGTTATTCAACAATTTCAAGCTTTAAACCCCAGGTTTAACAAAAGTGCAACATCAACTTCACAGAGCATAATTTTCTGATAAGAAATCAGATAACTACCATATTTTGTAACATATAACATTACAATAAAAAATTAAAAATAAACTCTTCTCTTAGCCTCTCAGCATAATGTGGAAAAAAAAAAAATTAAACATGCCCTGTGGCAGACATATAGCTACTAACTAACTACTTATCAAAGGATAACAAATGTAAACTTTTTATCTTTTAACAACAAAACATTAGATCTCTGAAATATTGTGCATGGCTCATAGTCAAAAGGCATTTTTTGCAAGAAAGAAGAGCCTGTCCACAACCACAGGTACGTTGTGGCTGAGTAAAACGTCATCTCCCAGCTCACCGCGGATCTTTTCACGAGTTTGTAGTGAACAGGTGAAGGCAAACGCTACATCGGCGAAAATAACTTGCGGACTGGTGGACAACTACTGTACCTCGCATCTTAAATACTTTTTAACAAGCCCCCCCCAGTTAAAAAACCCCCCCGGGGGGTGCGGGAAACCCCTAGGGGGGTCGCATGATGATTTCTTTCTACACAAACAAAAAAAAAGATTTTTTTTTTTTTTGAGCAAAATATAAAGCCCTTAAATATTTATTTAGCATTATTGATTTGAATTCCAAAGGACTACTGTTAAATTGTGGTTTGGAGACTATAATATATTTTTAATAACGTTATTAAATTTGTCCCAGTCAGTGCCAGCGTCAATCAAAATCATCCACGTAACACAGCTCACACGGCACTCATGCGCAGCGACCAAAGCGTTCCCCCTACTGTTGTTTGCTAAAAACTAAAGGTGTTTGGAGGCTAACAAATAAATAATACCAGCTTTAGAAAATAAACGTGGTAATATCCCCAACAGAAAAACCCAGAGGTGGAGAAAAAGTCACTTTGTATCAGGGGTCGCGGCTGATGGTGTGCGAAGATAGGAGAGAGGGCAGAAGGAGGGAGAGAGGCAGAGAGGGAGAGCGGGCAGGAGGAGGAAGAGATGCCAGCGGGGCGGGGAGGAGAGAGGGCAGCGGGCGGGAGAGAGGCAGCAGCGGAAGGGAGAGAGGGCAGCGGAGGGAGAGAGGGCGAGGAGGAGAGAGGGCAGCGGAGGGGAGAGAGGGCAGAGGGGAGAGAGGGCAGCGGAGGGAGAGAGGGCAGAGGAGGGAGAGAGGGCAGCGGAGGGAGAGAGGGCAAGCGGGAGGCTACAGGGAGAGAGGGCAGCGGAGGAGAGAGGCAGCGGAAGGAGAGAGGGCAGCGGGAGGGAGAGAGGGCAGCGAGGAGAAGAGGCAGAGGGAGGGAGAGAGGGTCAGAGAGGAGAGTAAATCACTTGTATCAGGGTCAGGCTGATGGTGAGAAGAGAGGGAGAGAGGCAAAGGAGGGAAGAAGGACAGCGGTAGAACAGCGCGTTAAAGAGGCCCGGCTTTTCGGAGTCAAAGGTAAAGAGGTTTCCGCACATTAGAAAGCGGGTGGCCGGTCTATGCCTTTACTGACAGTAACTTTGGAAGAGAAGCCGCGGGGGATGAAACCGCCATAAAGTAACAGCAGAAAGCGGCCGCCCGCTTGTAATGTGCGGACCTCTTTACCGCTGACTCCGGAAAGCCGGCCCACTTTACCGCGGTAGTAGAACAGTGAGGGCGGAGCCGCAAGAAATGCCCTGGGCCCACCCCCACCCCCCACCTTTGTTTCCACTTCTGCTGAGAGGGTTTAGCAGGGCATTATGATGGGGGTCGCGGGCTAAAGACTTTGGGAACCCCTGCTCTAACTACAACGCTGCCATTCTTGTTTTGGGACTGTGTTTAAACGGCGGCGCAGGGGCTGGCTCATACGCTCTAACGGTAACCCACAAGGACGAACGCAAAAAACTCAGAAAAAAAAAAATTTGGGTGAAAAAAAAACTCGAGTTTGCCAAATAAAAATCCTTTTTAAAGCTACAAAATCGATAAATCGATAAATCGATTTTTTTGCCAGCCCTATGTAAGGTGTTGACTTTGTTTAGTAAGGTTGCTGAATGTGTTGTAAGTGTTGAATTTGTTGAAAAGTGCAAATGTGGTGTAATGGTTGAATATGTGGTAAATGTGGCTAAAATGGTTGTACGGTGTTTGAATTTGTTTTGTAAAAGTGCTAAATGTGGTTTTGTAAGGTGCGTATGTGTTGTAAGATGTTGTAATGTATTGTATCTGTGGTATGCAATTGATAGTGTGGTAATGGTTGTAGGGGAGTAATTCTGTTGTACCTGTCCAATGTAAGTCTATGGGAAAAAGGGTGCTTGAACTTTGTTAATATCTGAAAAAGTGCTTAAAGGTGGAAGGTGAAAAGTAATCAGCAATAATAGAACGGTGAAGCCGGTTCGTAACGATGAATAATTTTTTTTTGTATTTGGTGGAAGCGTTGAAGAGTTGAAAAGTGCCAAAATCTGGCGGAATGGAAGAAGAACTAGAAATGTTACAATGGCTGAAGCCATTGTGAGTGCTGCATAGATTTTGGAAGGGTTAGGGATGAAGAAAAGGAAGAAGAAGGAAGAAGAAGAAAAGGGAAAGAGAAAGACGAAGAAGGAAGAGGAGAGAAGAAGAAAGAAGGGGGAAGAAGGAAAGAAGAGAAGAAGGGAAGAAGAGGAAAAGGGGAAGAAGAGGAAGAGTAGAGGAAGGAAGAGGAAGAAGGGGAAGAAGAGGAAAAAGGGAAGAAGAGGAAGAAAGCAAGAGAGGAAAAAGGGGAAGAAGAAGAAGAAGAGGAAGAAGGGGAAAAGAGGAAGAAGGGAAGAAGAGGAAAAAGGGAAAGAAGAGGAAGAACTGGAAGAAGAGGAAGAAGTGGGAAGAAGAGGAAGAAGAGGAAAGAAGGGGAAGAAGAGGGAAAAGGGGAAGTACAGGAAGAGAGGAAGAAGGGGAAGAAAGGAAGAAGAGGAAGAAGGGGAAGATAGAATAGGGGAAAGAAAAGGAAGATGAGGAAGAAAGAGGAAGAAGGGGAAAGAAGGAAAATAAGAGGAAGAAGGTAAGAAGAATGTGTTGTAAGGGACTGAAAGTGTGTAAAGTGATAACTACGTTGTAAAGTGTCTAAATGTGTTTGAAGGTGTTTGAATTTGTTGTAAAGTGCAAAATGGGTTTGAAAGGTGTTGAATTTGTTTGTAAAGTGCTAATATGGGTTGTAAATGCTAAATGTTTGTATAAGGGAGTGAATTTTGTGTTTAAGGTGTTGAAGGTGTTTGTAAAATGCTAAGTGTGTTGAATTTGTTGTAAAGTGCTATATGTGTTGTACAGGTGCTGTAATGTTGTAAGGTGTTGAATGTGTTGTAAAGTGCTAATGTGTTGTAGGTGCTGTAAGTGTTGTAAGATGCTGTAATGTATTGTACTGTGGTAATGAAGTGTTAGTGTGGTAATGTTTGTATGGGGAGTAATCTGTTTTACTGGTACAATGTAAGTCTATGGGAAAAAGTGCTTGAAACTTTTGTTATATCTGAAAAAGTGCTAAAGGGTGGAAGTGTGAAAATTAATATCAATAATGAGACGTGAAGCCCGTTCGTAACGATGTAATATTTGTTGAATTTGGTGAAAGCGTATGAAAGAGTGAAAAGTGCCAAAAACTGTACTGGCGGAAGTGGGAAGAAGAATAAACAGTAGGAGAGCATAATAATGGCTGCATAGTCCCTATGCAGCCACTCAATAAAACAGTAGGAGAGCATATAGTGGTCTGCATAGTCTAATGCAGCCACTCCACACTAGAAATTGGTACAATGGCTGAAGCCATTGAGAGTGTCTGCATAGATGTTGAAGGGTTATAGGGATGAAGAAGGAAGAGGAAAGGGGAAGAAGAAGGAAGAAGAAAGAAAAGGGGAAGAAGAGGAAAGAAGAAGGAAGAGGATGAGGAAGAAGAAGAAAGGGAAGAAGGGGAAGAAGAAGAGGAAAAGGGAAGAAAGGAAGAAGAGGAAAAGGCGGAAGAAGAGGAAGAAGAGAAGAAGAGGAAGAAGAGAAAGAAGGAAAAGAAGAGAAAGAAGAGAAAGAAGAGAACGGAGGAGGAGGAAAAGAGAGAAGAGAAAGAAGGGTGAAAAGAGGATGAAGAGGAAATAAGAGGAAGAAGGGGAAAGAAGGGGAAGAAGGGAAGAAGAGGAAGAAGAGAGAAGAGGAAGATGGGGAAGAAGAGGAAGTAAAAGAGTGTTTGTAAGGTGTTGAATTTGTTGTAAGGTGTTGAATTTGTTGTAAAGGCTAAATGTGTTTAAGTAGGAATGTGGTGTAAAGTGCTGAATGTGTGTAAAGTGCTAAATGTGTTGTAAAGTGCTGAAATGTGTTGTAAAGTGCTTAATGTGTTGTAAAGTCTAAATTGTTGTAAGTGCTAAATTGTTGTAAAGGTGTGAATGTGTTGTAAAGTGCTAAATGTGTTGTAAGGGTAGGGCTGGGCGATTTTGCCCTAAAAAAAAAATCTATCTCCCGATATTTAAAAAGAACAAAATTTTCAAGTGTTTCGATTCCGATTTTCCGATTTTTTTTCCCCAATGCACTTAAAAAATGACTGGAGACATCATGTAGATATAGTCAAAAGTGCAAATATATTGCTGTGATTGTCCTCAAGGAGTTAAAAAAATGCAAGTAAATGAGGCTCTGTTATTCAACAATTTCAAGCTTTAACCCCATGTTTAAGCAAAATGCAACATGATCAACTCACAGTACTTAAATTTCTGATTAAGAAATCAGATAACTACAAATTTTGTAACATATAACAATACAATAAAAATAAAATAAACTCTTCTCTTAGCCTCTCAGCATAATGTGAATATAAAAAAAATTAAACAATGCCTGTGGCAGTACATATACTACTAACAACTACTACAAAGGAAAAACAAATGTAAACTTTTATCCTTTAATCAACAAAACATTAGAATCTCTGAAAATATTGTGCATGCACATTCTAAGCATTTTTTGTGCAAGAAAGATGAAGCGCTGTCCACAACCACAGGGCCGTGGTGGCTGAGTAAAACGTCATCTCCCCCCAGCTCACCCCCGCGGATCTTGTTCCAACGAGTTGTATTTTACAGGTGAGGCAGCGCTACAATCGGCGAATACTTGCGACTTGGGACAACGTACAGTACCTACCTCGCCATCAAATACTTTAACAAGCCCCCCCTATTACAACCCCCCCGTGGGGTCGCGGGAACCCCTGGGGGGGTCGCATGAGATTTCTACACAAACCAAAAAAAAAAAAAAAGATTTTTTTTTTTTTGAGCAAATATAAAGCCCTTAAATATTTATTTAGCATTTGATTTGATTCAAAATGACTACTTGTTAAATTGTGTTTGGTGACTATAATTAGTTTTAATAACGTTGAGTATTTTGTCCTACCAGTCATTGCAGCGTCAATCAAAATCAATGCACGTAACTACAGCTCACATCATGCGCATACGTACAAAGCGTGTCCTACTGTTGTTTGCTAAAACTCAGGTGTTTGGAGCTCAAATAAATAATAACCTGCTTTAAAATGAACGAGGTTAATATCCACAACAGGAAAACCCCGGAGGGGGAGAAAAGTCACATGTATCAGGGGTCAGGCCTTATGGGTGTCGAAGAGAGGGAGATAGGGCAGAGGAGGAGAGAGGGCAGAGAGGAGAGAGGCAGCGAGGAAGAGAGCCAGCGTAGGGAGAGAGGGCAGAGGAGGGAGCAGAGGGGCAGCGGGGGGGGGGGAGGGAGAAGAGGGAGCGGGGAGGGAGAGAGGGCAGAGGGAGGGAAGAGAGGGCAGCGGAGTGGAGAGAGGCGCAGAGGAGGGAGAAGGGCAGCGGAGGGAGAGAGGGGCAGAGGAGGGAGAGAGGGCAGCGGAGGGAGAGAGGGAAGCGGGAGGGAGAGAGGGCAGCGGAGGGAGAGAGGGCACGGATGGAGAGAGAGGGGCAGCGGGAGGGAGAGAGGGAAGCGGAAGGAGAAGAGTGCAGAGGTAGGGAGAGAGGCAGAGGAGGGAGGAAAAGTCACTTGTAATCAGGGTCAGCTGATGGTGCAGAGAGGGAGAGAGGCAAAGGAGGGAAAATGACAGCGGAGAACAGCGCGTTAAGAGGCCCGCTTTTCTGAGTCAAAGGTATAGAGGTCGCGCACATTAAAAGCGGGTGGCCGGTCTATGCCTTTACTGGACAGTAACTTTGGAAAGAGAAGCCGCGGGGATGAACCGCAAATAGTAACAGCAGAAAGCGCCGCCCGCTTTTAATGTTCGGACCCTCTTTTTAACGCTACTCCGGAAAGCCGGCCCACTTTATTACCGCTTGTATGGGAGAACATGAGGGCGAGCGCAAAGAATGGCCTCCACTTCTGCTGAGGAGGTTAGCAGGGCAATTTATGATGGGGGTCGCGGGCTTAAAGACTTTGGGAACCCCAGCTCTACTACACGCTGCCATTCTTGTTATGACTGTGTTTACGCCCCGGCGGGAGGGGCTGCTCATAACGCTCTACGGTAACCCACAAGGACGAAACCGCAAAAAACGCTCAGAAAAAAAATTTGGTGAAAAAAAAACTCGAGTATTGCAAAATAAAATCCTTTTAACTACAAAATCGATAATCGATTAAATCGATTTTTTGCCCAGCCCTAAGTAAGGTGTTGAATTTGTTGTAAGTGCTGAATTGTTGTAAGGGTGTTGAATTTGTTGTAAAGTGCTATTGTGTTGTAAGGTGTTGAATATGTTGTAAAGTTCTAAAATGTGTTGTACGGTGTTGAATTAGTTTTGTAAAGTGCTAAATGTTTTGTAAGGTGCTGTAAGTGTTGTTAAGATTTGTAATGTATTGTATCTGTGGTGATGAATTGTAAGTGTGGGAATGTGTTGTAAAATGGGGAGTAATCTGTTGTACTGGTCCAATGAAAGTCTATGGGAAAAAGTGCTTGAACTTTTGTTAATACTGAAAAAAGTGACTAAAGGTGAGAGTGTGAAAAGTAATGCAATAAGAGAACGGTGAAGCCGGTCTAACCGATGTATAATTTGTTGAATTTGTGAAAGCGTGAAGATTTGAAAAGTGGGCCAAAATCTGGCGGAAAGTGGAAGAAGAACTATAAATGTACAATGCTGAAGCCATTGTGAGTGGCTGCAATAGATGTGGAAGGGTTAGGGATGAAGAAGGAAGAAGAAGGAAGAAGAAAGAAAAGGGAAGAAGAGGAAAACAAGAAGGAAGAGGAGGAGGAAGAAGAAGAAGGGGAAGAAGGAGAAGAAAGAGGAAGATAGGGGAAGAAGAGGAAAAGGGGAAGAAAGGAAGAAGAGGAATAAGAGGAAGAAGGGGAAGAAGAGGAAAAAGGGGAAGAAGAGGCGAAGAGCAAGAAGAAGGAAAAAGGGAAGAAGAGGAAGAAGAGGAAGAATGGGGAATGAAAGGAAGAAGGGGAAGAAGAAGGAAAAAAGGGAAAGAAGAGGAAGAACAGGAAGAAGAGAAGAAGGGAAGAAGAGGAAGAAGAGAAGAAGGGGAAGAAGAGGAAGAAGGGGAAGTACAGGAAGATGAGGAAGAAGGGGAAAGAAGAGGAAGAAGAAGGAAGAAGGGGAAGAAGAGGAAGAAGGGAAGAACAGAAGATGAGGAAGAAGAGGAAGAAGGGAAGAAGGGAAAGAAGAGGAGAAGTAAGTAAGAATGTGTTGTAAAGGGAACTGAAAGTGTTGTAAGTGCTAAATACGTTGTAAAGTGCTAAATGTGTTAAAGTGTTTGAATTTGTTGGTAAAGTGCTAAATGTGTTTTAAGGTGTTAATTTGTTGTAAAGTGCTAAAATGTGTTGGTAAAGGATAAATGGGTGTAGAGGGTATTGAAATTTGTTGTAAAAGGTGTTGAATGTGTTTTGTAATATGATAAATGTGTTGATTGTGTGTGTAAAGTGATAAATGTGTTGTAAGGTGATGAAGGTTGTTGTAAGGTGTTGAATTGTTGTTAAGTGCTAAATTGTTGTAAGGTGCTGTTAAGTTGTTGTAAGATGCGGTAAAATGTATTTGGTACTGTGGTAATGATTGTTAGTGTGGTAATGTGTTGTATGGGGATAAAAGTAATCTGTTGTTCGTTCCAATTAAGTCTATGGGAAAAATGCTTGAACTTTTGTTAAGATCTGAAAAAGTGGCTAAAGGTGGAAGGAGAAAATAATAGCAATAATAGACGGTGAAGCCGTTTCGTAACGATGTATAATTTTGTTGAATTTGGTGAAAGCGTTTGAAGAGTTTGAAAAGTGCCAAATCTGGCGGACGTGGAAGAAGAATAAAACAGTAGGAGAGCATATAGTGGCTGCTAGTCTATGGCAGCCACTCAATAAAATAGGAAGAAGCATATAGTGGCTGCATAAGTCTATGCAGCCACTCAACAAGAATGAGTACAAATGCTGAAGCCATTGTGAGTGGCTGCCATAGAGTTGGAAGGTTAGGGATGAAGAAGGAAGAGGAAGGGGAATAAGAAGGAAGAAGAAAGAAAAGGGAAGAAGAGGAAAGAAGAAGGAAGAGGAGAGGAAAGAAGAAAGAAAGGGAAGAAGGGGAAGAAGGAAAGGAAAAAGGGGGGGGAAGAAGGAAGGAAGAAGAGGGGAGGAAGAAGGGGGAGAAGAGAAGAAGAGGAAGAAGAGAAGAAGAGAAAGAAGAGAAAGAAGAGAAAGAAGAGAGAAGAGAACGGAGGAAGAGGAAAAGAGAGTAGAGAAAGAAGGTGAAGAAGAGTGAAGAAGAAAGAAGAGGAAGAAGGGAAGAAAGGGGAAGAAGGGGAAGAAGAGGAAGAAGAGAAGAAGAGGAAGAAGGGGAAGAAGAGGTAAAGTAAGAAGGTGTTGTAGGTGTTGAATTGTTTAAGTGTTGAATTTGTTGTGTAAAGTGCTAAATGAGTTGGTTGTAAAGTGCTGAATGTGTTGTAAAGTGCTGAATGTGTTGTAAAGTTTTCCTAAAAAATGTGTTTTTGTAAAGTGCTGAATGTGTTGTAAAGTGCTTAATCTGTTGTAAAGTGCTAAATGTGTTGAAAGTGCTAAATGTGTTTGTAAGTGTTGAATGTGTTGTAAAGTGATAATTGTGTTGTAGAGGTTAGGGCTGGGGCGATTTTTGCCTAAAAAAAGAAAATCTCCGATTTTTAAAAGAAAAATTCAAGTTTCGATACGATTTTTCGATTTTTTTTCCCCAAGCACGTAAAAATGACTGGAGACCATCAGATAATATTGTCAAAAGTGCAAATTTAATTGCTGTGATTTGTCCCTGCAAGAGTTAAAAATGCAAGTAAATGAGGCACGGTTATTCCCCCCACAATTTCAAAGCTTAAACCCAGGTTTAAGCAAAAGGTCGCAACATCAACTTCACAGTTAGCTTAAATTTCTGATTATGAAAATCAGATCACTACATATTTTGTAACATATAACATTACTATAAAAAATAAAATAAACTCTTGCTCTTAGCCTTATCAGCATAATGTGAATATAAAAAAAATTAAACATGCCTGAGGCAGACCTATAGCTACAAACTAATACCTACTTATCAAAGGATAAACAAATGTAACCATTTATCTTTAACAACAAAACATTAGATCTCTGAAATATTGTGCATGCTCATTCAAAGCATTTTTTGCAAAGAAATATGAGCCTGCCCACAACCACAGTACCGTGGTGGCTGAGTAAAAACGTTCATCTCCCCCAGCTCACCGCGGATCTTGTCACGAGTTGTATTGTTCAGGTGAGGCAAGCGCTACATCGGCGAAAAATAACCTTTGCGACTGGGGGACCAACGTACAGTACCTCGCATCAAATACTTTAACAAGCCCCCCCGTTAAAACCCCCCCGGGGGGTCGCGGGAACCCCAGGGGGGGTCGCATGATGATTTCTTACACACAACAAAAAAAAAAGATTTTTTTTTTTTTGAGCAAATATAAACCCTTAAATATATATTTAGCATTTGATTTTGATACACAAGGACTACTTTTAAATTGTGTTTGAGACTATAATAGATTTAATAACGTTAGTAATTTTGGTCCCAGTCATTGCATCGTCAAATCAAAATCATCACGTAACACAGCTCAACGATCATCGCGCAGCGACAAAGCGTCCAACTGTTGTTTGCTAAAACTAAAGGTGTTTTGGAGGCTACAAGCTAAAAATACCTGCTTTAAAATGAAACGTGGTTAAATATCCACAACAGAAACACCCGGAGGGGAGAAAAGTCACTATGTAAATCAGGGGTCAGGCTGATGGTGCGAATAGAGGGAGAGAGGGCAGAGTTAGGTAGAGAGGCAGCGGAGGGAGAGAGGCAGCGGCGGAAGAGAGGCCAGCGGAGGGAGAGAGGGCAGCGGGCGGGAGGGAGAGAGGGCAGCGGAGGAGAGAGGGCATGCGGAGGGAGAGAGGGCAGAGCGAGGGAGAGAGGCAGCGGAGGGAGAGAGGGCAGAGGGAGGGAGAGAGGCAGCGAGGGAGAGAGGCAGAGGAGGAGAGAGGGCAGCGGGGGCGGAAGGGAGAGAGCAGCGGAGGGAGGAGGGCAAGCGGCAGGGAGAGAGGGCTGCGGAGGGAGAGAGTCAGCGGAGGGAGAGAGGGCAGCGGGATGGAGAAGGGCAGAGAGGGAGAGAGGGCAGAGGAGGGAGAGAAAAGCACTTGTAATCAGGGGTCAGGCAGATGTGCGAAGAGAGGGAGAGAGGGCAAAGGAGGGAGAAAGGACAGCGGTAGAACAGCGCGTTAAAGAGCCCGGCTTTTCGAGGGTCAAGGTAAAGAGGGTCCGCACATTAAAAGCGGGTGGCCGGTCCCGATGCCTTTACTGACAGTAACTTTGGGAAAGAGAAGCCGCGGGGATGAACCGCATAAGTAACAGCATGAAAGCGGTGGCCGCCCGCTTTTAATGTGCGGACCTCTTTATTACCGCTGACCCCCTCCCCCCCCCGAAAGCCGCCCACTTTAACCGGCGGTAGGAGAACAGTGAGGGCGAGCCGCAAGACATGCGCTCCCATCTGGCTGAGGAGGTTAGCAGTGCATTTATGATGGGGTCGCGGGCCTAAAGACTTTGGGAACCCCTGATCTACTACATCGCTGCCATTCTTGTTTTGACTGTGTTTACGCGCGAGAGGGGGGGGGGGCCCCCTGGCTCAAAGCTCAACGGTAACCCACAATCGACGAAACGCAAAAACTCAGAAAAAAAATGTTGGTGAAAAAAAAAAAAAATCGATTTTGCAAAATAAAAATCCTATTAAGCTACAAAATCGATAAATCGATTACATCGATTTTTTGTGGCCCAGCCCTATGTAAGGTGTTGAATTTGTTGTAAGGTGCTGAATGTGTTGTAAGGATGTTGAATTAGTTTGTAAAGTGCAAATGTGTTGTAAGGTGTTGAATATGTTGTAAAGTGCTAAAATGGTTGTACGGAGTTTGAATTGTTGTAAAGTGCTAAATGTGTTGTAAGGGTGCTGTAAGTGTAGTAAGATGATGTAATGTATAGTGAACCTGTGGTGATGAATTGTTATTGTGGGTAATGTGTTTGTATGGGGAGTAAATCTGTTGTACTGGTCCAATGTAAAGTCTATGGGAAAAAGTGCCTTGAACTTTTGTTAATATCTGAAAAAGTGCTAAAGGTGGAAGTGTGAAAAGTAATAGCAATAATGAGAACGGTGAAGCCGTCGTAACGATGTCTAATTTGTTGAATTTGGTGAAAGCGTTTGAAGAGTAGAAAAGTGCCAAAATCTGGCGAAGTGGGAAGAAGAAACTAGAAATGTACAATGGCTGAAGCCATTGTGATTTGGCTGCATAGATGTTTGGAAGGGGTTAGGGATGAAGAAAGGAAAGAAGAAGGAAGAAGAAAGAAAAGGGAAGAAGAAAAGACTAAGAAGTGAAGAGGAGGAGGAAGAAAGAAGAAGGGGAAGAAGGAATAAGAGAAGAAGGGAAGAAGAGGAAAAGGGGGAAGAAGAGGAAGAAGAGGAAGAAGAAGGAAGAAGGGAAAAGAGAAAAAGGGGAAGAAGAGAAGAAGAGCAAGAAGAGGAAAAAGGGAAGAAGAGGAAGAAGAGAAAAGGGAAGAAGAGTGAAGAAGGGGGAAGAAGAGGAAAAAGGGAAAGAAGAGGAAGAACCAGAAGAGAGAGAGAAGGGAAAAGAGGAAGAAGAGGAAGAAGGGGAAGAAGAAGGAAAAGGGGAATACAAAGGAAGATGAGGAAGAAGGGGAAGAAGAGGAAGAAGAGGAAGAAGGGGAAGAAGAGGAAGAAGGGGAGATCAGGAAGAGAGAAGAAGAGGAAGAAGGGGAAGAAGGGAAAGAAGAGGAAGAGAGTAAGAGAATGTGTTTGTAAGGGACTGAAAGTGTTGTAAAGTGCTAAATACGTTGTAAAGTGCTAAATGTGTGAAAGGTGTTGAATTTGTTGTAAATGCTAAATGTTTTTTAGGTGTTGAATTTGTTGTAAAGTGCTAAATGTGTTGTAAAAGTGATAAAATGTTTGTAAGGTATTGAATTTGTTTTTTAAGGGTGTTGAATGTGTTGTAAAATGCTAAATGTGTTTTGAATTTGGGGTAAAGTGCTAAATGTGTTGGAAGTGCCTGTAAGTGTTGTAAAGGTGTTGAATGTGGTGTATAGTGCTAAATGTGTTGTAAGGTGCTGTAATGTTGTAAGATGCTGTAATGGTATTTATATGTGGAATGAATTGTTAGTGTGGTAATGTGTTGTATGGGGAGTAATCTGTTGTACTGGTCCAATGTAAGTCTATTGGAAAAAGTGCTTGAACTTGTGTTAATGAATCTGAAAAAAGTGCTAAAGGTGGAAGTGTAAAAGTAATACATTAAGGAGAACGGTGAAGCCGTTCGTAACGATGTAATAATTTGTTGAATTTGGTGAAAGCGTTGAAGAGTTGAAAAGTGCCATCTGGCGGAAGTGGAAGACAGAATAAACAGTAGGAGAGCATATAGAGGCTATCATAGTCTATGCCGCCACTCAATAAACAGTAGAGAGCATAAAGATGGCTGCATAGTCGATGCAGCCACTCAACTAGAAATGGTACAAATGGCTAAGCCATTGTGAGTGGCTGCTTAGATGTTGAAGGGTTAAGGGATGAAGAAGGAAGCAGGAAGGGGAAGAAGAAGTAAGAAGAATAGAAAAGGGAAGAAGAGAAAAGAAAGAAGAGAGTAGGAGGAAGAAGAAGAAAGTGAAGAAGGGTAAGAAGAAGAGGAAAAAGGGGAAGAAGAGGAAAAGAGGAAAGAAGGAGGAAAAGAAGAGAAGAAGAGGAAGAAGAGGAAGAAGAAAAGAAGAGAAAGAAAGAAAAGAAGAGAAAAGAAGAGAACGGAGGAGGAGGAAAAGAGAGAAGAAAAGAAGGGGAAGAAGAGAAGAAGAGAAGAAGAGATGAAGGGAAGAAAGGTGGAAGAAGGGGAAGAAAGGGAAGAGAGGAAGAAGGAGGAAGAAGGGGAAGAAGAGGAAGTAAGAAGGTGTTTTGTAAGGTGTTGAATTTGTTGTAAGGTGTTGAATTTGTTGTAAAGTGCTAAATGTGGTGTAAAGTGCGAAATGTGTTTGTAAAGTGCTGAATGTGTTGTAAAGTGCTAAATGTTTGTAAAGTGCTGATATGTGTTTAGTAAAGTGCTTAAAAGTGTTGTAAAGTGCTAGATAATGTGTTGTAAAGTGCTAAATGTGTGTAAGGTGTTGAATGTGTTGTAAATGCTAAATGTGTTGTAAGGTTAGGGCTGGGGCGATTTTGCCTAAAAAAAAAAATCTCCGATTTTTAAAAGAAAAATTCAAGTTTCGTTCGAATTTTTTATTTTCGATTTTTTTTTCCCCAAGCACTTAAAAATGACTGGAGAACATCAATATATTGTCAAAAGTGCAAAGATTATTGCTGTGATTGTCCTCAAGCAGTTAAAATGCAAGTAAATGAGGCTCTGTATTCACAATTTCAGCATTAACCCAGTTTGAAGCAAAAGTTGCAACATCAACTTCACAGTAGCTTAAATTATCTGATTAAGAAATCAGATAACTTCATATGTTTGTAACATTAACATTACAATAACAAATAAAATAAACTCCTTCTCCTCTAGCCTCTTCATGCATAATGTGAAAAATAAAAAAAATTAAACTGCCTGTGGCAGACATATAGCTACTAACAACCTACTTATCAAAGGGATAAACAAATGTAAACTTTTATCTTTAACAACAAAACAATAGATCTCTGAAATATTGTGCATGCTCATGTCCTAAGCATTTTTTGCAAGAAAGATGAGCCTTCCAACAACCACAGTCCGTTGAGGCTGAGTAAAACGTCATCTCCCCCAGCTCACGACCGCGGAAAAAAAAAATCCTTTTCACGAGTTGTATTGTACAGGTGATCAGCGCTAACAATCGTCGAATACATGCGACTGGGGACCCGTACTGTACCTCGCATCTAATACTTTTAACAAGGGGCCCCCCCCTGTTTTAAAACCCCCCCGGGGGGGTCCGCGGGAACCCCTGGGGGGGGTCGCATGATGATTTCCTACACAAACACAAAAAAAAAAGATTTTTTTTTTTTTTGAGCAAATATAAAGCCCATAAATTTTTATTAGCATTTGATTTGATTCAAAAGGACTACTTGTTTAAATTGAGTTTGGAGACTATAATATATTTTTAATAACGTTAGTTAATTTGTCCCAGTCCATTGCAGCTCAATCAAAATCCATCACGTTAACACAGCTCACATCATGCGCAAGCGACAAAGCGTGTCCTACTGTTGTTTGCTAAACTAAGGTGTTGGAGGCTTAAACAAATAAATAATACCTGCTTTAAAAAATGAAATCGTGGATAATATCCACAACAAAAACCCCGTAGGGGTAGAAAAGATCACTTGTATCAGGGGTCAGGCTGATGGTGCGAAGAGAGTGGAGAGAGGGCAGCAGAGGGAGAGAGGGCAGAGGAAGGAGGAAGAGGGCAGCGGAGAAGAGAGGCCAGCGGAGGGAGAGAGTGCAGCGGGAGGGAGAGAGGGCAGCGGAGGGAGAGGAGGGCAGCGGAGGGAAGAGGGCAGAGGAGGGATAGGAGGGCAGCGGGAAGGGAGAGAGGCAGAGGAGGGATAGAGGGCAGCGGAGGAGAGAGGGCAGAGGAGGGAAGAGGGGCAGCGGGAGGGAGAGTAGTGCAGCGGGCGAGGGAGAGAGGGCAGCGGGGGAGGGAGAGAGGGCAGCGGAGGGAGAGGGGCAGCGGAGGGAGAGAGGGGGCAGCGGAGGAGAGAGGGCAGAGGCAGGGAGAGAGGGCAGAGGAGGAGAGAAAAGTCACTTGTATCAGGGGTCAGGCTGATGTGGGGCGAAGAGAGGGAGAGAGGGCAAAGAGGGAGAAAGGACGCGGTAGAACAGCGCGTTAAAGAGCCCGGCTTTTCGAGCTTCAAAGGTAATACGAGGTCCGCACATTAAAAGCGGGTGGCGGTCAATGCCTTTCTGACTGTAACTTTGAAAGAGAGAGGCCGCGGGGGGATGAATCGCATAAAGTAACAGCAGAAGCGGCCGCCGCTTTTAATGTGCGGACCACTTTATAACCGCTTGACTCCGAAAGCCGGCCCACTTTACCGCGGTAGAGAACAGTGAGTGGCGAGCCCGCAAAAATGCGCTCCACTTACTGCTGAGGGAGGGTTAGCAGGGCATTTTATGATGGGGGTCCCGCGGGCTAAAGACTTTGGGAACCCCTGCTCTACTACACGCTGCCATTCTTTTTTTTACTGTGTTTACGCGGCGAGGGGGCTGCTCATAACGCTCAAAACCTCGGTAACCCACAAGGACGAAACGCAAAAAACACAGAAAAAAAATTTGGATGAAAAAAAACTCGAGTTGTGCAAAATAAAAATCCTTTTAAGCTACAAAAACGATAAATCGACTTAAATCGATTTTTGCCCCAGCCCCTATAAGGTGTTGAATTTGTTGTAATGTTGCGGAATGTGTTGAAAGTGTTGAATTTGTTGTAAAGTGCCTAAATGTGTTGTAAGGTGTTGAATATGTTGTAAAGTGCTAATGTGTTGTACGGTGTTGAATTTGTTGTATAAAGTGCTAAATGTGTTTGTAGGTGCTGTAAGTTGTAAGATGGATTGTAATGTATTGTATCTTGGTGATGAATTGTTAGTTGTGGTAATGTTTGTAGGAGTAATCTGTTGTACTGGTCCAATGTAAGTCTATGTAAAAAGTGCTTGAACTTTTGTTAATAACTGAAAAGTGCTTAAAGGTGGAAGTGTGAAAAGTAAGAGCAATAATGGACGTATTCCGGTCCGTAACGATGTATAATTTGTTGAATTTGGTGAAAAGCGATGAAGGAGTTGAAAAGTGCCAAAATCTGGCGGGAAGTGGAAGAAGAACTAGAAAGTGGTAACAATGGCTGAACCATTGTGAGTGGCTGCATAGATTTGGAAGGGTTAGGGATGAAGAAGGAAGAAGAAGGAAGAAGAAAGAAAGGAAGAAGAGGAAAAAGACGAAGAAGGAAGAGGAAGAAGAAAGAGCAGGGCAGAATGAGACGAAGAGGAAGAAGGGAAGAAAGGAAACGGGGAAGAAGCGGAAGAAGAGGAAGAAGAGGAAGAAGGGGGAAAAGAAGGAAAAAGGGGAAGAAGGAGGAAGAAGAAGCAAGAAGGAAGGAAAAAGGGGAAGAAAGAGAAGAAGAGGAAGAAGGAAGAAGAGGAAAAGGAAGAAGAGGAAAAAGGAAAGAAGAGGAAGAACAGGAAGAAGAGGAAGAAGGGAAGAAGAGGAAGAAGAGGTAGAAGGGGAAGAAGAGGAAGAAGGGAAGTACAGGAAGATAGGAAGAAAGGGGGAAGAAGAGGAAGAAGAGGAAGAAGGGGAAGGAAGAGGATGAAGGGGAAGAAACAAGGAATAGGAAGAAGAGAAGAAGGGGATAGAAGGGAAAGAAGAGGAAGAAGTAAGAGGAAGGAGGGGAGAATGTGTTGTTAAGGGACTTGAAAGTGTTGTAAAAGTGCTAAATACTTTGTAAAGTGCTAAATGTGTTAAAGGTGTTGGAATTTGTTTAAGTGATATATGTGGTTTAAGGTGTTGAATTGTTGTAAAGTGAGAAATGTGTTGTAAAGTGCTAAATGTGTTGTAAGGTATTGAATTTTGTTTTAAGGGTGTTGAAATGTGTTGTAAAATTGCTAAATGTGTTGAAAATTTTGTTGTAAAGTCTAAATGTGGTTGTAAGGTGCGGTAAGTGTTGTATGGTGTTGGAATGTGTTGTAAATGGCTAAATGTGTTGTAAGTGGCTGTAAGTGTTTTAAATCTGTAATGTATTGTATCTGTGGTAATGAATTGTTAGTGTGGTATGTGTTGTATGGGAGTAATCTGTTTACTGGTCCTATGTAAGTCTATTGGGAAAAAGTGCTTGACTTTTGTAAAACCTGAAAGTGCTAAAAGGTGGAGTGTGAAAGAGTAATAGCAATAATGAGACGGTGAAGCCGTTCGTAACGAGGTATAATTGTTTGTTGAATTTGGTAAAGCGTTGAAGAGTTGAAAAGTGCCAAATCTGGCGAGAAGTGGAAGAAGAATAAACCATTAGGAGAGCATATAGTGGCTGCATAGTCTATGCAGGCCTCTCAATAAACATAGGAAGCATAGAAGTGGCTTGCATAGTCTATGTCGCCACTCAACTAGAAATGGTAAATGCTGAAGCCATTGTGAGTGGCTGCATAGATGTTGGAAGGGTTAGGGATGAAGAAGGAAGAGGAAAGGGGAAGAAGAAGAAGAAAGAAAGAAAAGGGAAGAAGAGAAAGAAGAAGGAAGAGGAGGAGGAAGAAGAAGAAAGGAAGAAGGGGAAGAAAGAATAGGAAAAAGGGACAAGAAGAGGAAGAAGAGGAAAGAAGGGTAAGAAGAGGAAGAGAGGAAAGAGGAAGAAAGAGAAAGAAGAGAAGAAGAGAAAGAAGAGAAAGAAGAGAACGGAGGAGGAGAAAGAGAGAAGAGAAAGAAGGGGAAGAAGAGGAAGAAGAGGAAGAAGAGGAAGAAGGGGAAGAAGGAAGGAAGGGAAGAAGAGGAAGATGAGGAAGAAGAGGAAAGAAGGGAAGAAGAGGAGTAAGAAGGTGTTGTAAGGTGTTGAATTTTGTGTGTAAGTGTTGAATTTGTTGTAAAGTGCTAATCTGTGTTGTAAAGTGCGAATGTGTTGTAAAAGTGCTGAATGTGTTTTGTTAAGTGCGAAAATGTTTGTAAAAGTGCTGAATGTGTGTAAAGTGATTAAGTGTAGTAAAAGTGCTAAATGTGTTGTAAAGTGCTAAAATGTGTTGTAGGTGTTGAATGTGTTGTAAAGTGCTAAATGTGTTTGTAAGGTAGGGCTGGGCGATTTTGCTATAAAAAAAAATCTCCGATTTTTAAAAGAAAAATTCAAGTTTCGATTCGATTTTCGATTTTTTTTCCCCAATGCACTTAAAAATGACTGGAGACATCCAGATATATTTGGTCAAAAGTGCAAATTTTTAGTTGCTGTGATTGTCCTCAAGAGTTAAAATGCAAAGTAAATGAGGCTCTGTTATTCACAATTTCAAGCTTTAATAAACCCAGGTTTAAGCAAAGTGCAACATCAACTTCCACAGAGCTTAAATTTCTGATTAGAAATCAATAACTACATATTTTGTAACATATAACATTACATTAAAAAATAAAATACAACTGCTTCTCTCAGCCTCGTCAGCATAATGTGATATATAAAAAATTAAACATGCATGTGCAGACATATAGCTACTACATAACTACTTATCAAAGGATAAACAAATGTAAACTTTATCTTTAACCAACAAAACAAAAAGATCTCTGAAATATTGTGCATGCTCATTCTAAGCATTTTATGCAAGAAAGCTGAGCCTGTCCCCACAACCACATGTCCGTGGTGGCTGATTAAAAAACGTCCATCACCCCCCCCCAGCTCACCCGCGATCTTTTCATGAGTTGTATTGTACAGGTGATTGCAGCGCTACATCGGCGAAATACTTGCGACTGGGGACAACGTACTTGTACCTCCACGCATCTAATACTTTAGACAAGCCCCCCTGTTATAAAACAAACACTAAACCCCCCCGGGGGTCGCGGGAACCCCTGGGGGGGTCGCATGATGAATTCTACACAAACAAAAAAAAAAAGATTTTTTTGTTTTTGAGCAAATATAAAGCCTTACATATTGTATTTAGCATATGATTTATTCAAAAGGACTACTGTTAAATGTGTTGGAGAACAAAAATATATTTTTAAATAACGTATAGAATTTGGTCCCAGTCATTGCAAGCGTCAATCAAAAATCATCACGTAACACAGCTCACATCATGCGCAGCGACAAAGCGTGTCCACTGTTGTTTTGTAAAACTAAAGGTGTTTGGAGGCTAACGAAAAAATAATACCTGCTTTAAAAAATGAAACGAGGTGGTTTAATATCCACAGAACAAAAACCCCGGCGGGGGGAAAGACACTTGTATCAGGGTCAGGCTGATGGTGCGAAGAGAGGGAGAGAAGGGCAAGAGGAGGGAGAGAGGGCAAGGAAGGGAGGAGGGCAGCGGAGTAAAGAAGGCCCAGCGGCAGGAGAGAGGGCAGCGGAGAGAGAGGGCAGCGGAGGGAGAGAGGGCAGCGGTGCGGAGGGAGAGAGGGCAGAGGAGGGAGAGAGGGCAGCGGAGGGAGAGAGTGCAGAGGAGGAGAGAGGGCAGCGGAGGGAGAGAGGCAGAGGAAGGAGAGAGGGCAGCGGGGAGGGAGAGAGGGCAGCGGAGGGAGAGAGGGCAGCGGAAGGGAGAGAGGCAGCGGAGATGGGAGGGAGAGAGGGCAGCGGAGGGAGATAGGGCAGTCCGGGGGGAGGGAGAGAGGGCAGAGGAGGGAGAGAGGGCAGAGAGGAGAGAAAAAAGTCACTTGTATCAGGGGTCAAGGCTGAGGTCGCAAGAGAGGGAGAGAGGGCAAAGGAGGGAGAAAGGACAGCGGTAGAACAGCGCGTTATAAGAGGCCCGGCTTTTCGGAGTCAACAGGTAAGAGTAGGTCCGCACATTAAAAGCGGGTGCCGGTCTATGCCTTTACTGACAGTAACTTTGGGAAAGAGAAAGCCGCGGGATTAACCGCATAAAGTAACAGCAGAAAGCGCCGCCCGCTTTTAATGTGCGGACCTCTCTTACCCGCTGACTCCGGAAAGCCGGCCCACTTTACACGCGGTAGGAGAACAGTGAGGGAGAGCCGCAAAATGCGCTCCACTTCTGCTGAGCGAGGGTTTTAGCAGGGCATTTATGATGGGGGTCGCGGCTAAAGACTTTGGAACCCCTGCTTCTACTAAACACGCTGGCATTCTTGTTTTGACTGTGTTTCCGCGGCGGAGGGGGCTGGCTCATAACGCACTACGGTAACCCACAAGACGAAACCAACAAAAACTCAGAAAAAAATGTGGTGAAAAAAAAAACTCGAGTTTGAGCAAAATAAAATTCCATTTAAGCTACAAAATCGATAAATCGATTAAATCGATCTTTTGCCCCCAGCCCTATGTAAGCGTGTTGGAATTTGTGTAAGGTGCTGAATGGGTTTGTAAGGTGTATAGATTTGTGTAAAGTGCCTAAATGTGTTGTAAGGTGTTGAATATGTTGTAAAGTGCTAAATGTGTTGTACGGTGTTGAATTTGTTGTAAAGTGCTAAAAGTGTTGTCAGTTGCTGTAATGTTAGTAAGATGTTGTAATCGTATTGTATCTGTGGTGATGAATTGTTAGTGTGGTAATGTTGTTGTTAAGGGGAGTAATTCTGTTGTACTGGGTGCCAATGTAAGTCTATGGGAAAAAGTGCTTGAACTTTAGTTATATCTAACAAAGTGCTAAAGGTGGAAGTTGAAAAGTAATAGCAATAATGAGACTCGGTGGAAGCCGGTCGTAACGATGTATAAATTTGTTGAAATTTGTGAAAGCTTTGAAGAGTTGAAAAGTGCCAAATCTGTGCGGAAGTGGAAGAAGAACTAGAAATGGTACAATGGCTGAAGCCCATTGTGAGTGGCTGCCATAGATTTGGAAGGGTTAGGGATGAAGAAGGAAGAAGAAGGAAGAAGAAAGAAAAGGGAAGAAGAGGAAAGACGAAGAAAGGAAGAGAGGAGGAACGAAGAAGAAGGGGAAGAAGGAGAAGACGAGGAAGAAGGGGAAGAAGAAGGAAAAGGGAAAAGAGGAAGAAGAGGAAGAAGAGGAAGAGGGAAGAAGAGGAAAAAGGGGAAGAAGGAAGAAGAGCAAGAAATAGGAAAAAGGGGAAGAAGAGGAAGAAGAGGAAGAAGGGAAGAAGAGGAAGAAGGGGAAGAAGAGAAAAAAGGGAAAGAAGAGGAAGAACAGGAAGAAAGAGGAAGAAGGGGAAGAAGAGAAGAAGGGAAGAAAGGGGAAGAAGAGGAAGAAGGGAAGTACAGGAAGATGAGGTAAAGAAGGGAAGAAGAGGAAGAAGAGGAAGAATGGGAAGAAAGAAGAAGGGGAAGAACAGGATGATGAGGAAGAAGAGGAAAAGGGGAAGAAGGGAAAGAAGAGGAAGAAGTAAGAAGAATGTGTACGTAAGGACTGAAAGTGTTGTAAAGTGCTAAATAACGTTGTAAAGTGCCTAATGTGTTGAAAGGTGTTGAATTTGTTTGTAAAGTGCTAAATGGTTTTAAGGTGTTGAATTTGTGTAAAGTGCTAAATGTTGTTGTAAAGTGCTAAATGTGTTGTAAGGATATTGAATTTGTTTTAAAGGTGTTGAATGTGTTGGAAAATGCGAAATGTTGTTGAATTTGTTGTAAAGTGCAAAGGTGTTGTAAGGATTAATGTTGTAAGGTGGTGATTGTGTTGTAAAGTGCTAAAGGTGTTGTAAGGTGCTGTAAATGTTTGTAAGATTAGATGTAATGTATTGTATATGTGGTAATGAATTGTTATGTGGTAATGTGTTGTATGGGAGTAAACTGTTGTACTGGCCAATGTAAGTCCTAGGGAAAAAGTGCTTAACTTTTGTAATCATCTAAAAAGTGCTAAAGGTGGAAGTGTGAAAAGTAATAGCAAAATGAGACGGTGAAGCCGTCGTAACGATGTATAATTTGTTGAATTTGGTGAAAGCGATGAAGAGTTGAAAAGTGCCAAATCTGGCGAAGTTGAAAAGAATAAACAGTAGGCAAAGCATATAGTGGCTGCATAGTCTATGCAGCCACTCAATAACAGAGGAGAAAGCATATAGTGGCTGCATAGTCCCTAATGCAAGCCACTTCAACTATAAATGGTACAAATGGCAGAAGCCATTGTGAGTGGCTGAAATAGAAGTTTGGAAGGTTTAGGGAATGAAGAAAGGAAGAGGAAGGGATGAAGAAGGAAGAAGAAAGAAAAGGTAAGAAGAGGAAAGAGAAGGAAGAGGAGGAGGAGAAGAAGAAAGGGAAGAAGGGGAAGAAGAAGAGGAAAAGGGGAAAAGATGAAGAGATGTGGTATGGGAAGAAAGGGGAAGAAGAGGAAGAAGAGAAGAAGAGGAAGAAGAGAAAGAAGAGAAGAAGAGAAAGAAGAGAAAGAAAGAGAACGGAGGAGGAGGAAAAGAGAGAAGGAGAAAGAAGGGGAAGAAGCAGGAAGAAGAGGGAAGAAAGGAAGAAGGGGAAGAAGGGGAAGAAGAGGGAAGAAGAGGAAGAAGAGGAAAGAAGAAGAAGAAGGGGAAGAAGAGGTAGTAAAAGGTTTTGTAAGGTGTTGATTTGGATTGTAAGGTGTTGAATTTGTTTGGTAAATCAAATGTGTTGTAAAGTGCTGAATGTGTTGTAAAGTGCTGATTGTGTTGTAAAGTGCGAAATGTGTTGTAAAAGTGATGAATGTGTTAAAGTGCTTAATGTGTTGTAAAGTGCTAAATGTGTTGTCTAGTGCTAAATGTGTTGTAAGGTGTTGAATGTGTTGTAAAGTGCTAAATGTGTTGTAAGGTTAGGGCTGGGCGATTTTGCCTAAAAAAAAAATCTCCGATTTTTAAAAGAAAAATTCAAGTTACGATCGATTTTCGATTTTTTTTTCCCAAGCACTAAAAAAGAACTGAGCCATCAGATATATTGCATAAGAGCAAGATTTATTGCTGTGATTTGTCCTCAGAGTTAAAATGCAAGTAAATGAGGCTCTGTTATTCAACAATTTCAAGCTTAACCAAGTTAAACCCAGTTAAGGGAAAAGTGCAACATCACTTCACAGAAGCATAAATTTTCTGATTAGAAATCAATAACTAACATATTTTGTGTAACTTATAACATTACGAATAAACAATAAAATAAACACTGCTCTTAGCACTCTCAGCATAATTGTATATAAAAAAAATTAAACATGCCTGTGGGAAGACATATAGCTACTAACTAACTACTTATCAAAGGTTAAAACAAATGTAAACTTTAATCTTTAAAACAAAACCATTAATCTCTGAAATATTGTGCATGCTCATTCTAAGCATTTTTTTTGCAGAGAATAGAGCCTGTTCCACAACCACCGGTCCGTGTGGCTGAGTACCAACGTCATCTCCCCCAGCTCCCCGCGGAACTTTTCACGAGTGATTGTACAGGTGGGCAGCGCAACACGGCGAAATACTTTGTCGACTCGGGACAACGTACTGTACCGGTCGCATCTAAGACTTTTTAACAAGCCCCCCCTGTTAAACCGCCCCCTGGGGGTCGCGGGAACCCCTGGGGGGGTCGCATGATGATTTCTACACAAACAAAAAAAAAAGATTTTTTTTTTTTTTTGAGCAAATATAAAGCCCTTAAATATTTATTTAGCATTTGATTTGATTCAAAGGACCTACATGTTACATTGTGTTTGGAGACTATAATATATTTTACTGAACGTTATTAATTTTGTTCCCAGTCATTGCAGCGTCAATCAAAATCATCACGTTAACACAGCTCACATCATGCGCACTCGACAAAGCGTGTCCTACAGTAGTTTGCTAAAACTAAAAGGTGTTTGGAGGCTACAAATAAATAATACCTGCTTTAAAATGAAACGTGGTTAATACCACAACCAGAAAACCCCGAGGGGGAGAAAAGTCACTTGTATCAGGGGTCAGGCTGGATGGTGCCCTCAAGCTCTAGTTAGAGAGCGATCTGTCTCCTTCAATCTCGAGAGGCACCAAAACGCTCGGGTCCACTTCTATGACGATTTACACATTGATGACGCGCATAAGACCGCCTCCAGGAGGGGCCAGCAATGATTGGCAGAGGGGAGAATAAAAACAAACGACGCCCACAAACGTGCGTGGATCTGTACATGCAGCTACTCTACCGCAGTCTGTACTTCGCTTCACATCGATCTCTGTAGTTACTGCTGCTGTCGTTCACTAAAAGTGTCAGCATCATGTCAACTTGGAGAAAATGTTTGTTTGGGTGTAACTACGTGACGAGACTCTTTGGCTTGCCCAAAGATGAAGCGATTCGGCGAAAGTGGCTTGACTTCATTCACGGGTTTCTGCCTCCGAAACCGTCAAAGAATCTGTTCGTCTGCGAGCGACACTTTGCTAAAGACTGCTTCCAGAACTACGGTTACCATGAAACTGGACTCACTAAAAAGCTGATCTTGAAACATGGTGTAGTTCCCACAATAAAAGACGCTAACGGGGAGCCAAGATCGGTAAGTACAATGCTAACTCAACATACATGACTGCCAAGTAATAGTACTTGTAGTAATCATGTCCACTATGTCGCCAATATCATGCATAATACTAGAACAGTAGCTGATTGATTTATTACGAACAGATCGTAATAATGTGCAGTAGTGTTACTATAGAGAAGCTAGATACAGGTAACAATAATGGCGATAACACTTTCATTGTCCTGGACTGAGGCCCAGGCATTTTACTCATAGATTGTTTGTTGCTGTGACCCATGTAGATTACAAACCAGTAAAGCCCGGCCTTTTCAGTTGGAAATTAGCCAGAACTTGTACATATTACGCATTAAATTGTTAATTTGTAGTGTTATCGTATAGCCATATTTATTTCATCTTGATCTTGAAGCATTTAGAATGCAAATGGGTTCGTTATAACACAAACGATTATGCTGTTGACTCAAGAAAAACAATGACAGTAAGTTAGAGTAACGCTGCCCTAGATCATAGACTATACAACAAACCCCCCACGTTTGACATCAGTCGACACATCACTTGTATACGCTACTCATGTTTACGCCACACCAAGCTATTATATTTAGTTCAACCTTTACATATAATATTTGAACACTTAGTGATGAAAACACGTTTGTAGATTTATTGATAATAACTGATGTTCTTTATTCCATGATAGAGTACTTCTGAGGAGGCACCCAGCCACAGTCGTGCTGGAGCAACTGCTGGAAAACTGAGGACCAGAACTGTCTCCACACAGATATCTGCCAGAACCCTAAAGCTACAACACGTCAGAAGTAAAGGTAGGCTATTGCTTTTGCACATTGTGAATAAACACCACATACACCAAAGACATGGTACCATAATAACACGCACTAATGCTGACAGATGCACGTAATTACCAGCATTCAGTGTCTGTCTTTCCAGTTATATATATGAAAAGTTGCAACATAAGATGATAATAGTGTGAAGTTTATCTGAATGTTTTAAAAGTCCTGAATCCAAACTGGGGGTCTGTGTTGTTATATTATTATGTGTGGTACAATTCTGTTCTGTAGTAGTGTGAATGTTGCTAATTCTATGTATGCATTTCAATAGGTACTCTTGCAAAACCCAACACCAAAGATGCATCTACAGAGACAGATCAGTCTTGGATGGTGCTGTCCTCCACACCAATAAGATCATCTACCTCTGGGCTCGGTATTGGGTCAAGGAAGAGACGTCGTACAGACATTTTTGAGGAAGACGAGGAGGATCCTGACATCTCAGATATTTCCCCCACCACAACCACACGACTCTACTTATGAGCTTGGGGCCACTCTCACTGATGTTTCTGGAATGATGTAAGTATGTAGTATGTATACACTGTAGGTAGCAATTATCTACAATATCAATAATGTCTGTATTTGTCATATTTTGTCCAAAAACAGGGAAACAGAATGTCCCTCTGCTTATGAAGAACCGAAATACATAGTGTTTGACAGCAATTTGAAGTCCCTATTTGAAACATGCCCAGTTTGCACACGTAACTGTAAAATGCAGAGAAGCATTTTTGGGACATTTGTTTCATTTACACAAGATTGCCCACACTGCTTGTATCATCGGAAGTGGGACAGTCAGCCGATACAGGGGAGCACACCAGTTGGCAATCTACAGCTTTCTGCAGCAGTGTATTTTTCCGGCGGATCCTTTGTAAAGCTGGAAAAGGTAACAACGGCACAACACAACATTGAGTTCATTTTGACCATTGTGTTTATCATACATCATGTGTTCTTCAGATATGTAAAGCTATGCACCTTCAGATCCATCAGTACAATTCATTTAGGAGACATTCACGGCAGTTTCTTGAACCAGCAATAAACCACAAGTGGAGGAAAGATCAGGAGAGGTTTTTGGTTGATCTGAAGAAGAAGGGCAAAATAGCTGTGGGAGGTGATATGAGAGCAGATTCACCAGGTAGGGAAGGTAATGTCAGCATATTATATCACATGGCATGTAACGTTTTTTCAATGTTTTTATTTAGGACACAGTGCTAAGTATGGCAGCTACACGCTGATGGAACTTGAGAGTGAGAAGGTGCTTGACATACAACTAGTACAGGTATGTCTAATATTAATGATGATTACACAATTTATTGTTTCATTACAAGTGACAGTGTGAATCAACGTTTGTGTTTCCTTAGAGCAATGAGGTAGGAGGAAGTTTTTATATGGAAAAAGAAGGACTGCGCCGGTGCTTAGATTTCCTGCAAGAGAATAGTCTTGAAGTGGACTATATTGTCACAGACCGTCACACACAAGTGAAAACCTTTCTACGGAGCCGAGATGTAACCCAGTACTATGATGTCTGGCATCTGGAGAAAGGTTTGGAATGAATCTTTGTGTGAAAACAGAAACGTGTAGGTTTGTTATCTTATATGAATGCATATATGTGTTATATTGTAGGTGTATCCAAAAAGTTGGATAAGTTGTCCAAAGAGAAAGAGTGCCAGGTGGTGAGAAAATGGACAGCAGCCATAAAAAACCACATATACTGGGTTGCATCATCTTCCAAGACAGGATCAGAGAAAGTGGCAAAATGGACATCCCTTGTAAACCATATTCAAAATGTACACGATCATGATGACCCTGTGTTTCCCAAATGTGCACATCCAGTGAAAGAGTCCAAAGATCCAAGCAAATGGTTTCTGCCAGGTTTGGAAAAGCATAATCGAACTCTGACGCCAGAGTTGTGTGTTCATGTTTACCAATACATTGCTTATTTACTCAGGTTCTGCCCCATTGTACAAAATAGAAAAGCTACTTGTGAACAAGAGACTGCTGGAAGATGTAAAGAAACTCAGCTCTGAGCACCAGACATCGTCACTGGAGGCGTTTCATAGCGTTATTCTCCGCTTTGCCCCCAAAAATGTTGTGTACCCTTTTTCGGAATGATGTGCAGGTAATATAACTGAATAGTTTTTGTAACAATCATGAGTATTACAAATCCTTTCTACATTGACACTCTTTTTTTGCAGGTTGTTTTTGGCAGGAATGCACTTCAATGAAAACGTGAAGCGTGAGCAAGCAGCAACTTCAAAAGGGCAGCCTTTATTCAAAGTTTCCTACCCTAAATACAAAAAAGGAAAGCCTACAGCAAAGCCTGTCAAAACAAAGCCGACATTTGGTAATCAAAAACACTGTACAAACATTTTACATTGTCAGTGTACATTTATATTTATATATATCTCCAAATGAAAAAAAATATATAACTAGTCACACTTTTGCAGGATATGTCTCTGAGCTGATGCACCTCGTCTTCACTGAGGTCTTCTCCGAGCCAGCTCCTTTTATTGAACAGTTGAAGACTGTCCCTTTGCCTGCAGACCTCAGCTCTCAGTTTGGGAGAGTTCCCAAGGGAGATGTGGTTGCTGCACATGTTGCCAGGTTCAGTCGAGGGGCAGCCGAGGCTGACCAGAGGGTAGAAAGCCAACGTACTGGCCGTCAGGATCTGGGAACTCCTGGCGTATCCTGAGCACTGCACATGCAGGGATGACCACCCTGATTCTGGCTCCCAGCAGTCCCCAGCACCAGCTCACGATGCTTCTGTACGCCACAAATCTGAGACGCCTACCGAGAGTGCACATATGTAAATTAGTGAAATTTACTGTTCTATGTACTGTAATTTGCTGTCCTATTTATGTTGTGATGATTGTACTCCTGAACCCTGCCTCCTCCATCTGCACCTGTGGACTGTCCTCCCCAGCCGGACTCGTGAGCTGCACCCCCTCCCTGCCATGAAGCTGCCTCAGTCCTTGTTCTGCAATGTGTCTGTCGTTCTTTAGCCTGAGTCCTAGATCTATTGCCCGGTGGGGAGTGGATCCCTCTCTCAATGTAGATCTCCCTGAAGTTTCTCACTTGCAGGACAGTCTGTTTGACAGTTGGTGTCTAACCAGAAGGACTGTGGTGATGATCTAGGACACTCAACATTGTAGGATATTTATGATCATCTGGCCCTTATGGATCAATGACTCTTTGTTTGTATCATTGCATTTCTGTTGTTAGAGCCGTTTTATTCTCTGCTGTGTTGAGAAATAGTGATGTAAAACTATACAGGTATAAATTCCATAGAATTTGGAAAAGTACATAATAAATTATTGCAAATAAAATATTTAAATGAAAGTGTACTTACTCTTCTTGTGTTCTCCTTCGAACTGGCCCATAGTCTGCACGATAAATATTATTTATGGTTTGCAGAACAAAAATATGTATATTCATTGCAAAGCCAGGGTGGTCTATAATGCAGGCAGGTGGATCAGGCAGCTGATTTATCCGTCTCAGAACCTACATATGAAAAGAAAAAGTGTGAGAAAGCCATGTCATGGAATAATGATTATTGTAGTGCATCAATTTATTTTAATATAGAATTGTTCCCCAATTACTATAAATGCGTACAGTAGGTGACACATCTTTGAGCTTGTTTAGACCGTTGTATTGTTACTGTTTACAAAATGCATCGTTGATATTCTACGCCTTTATGATTATTACAATTACCTGTGGAATTTCTTGACAGCATACATTTTCTCTTTCTGTAGGCATTGTCCTACAGTTCCCGCATGTACACCTAAGAAAAAATCATATCAAAGCTTCTGCTGTAATAAAATGATTGATAGCGTTAGCTCATATTTTACCAAGCCGAGACGTCCTGGTGGTTCCTTCGGGGCTGTTGCACTTCATGTACCTCGAACTCTGGGTCCGACTCTGGATCGAGGACATATGGCTCTATGTGACGGATTGCCATCGTTGTAAAAAGTTTGTTATCGAGTCTGCAGGTGCGCTTTACCGGCGAACGCTCGTGTTTACAAACTCAGCGTGGCTTAGCGTGGCTCAGCCTACTTCAGCGAGTGGGCGAGATGGGGGACGGCTGTGGTCTGGGCTACGTCACCGTGCGAGAGGGGGGAGGCGGGCTCACAGGCAGAGGAGCAAAAATCAGCTCGTTTCATTTGAGGTGACGTAGCCTCCTTGTAAGAAATGGCTATAACTAGACAAGTGTTGAGTGATGTATGGTGTGTCAACAAAATTATGAACACACATGTACATAGGATGGACTGTGAAGCACAATTAGAAGCGCGATATAGGACCTTTAACAATCCTAAGAGCTTTGTTTAAAAGTCTGGAATCATAAAGAACCTCCAGAACAGGAAGCTCACAGCCAACGGTCCTCTTTGCAGAGCGGAGCACCTTGTTTAAAGCTCTTTTCTTTATCTGTGATGTTTCCAAACCACACAGACACAGAACCAACAAGTAAACTCTCAATGGTGCAGCGATAAAAGTTAAGCAGAATCTTAGAGTTAGTGGTAAATTCTCTAAGTTTACGCAGAAAGTAGAGATGCTGACGAGCTTTAACAACTCGGTCAGTGTTTTTAACCCATTTCAGGTCGTTAGAGTTAAACCCAGAAACTTGCACTCCTCTACGATCTGCACCTGGGAGTTGTCAATTATGACAGGCATCACTAGTGTTGTAAAACTTTTTCACGGCCAATGCATTGATCTATTATTATATCAATGGAGGACGACGGAAAAGGCACTTGCAAAGACTGGAAAGTTAATAAGAAGCGTCTAAAGTGTGGGAGTGCTTCACTCTGAACACTAAACAGGAGTAGTTAGCACAAAGTGCTAAGTGGAGCTAGCGTCTCATGATAACATCACGTAGATGCTGCCGCAGCTGACGAGGGGCATTGAGGGAAGACCCGAGACGAGGTATGTCAACTTTCATGTAATGGTGTAAAGCATAGGTGTCAAAGTCAAGGCCCGGGGGCCAGATCCGGCCCGCGAGACCATTTCCAGTGGCCCTTGAGATGATTTTAAATTATTATCTTAAATAGCAGCATAAATGATTATAGGCGACAATGGCATGTTATCCATTATGAAGAAAACAACCATAACATTTAATTCCTTAAGAAATAAAGGATTTCCCAATTTTCTTTGGAAAGAACCACTTCCACTTTTTGAACAAAACTGTCGACACTTTTGACGAGCACAAATCATCAGAATTGACAATTGAGAGGAGCAATAGTCTTGATGATCCACCCAAAAGTAGAAAATCTTCCTGTATACCTTCAATATTTGGCCCAGTTTTGGTTCAGTCCACAGCAACTGAACTTATTCTAATCAGAAAAGAATATCCAACAATGTGAAACAAGTCATTTATTTACCTTCATATTCCCAAATTTTTTTATAAATGAAACCCACTTATTTTTTCGGCCCCTGACCAGCCCTTTTTTTTCTTCGGCCCTCAACCAAAATAAGTTTGACACCCCTGGTGTAAAGGGAACATTGTGAAAGTAAAATGTTGATAATTATAATAACACGGAGGGGTTTTCCCGCAAACAGTCACACGCTGCCAATGCGGCATGGTTAAAAACTGTCAATGTATCCGCCTTTCATTTGTTAGCGCAGTGATGAAGCAGAAATGTTTATCAGTTCCTAATACATGTCTTTTACATGATGAGACGTGTATTATGAATGTTTTACTTAATTTGACATTCACTACAATCCTAGTGCCAACAGGTATTATACTACTCCACAACAGTCATTTGAACTCATATGTCTGTATGAACACCTACATAATAGGTCTGTATGAACAATATATAATTAATATATACAGTCTATGGTATGAACACTGTGGACCAAGATCCATCAGCAGTTACAGAGCTGTAGGAATGAGGAGCACACAGCACAAGAGATGTGAACAATAACAATACACTAAAATTAAATAAAAGCTCAAACTTTTAATAGAAAAACAAGTAACAAAATGCTGTAGTGTAGTATTGTATAGTGCAGAAATATACTGCAGAGATGCACGACATGTGAGCTCAGCAGTGTTTGTTATAGGACTTATTGAATCTGGAAGTGGTGTGCGATTGACATTTAACGTCTGCTTTTCCCTGTCTTTCAGTAAACCATCACAGCCTGTTTAGGACCAGACATGTGCCTCATCTGATTCTGTTCGATCTGGAAGGACTCCAGATGCAATCGGCGCTGCCTTGTCTTTATGGATTCAATAAACTGTATACAATATAAAACAGTTGTCATTATTAAATGGTTTTCATTTGATAGTGTATTTTTAATTTGGCAAAAAAGAAATTACTCGATTAATCGATCGATGTATTCGAAAGAATAATTGATTACCAAAATATTCGATAGCTGCAGCTCTACTACAACCTCTCCCACTCCCTGACTCCTGTTGCCAGATATTCAGACAAATACAGCTGGAACATAATATCTGAATAGAAAAGAGTTCAACAACAAATCTATAACCAACAAAGGCCCAGATAGATATCCACATTTTATTCCTTGTTTTGTCATTGATGAATCATAACGGGACCTGGGCGGCACGGTGGCTGAGTGGATAGCACTCTGGCCTCTCAGCAAGAAGGTCCTGGGTTCGAATCCCGGTCGGACCAGGGCCTATCTGAGTGGAGTTTGCATGTTCTCCCCGTGTCTGCGTAGGTTTCCTCCGGGTACTCCGGTTTCCCCTACCACTAAAAATATGTCCAATAGTTCTAGCATGTGCCTCCTATACTGGCCCAGCTCCCATCTCTGTGTGGAGTGAGAGACAAATGCCCAAAATTAACAATTGTAAACCGCTTTGAGACTCAGATCTGCAGTGAAAAGGCGGTATATAAATAAAAACTTACTAACTTACTTACTGTTTCAGTACCACATGTTACTTTACCTGTGAGATTAGCTCGACGCAATGAGTTTGGGTAACCCGGATCACATATTTTCTGGTAGGTAAAACGGTGGAGGGCGGGACATAAAAAATAAAACAATGACAAAATTTAGGGGCTGATGTTTTATCTACTGACTGGGTGGTGTTTTCAACATTGAGAGCATAGGTATAGTATAAGAATTAGAGATGCACCAATCCAGCTTTTTTTACTACCGATACCAATAACCAGAGCTATGGGTTTCTGCCGATACCGATATTGACCGATACCGGAAATGATCATGCTAAAATGTATTTAATAATTGAACTCTTCAAGTAACTGCAAAAGCAGTGGATGAACTGAAGCGCTAAACTTTCCAGATAAAAATGGATTCAACATAAATGTGCAATAATGCAACTATAAAGAGCTGCTCAATGTTCACATTAAACATTCAAACACTGTACTATACCTTATACATTTATTGAATATAAATGTACTTATATTAACTGTTTGAATAAAAAAACACTTACAACAAATAAAACACGCTGCATGAAAATGTAAATAAATAATAGTACCGTAGCTTTAACTGGATTTCAGATATGTATTTGGCGACGGCATGTACCTGGGTTCCAAATGGTCTATGGGGCTGCGAGCACAAACTGATGAACTCCAACACTTTCGGGTTGTTGCTGAAAAGCTTTTTGTGACGCTGCGTCAGTGTCATCTGTGTCTCGTTGTTTTCACGTAATCTCCTTTCGATGCAAAAACCTTTTCCCCATGCCGTTTCTCGTGGTGCTTCGTCGTGTTGTATTTCGCTAGTTTACCGCCGCGTGAACAACGCTGATTCTTTCCTGCGCTCCATGCTGTGTTGTTGTTGTAGAGCACCACGAGGAAGTGACGTGTACGTGAGATCTGATAAATTACTTTTAATTAATTCATTTTATACGTACATGCACATTATGCACAATGTATTTTAAGACATTGTGCGGTACCTGGTATGTATTGGATCTGATGTAGATTGATTATTAATAATCATATTTGTAGAACGACGATCAGATTTACCAAGTAAAGTGTTGAGTTGTTTCCAGAATTGCCTAGGATTTTTAAAGTTGTCATACAGTTTTTGTAGTAGTTAGATTTGGCCTTTCTGGTTTGTGTAGTACAGTTGTTTCTAAGCAGCTTGTAAGCATTCCATTCATCCGAATCATGTGTGACGCGAAACTTCTTCCATGCTTGGTCTCTTTGTTTAAAAAGATGCAGCAATTCACCACTCACCCAAGGAAGATGATGCCCTTTTACTTTGATCACTTTAAGAGGAGCATGAGTATCAATTACAAAATGAAGATCATCATAGAAAACATTCCAAGCCTCGTTAATAAAAGGTATTAATTTAAGTCTACTCCAGTTAATAGCAAGCAAATCATCTATAAAACGATCACAACTAAATCTAGTTTGATGAACTGTAATGAATTTAGGTTGCAGTCAAGGCATTTTTATTTTCCAGCGGCAAAAAGTTATGCAATGATCACTAAAACAGTCAGATAGGACCAAAAACCTATCAGGATGAGACCCCAAAATCCAGTCAAGAAGAGATTTAGTCTGAAGATTGGTTCTCGTTGGTGTCTTGATAAGCTGGGTTAAATTTGCACTGTTAAAAATATTGCGCGCACTAGCAGAGGACAATGCAAGCCAGTTTATGTTAAAGTCACCCAATAGGATGATCTCACCAGTTTGGCCTAAGGAAGTGACAGTAGATATAATATTCTTTACAGAATCTGAAGGTGAATTTGGGGGTCTATAAATGTTTCCAATTAATAAATGTTTATTTTCATGTAGAATTGTTTTGACAAAAAGACATTCAAAGTTAACTGGTTTCTCCTTTAGACGGACAACATGTGATTGTAGATTTGAAGAGACATAAGTGCCCCCCCCAGAGCCTCTGTCCGCTCTGTATAACGTGTAGTTGTCCAAGCTACTATCATTGTCAGAGATATGAGTGGAAAGCCAAGTTTCAGAAATGGTAATTATACTAGGTTTACTATAGACAAGCCAGGCCCTGAGTTGATACATTTTCGGTAACAGATTTCTAATGTTTACATGAATGATAAGAAACCCATCAACCATGATCAAAGAAATAAAAATAGAATGTGGATGTTTTACAGTGAGCAAAGTAGACAGAGCAAACAATCACATTAACATACATGCACACACGTTCAACCTCTCACTCGTCCAAACACACACAAAAGTCATACAAAACACAAAAAAATACATAAACATAATATAAAAAATAACCAAAAGCTGACTTATCATTACTCAGTCTGCAAAAATAGCGAACAAAAGCAACAAAAAATAAATATAGAAAAAAAAACAGATGCCCTGGAACTGTATATCAGTCAACAATTATATATTTATCAGACTATATGAATATTCATTGAAGCAAAGCAAAACACATGACTCATCAATACATTGAAGTAAATTAATCTATTCATAAATTAAGCGATCAAGCCTGAGCTAGGCCACTGTAAGTAACAGAAACTACTACGACACTGCGTCATTACGTCAGGCAGGTTTAAGGCAAAAAGTTCAGCTGGTCAGCCACGGGGAAAAATAAAACAATCAACGGGACTTCGTGGCAGCTTTACGAACAAACACCTCCGCTTCTTCTGGGAACCTAAACAGGAGGGTGATGCGCTGCGCTGAAGTCAGGGTAGATATGGATTCGAGACCCCTGAAATTGAAGCTCATTTTTCTCACGGGCGAGACAAAGAATCTTTAATTTGTCCTGAAAATGCAAAAACTTCACCAGGATGGGTCTAGGCGTGGGAAAATTAGCTTCTCCGAAGGGCTGGACAAGAAGCCGACCAACAAAGCTGATCATATCATGGCCTTCTGATTTCTCAAGAATTCTCAGAAAACGAAGGTTCGACTCCCTGCTACAATTTTCAGCCTCCTCCACTTTCTCCTCTAGGTAAGCATTCGGTTTCTCGAAGGCATTTACGCATTTATCCAGGTTAGTGATGTCATCATGATTGGTGCCAACTCTCACTTAGAGTTCACTAAGTCTGTTACCAAGCAGTTTGAATGAGTCAGACATAGCATTGACACTACTTTGGATTGTGTCAAGTTTTGAAACAAAGTGCGACAGCATATCAGTCTTTAGATGTTGTAAGGCCTCCAGCAGAGACTTGTTTGTAATTGATTGGTCCATGCTAGAGCCGTGCTCACACAGTTTACAAATAAATGGAGGTGAAATCAAGGTGAAACGAAGTGATCCAGATTATTAATGACTGGTAAACCAATCACAGTGAGTTGATCAATATAAGTAGACGCAGATCAGCAGAGATGAGCAAGTTAATACAATACAGACTGAGGTTCTGGGGGAGCTCACGCCAGCACTACTGTTCTGTCGGCCATCTTTTACTATCTTTTACAAAAAACCTCAGGTTAAACATGGGTAATGATCATGCTTGAGATTTATGTGCAATTGCTTGCTAGCAATTGACGTCACGTCTGCTTCATTACTTATGGGCAGGGCTGGGATAAACGAATATTTTTTTAAAGATTAAATCTATTATTTTTTTCAGTTTGATTCAATTCAATTATCGATTATCTTCCCATTAATTGACTAACGTCAATGTATACATTGTGTGTTGATTTACATATCTGAATGAAAAAACATGAATTCCTTAACAAAATATATTTATTGCTCTTAAAATTCAAAAAAGACATTCTTAGTCAGAGGTAGCATAAAATCTTGAAGCCTTAAGATAAGATAAGATAAACCTTTATTAGTCTCACAGTCGAGAAATTTCAGTGTCATCGTTGCGCACATTACAGCAGAGAAAGGAAATAAGAGCACTCAGATTGCACACATCAAAGTCTATTATTTAAGATAATAGACAATAAATTTAAGATTAAAGCCGCAAGCGGCGTTGAACGGCCCTCGCCGCACCGCGCGCACCACCCCGCATCAAGCTGCACCAAGCCGTCCCGAATTAAGCCACCCCGCATCAAGCCGCCCCGCACCGAGCCGCCATGCATCAAGCCGCCCCGCACCACCCCGCCACGCACCAAGCGGATCTGCACCACGCCACCCCGCACTAGGGATGTAAAAAACTATGAATTTTCATGACCGACCACCGAGCCTCATTAACCGGTTGAAACCGGTTAACCGCGTAGTTTAAAATAGTCCACGTTCTTTGAAATAACAGCCATTTCGAGCCGCATACTTTTCATAAGTGCAGCTGAGCGTTCTACGGGATCAGAGCCGAGACAGCGGCGCCAAAACCCGCAACAGCTTCGGCACCTTTGCGCACAGAGAACTGCTGTTTTAATCTTCCCATTCTTCTGTACTGCGGCTTAAAGCATTTTTAAGCAAAAGAGAGCTCGTCCACATGGTCAGGGCAGCGAGTGACGAGCCGCGTCTCGCTAACCTTGCCTGCAAGCTGAATTCTCGCGGTATTTGTGAGTTCACAAACACTCGAGAATACATCTTGTACCGCTCCCGCTTACACTTTTCGAGTCGAACCACTGGGTGTGCGAGCCAATCACGCGCCAGTCTGGGGGTTTAGGGCGGGATATCCGGGTTTGACGAAAGCAAGAAGTGCCGGGCCGAAGCAAAACAAACATGGCTACGCAGGAGGACGGACGCGTAGCTGAGGCTATCAAGTCAGTTTTAGCAGAATCTCCAATTTCTTTTTTGAAAGATGAACAGCGAGAGGCGCTTTGTGCATTTCTGGACGGCAAAGATGTTTGTGCATTTTTACCTACGTAAGTCAAACCTTGGTAGGCGGGCACACAGCGTCACTTTGCCCAATCAGCTTCAAGTATTCTGCTGCTTATCCCTCCTTTCCCCGAAAGGATTCTCCGTGAGAAATCCCAGATTGATATCGCGGAGAACGCGTTAGAGTTCTACACAATCATCAATCTGGCTCTTGCCAGGTTAGCGTCTCGCAGGTCTCCGCTAAAGTTTAAAAGTGATCAGTGTGGAGCTGATGCCAAGGACCAGCAGCACAAACATGGTCCATGTGGTTTGACTGGAGCCGTGTATTTACAAGAATGCTTTGGGCTCCGTGACACAGAGGAGCGCGACAGACCGGTATGTGTGTGTGTACAATACATGTATGTATGTGTGTGTGTATATGTCTGTGTGTGTGTATATGTAAGCTATGTGTGTGTGTGCAATACATGTATGTATGTGTGTGTAAATATAAGCTCCAATGTAGTTCTGACCCGCACCAGTGTGCAACTAGCAGGCGGTAACACAGGGGAGAAATGATGCGTGTGGATGTTACCTGTCAATGGAGGGGGGGGGAATGTGTGTGTGTGTGTGTGCGTGTACATGTGTGCGTGCATATGTGGCGCGTATGGCGTGAGAGTCGGCCCAGAGTTTACTGTTACATTGGCGCACACAGCTAGATAGGGACCCGCACGTCACATCGTGCAAATAGGGCATAAAATAGCGTTATGAAGAGACCTCCCCTCTCCCCCTTTTCTCTTTTTTTAACCGACAGCTTTGACCGGTTAACGCTGTGACGGTCAACCACCGGTTAAACGGTTACCGATTTACATCCCTACCCCGCACCAAGCCGCAACGTGCCGCTCCACAACCCCCCGCACCGCACAACGAAGGTGGGGCCGCCGTGTGATGATTTGTTGCTGTTGCCATAGAAGAACGTTAGTCAAATTGTAATGAATATGATGATTAGAGCTGTTTGGCACCCCATGTAAAACTTTGCCTCAATCTGTAGGGGGTGCTATTGGGCCAATTTCAAATATTTCACTTTCACCTGACCTAAACCCTGGAGTTGAACATTGGATTCAAGTTTTGTGCAAATCAGACTTTGTTTATGCAAACGGGAGCAAAATTAATGTTGTGAAAAACGGTCAAAAAACACTCAAATTTTGCCGCTCCGCTGCTCAAACAACGTTTCACTGATCAAAAATCCCTCAGGTCATTTTGATGGTACATGTGTTTAGACAATGTGGAGTGATATGGAGGCCAATCGGTGAAACGGCCGAGGAGTCGCCGCTTTCCAACCGACATGTATGAAAATGATTGTGGATCATTTTTCCATTTTGCAGTGAAATTTATGGGCCTCCTGTTTGTCAGAGGGCGGAGCCATGATAACATTTCGGTCATATCTTGACTTGAACATATGTACCGAATTTCATGGCTCTACGACAAACTTGACCTCTGAAACTCCCATTAGCTGTTGTAGGTGGCGCTGTTCTGGCATTTTTTGAGTCCCATAAAAATAAACACCCAAATATCAAATTTTTCACCAGGTCTGATGTTTGGGCAAAATTTTACAACTTTTCATGCATGTTCAGGGGGTGAAATTAAGGCTCAAAGTGCAGAATTTGACATCTCTCGATCAAAAACAATAGGCCCTTTCCCCGTTCGGGGCTCGGGCCTAATAAAATAAAATAAAATAAGATAAACTCTGGGCTATAATTGCACTTGGTTCGGAGTATTTACAGATGTCTATATTATACATTAGAAGCGGAGAATATGAGAATATGAATATGAGCAGAATAAACATCAGAAATAATATCAACAGGTAAAGTGACTTGAATGGGAGAATTAGATGTGAAAACACATCTAGCTTGCTGAAATATTCTTTCAGATGAAAATACTTGATGTTTAGCATTCAAAAAAATAAAATAAAAGTTAACCCAAAATACTTGTTTAAAGCAACTGAAAATACAGTAACCAATGTAAACTTGAGGGCTTTAAGCTAAAGAGTGCTTTTGTAGTAAAAAACAAACATTTAGAGTTCAACAGTTATGTTGAACATAGGCCTAGCTTACTGAAAAAATCATCTTCATTCACAAATAACAATTTAGGACTCGGACACTTTCCTTTCCCCTTAAGAATATTGTCTGTCTCTTTGTGTGTGCTTGTGAACATCATTCTCCAGTGACTACACTAGCGCAGCTAGCATGGAGCGCAGCTAGCATGTTCGCCGATGTGGAAGTACCGTCTAATAAACCTCCGTGAACACATACTGCTTTTATATAAAGTCTTTGGAAGGTCTCTGGACAAGGAGGCGCTACAGAGCTGCCTTCTAAGAGAAGAACTTCACACAAAAACCCACCAGCTTAGCTAACTCCGCTAGCATCAAAGCACTTCTGCTATGTCTATGAATAAAATGAACGTGTAGCGCACCTCTGTGAACACATACTGCGGTTATATAAAGTCTCTGGAAGGATACTCTAGACACAGAGACACTACAGAGCTGCAGTATTGGAGACGCACTTTACACAAAAAGCCTCTAGCTTAACTAATCTGGTCTGAACACCCCAAGCCTCTAATTTATCGAGGTATTTTTTGCGTCAACGTCATCGATTACGTCGATGCGTTGTCCCAGCCCTACTTATGGGTATCATGACGTGGTGGTCAGCCGAGCTAGTTGTTTATTAGAGCAGTGCGTTGAATATGTCTTTTGCATGTTGTAGGTCGTTTTAGGCGATCGAATCGCAAAACCGATAAAGGAAACAAGGGTTCCTCGTGAAGAGATTAATAAAGAGCCTTGCACTAAGGACTTTACGAAAAGACGCAAGAAAAGTGGCTCGCTAGCATTTCACTAGCAAACGCTTTTACCTCGAAGGATCATTTATTTACCCAGCCAATGCGCAGTTATTATTTTAACTATCAGGTATGAGTTGGCGTTTTAAATAAACACTGAATGTTTGACCTGAAAAGAACACAGCACACATGTTCAAAGTTTTTTTGAGAATGACAATTTCATACACCAATCGTTACTTACACAGCTCTTTACGATGCAGGATTTGTCCTTCAGGACCTTAACTCAGATCCTTAACCCACCCACAGACAGTTGTAGCATCCATGCTTTTCCAAGCCTTCATTTGTTCAGCCGTGCAAAAGCTTGATTGCAACACTAGATAGTTTGAGATATCCAGGAACTGAACTGGCGGATATTTTTCTAACTCGCAAAACAAATTATTCGATAATGCATTAGGATCATATTAGGATCTATACCGTTACACAATTTGACTTTTTCGATGTATTGATCGAGAATTAGAATCTAAAGTGAAGAAAATGCAGTGTTTCCCACACATAGACTAATCTGTGGCGCACCGCCACAGATTAGAGACCGCCCGCCACAAATTGCGTTTCGTATTATTATATATATGTTTTTTTTGTTACGCTATTTAAAACATGCATCGTCTAGTGCCACCGCAGCGGTCAATTTGACAGCGGGGAGGGGGGTTTAAAATGTGGCGGCCCTTCGTAACTCTCACTCAAGCTACGCGTCTCTCCCACATACAGAGACCTACACACACACAGCCCCTCCCCTTCGTGCACACCGCGTGTCTCCGTCTCCATCAGCGATCATCGCTGTAAGCAGCTGTGTCTATTTTATTTTGGTGCAGAGAAGACGGCTGGTGAAGTTCACTAAAGGTTGGTATCCCGTGATCTCGTAAATCACACATTAAAAAGTGCTGAATGTTCAGTGTCAATGTTGAATTTCCGTCCCGACTCCCTTAACAAGCGATGACGCTTTCTTTATAAAGTTAATTAGTCGCAAGTTTGCGGTATGTAGTTGGGTTGTCGGGGTCAAAACACTATGTAGCAGCTGTAGCAAGAAATAAAGTTATAAGTAACGTTATGTCATTTTTTTACTCTTACACTGAATGTTTGCTGCTTCAATCCAGATGAGTATTGAACAATATTTTCCGCGATTGAAAAAGACACGCGTTGAGGATGAGGATCAGCCTGAACCAGAGGTATCGGTCTGAAACAGTCCGCAGTGTAATTAGCTATATAAGTTGTTTACAATATTTTCAGGCTTCAACCAGTGCTGCTCAAGCAGAAAGACAGGGTCAGGGAGAGAACGAGATAGAATTGATTATATTCAATATTATATTCAAGGTCAGTGAATTGACCTGACACACACACACACACACACACACACACACTAATGCCACGACAAACCCTTATCTTTCAAGAACAAGAACCAGGAGGAGCTCTTGTGTTTACTGGCAAGTGAGTTTGATGAGTGGGCCAACCTCTACCCCTGCCTGAGCCTTCTGGCAAGCATTGCTTTGGTTATCCCCGTTTCCTCTGTGAACTGTGAACGGGATTTCTCTGCAATGAACAGGGTAATAGCAATAAAAAATTCCCATTGTCTTTATATTGGTGCATTTTGCATTGATAATAATTTATCATTTTGCTTTATCTCCAGGTGAAAACAGACCTCAGGAACAAACTGCAAGGAGAACACCTGGCAGCTTGCTTGAGGATCTCCATCAATGGACCCTGTCCTGAGGACTTCCCTTTTTCGCCAGCCCCGAAAAATCAGGTGCTCTGATAAAACATGCAAACTTTGCAACAAGTAGGTTTATACAGCGTTAACCGTATTTATAGTGTAATATAGTGTTTATACAGCGTGTGAATAATGTTATTTTTTGCAACAAGTAGGTTTATACAGCGTTAACAGTATTTATAGTGTAATATACAGCGTGTGAATAATGTTTGATATTTTGATCAGTCCAATAAAGCTGTATTTGACCAATTAACAATGTTGTTAATTTTTGCCGGCCGACCATTATGGTAAATGGTAAAGACCATTTACTGTAAAAGCAATTTAAAAAAAGAAAAACGTATGCATTCATTTAAAATATAAAAAAAAACTCACAAATGTTGAAATCAAAGCCTGAAGCAGTTAGACATGGTCATTATTTATAGTGTGAGTTTTGTGCAGGTACATGGCTTCAGTAAAAGCTATTGTTTACAAAGCTGGTCTTGCCATTTGTTGACGCTCACTAAGCGCTTTTCTCTGCGCTTGCAGTGAACTGGATTCAATGGATTTATTTGCATTCAAACAGCACATAGGATTTGAACAATTGATGTAAATGGTCATTTTGGCACAACAGTAGCTTTCGTCAGCTATTGACCGCGGAGGTCCGAATCTGACGCCAACTTTCCCAAACTTCTGTGATGATGCTGCGGACACGGCACACGCATGGATCCATTTTGGCTCACGCTGGCGCTTTGAGCCTACGTCCCTTTGAGACCGATTGGCCAAAAGGTAGACTCTGATTGCAGCGTGTGTATTTACCTCTGCTGGGGCCGCTGTGACAACAATACAGAGACAGAAACAGAAACACGGTGTGAATGCCGTGCTGTTGTTCCCTGTTTCCAGTGGTGTCTGCTAGGCTAATGCTACTGAATGCCAATGCTGCTGAATGCCGGTTTGTTTTGGTCCTTTCTGCTGGCGTCAGAGCCTGCGCAATTTGATGACATAATGACCTATCACAATATGCCGCTATAATAAAAATCTCTACCATGGGCCAAATTTATATCGAATACCGCTTATACCGTATATCGCCCAGCCCTAGTAGCTTCAAAGTGTCGCATATCGGCAGCAATTTTTTTTGGCCTGACCAGCACTTCATTAACCGGAAGTTGATAAGTCACGTGATTGAATTTACCATCTTACCAAATTCCTTCATGCAATATTTAGATAAAAACGAGCCATTTATATAAAATGTGCAACAACACAATCTCAAGTTTGGTAAATTACGATTATAGCCACATTAATTAAAATCAAGAGACACCAAGTGTCACTATGAGTACAAGGAGGTGAAGACTCACTCACTACAATTGGCTTAAATGTCTTGCACAATTAGTATTGGCAATGAAAATATTGTTCTTGTCATATCAGTGTTTTAAGTGAAGCAAATCGAATCTGAACTCAAGATGAATCAATATGAGGGGTGACCGCACAATTCCTTTTTTCCCCCAGATTACCCAGCCCTGGGTAATCCAGCCATTTTTACCTCTTCTTTTGGAAATCTATAGTTTACAGTCAATTTAAATATTGGATTTGAATGCACTCCCTGTATTTTAAGTGCCGAACATTTAAACAGCTGCAATTACCATTTTGTAGAAAATGGGGAGGGGGGAAATATTTCTTTAGTTTGAAACGCAAAATACACATGGGTTAACTGACTAGTGAGGGTCTTAAGCTTATCAATTCACATTTCACTTTTCCAGAGTGTTCTGGGCGCATCGGCCCTAGAAGCAAACTATCAAAGCATAAATCACGAATAGGTATTTTGCCAACATGGTTCAGTCCATATTCATGGCGTTCGTTTTTACGGTATAAACGGTGTCTGCAGACAGCCATTGACTGCTCTTGTATCAAGCAACACACCCCCAAGATGTCACTGACTGGAAGAAACACGCTGCTCGTTATTCATTATTACAAGTGTTTCTGTTACTAAACACGATTTGGGACATACATATATTTGGATTGTTTTTATAACAACCGATCATACTATACTTGACAGAGTTTAAGGCCAAAATATGGTTTAGACAATAAAGCGCCTCCCACTAACGACATGTCTGGCTGAGCGCCGAAATGCTCAAGTTGTGCACGATAGTAAACATAAGACGAATGTGAGCCTGGCTGTGCTGTTCTAGTAAGCTGATGAGAACACTGCGTACTTAAATTCCGACCGTTCTTACGAATGCTAACAGGGAGAGTGCAGAGCTTGCGATTGTACGGTTATATCCAGTGTTACAACAGGACGCAGGCTTAGACAAAAGCCCACACTGCAGCCTGCTTGCCCCCAGTCTGCTCCCCTCCCCAGCTCTCCCTCACAGCTAATGCTAACTAGCTGCTAACACTGCTAACTGCGCTAATAGCTCTCCGACATTTTCCTCTATACTGCGTGAACTCTCGTGGGCGCTGGGTTTATCATAAAAATGGTAAGTGAATGAGTTTCTCCCGAACTGCGAGACGTAAAGAACGTGTGTTTAGCACGTGGTTCAAGCCTATACCAAGCTCACGTAAAATATTACATTCATTTCCCACGCAGTTTACGTCAACTTAGCTCACATTTAGCTACGTGCTAGTTGCAGAAGGCTAACGCTCACAGGGATTTTTGAGGATCCTTCAGCTCGCAAGGCAAAACTCAGCAAAGCTCTTACCTTTAATGGGCTCTCACGTCCTCGTGGCTTCATTCAGCTTCCTCTATGCGTATATATTGTGCGATATACAGATTAATTCCCTAAATATTGGCGTTTACCTACGGCTGTGTGACGTTCATCGCTGATTTGAAAACATCAGCCGCTCGTCTCTGAGAAAAGCCCAGCAAAACACGAAGACGCGCTGGGATTGGTCCGCAACAGCAACGTGACCATGTCAGCCCCAAAGACCAGAGCCATTCTCAGTTGTAATGTGTAAACGGCTAGAGCGCGCGTGTGTTGCTGTCGTAGCGGCCATTTTGCTCTTTCAGAACAAGGTCATTATATAACATTACAAATACATTCAAATTTATTTGTATGTATATTCATAATTTATTTTTGTTGTGTTCGAAAAACGTTTAACAAAAAAAGCTAAGTAGCAACTCAATTAAATGTAATTTTCTATAGACACAATTCACAACAGCAGTCAGTTGTCAAAACGCCAAAAACAGGTCAGAGAATACAGCAGTTTGAACACAGGAAATGCAATAATAAAAAACGTATAGGAGTCATTGATCCATAGGGACCGGGATTACCAATGTGACCAATGGCCATATATGTGACCAATGGCCATACATGTGCATAAATCACTGTCCTTAATCGAAAAAATAATCTCCAGTGGTAGAAAATGTGAGAAGATTCAGGACTCAGGCTGTAGAACCAGGACTGAGGTGGGAGACCCAGGAGTATGGCTGTAGATTTAGGACTGTGGCTGTGGATCCAGGACTGAGGTGGGAGACCCAGGAGTATGGCTGTAGATTTAGGACTGGGGCTGTGGATCCAGGACTGAATGCAGATCTAGAAAAGATCTTAAATGTTTTAAACTTATGTGTTTTTAGACTAAAGACCATTATAGTAAACTAGACTTGTCCAGGGGGCAACAAACCCAGAATTTAAAACTGTTTGATTGGATTCGGGCTGTTCTAGGTTTTAAAATGTCCACAATGTTTCATATTTGACAGAACTAAAGTTTCCGCTACATTAGCGCAAAGATCTCTAATAAATAAAGTAAACAGCTGGATTAGAGGTTCTGAATTTGACAATAAGAGATGACATTTATACTATATTGGTAGAGCTGAAGTAGGCTGGATGACACAGTAAAAGTGCATCAATGGAACTTTAGGGGAGTGGCAGAGGGCCATAAAAAATGACACACAGGGCCGGATCTGCAACAAAATTAATATATTACACCTACAATTATAAAAGAAAACAATTTACCAAAAGTGGATGCACATAGGTATTCTTCAGAGTAAACTACACTTGGCTGCTGCTACTGCCCGAGTTTCCATCACAATGCTCTCTCTAGCAATCTATAACACCGCCACAGTGCGGACTGTGCATGGCGACGAGTCTAGATTTGTCCTAGATGCAAAGCGCTTAGAATCCGTTGCATTTGGCGTATGGCGGCGTATTCCGTCAGCTGGTAAGGTCCATACATCTGCTAATGGACTTTATGGTATTATATTTATGGCTGAAAAGCCAAGTGCAGAAGTAATGTGCGCTTGACGTCACCCTTTGCGCTGCTGTTGCGGTCTAGGGTGGAAGTTTCTAGATTATTATATTAATAGTACACGTTGGAATTTGAGATAGCTATATTTATGTGAGCCATGTGCATATTTCCTAGAGTTTTAATTGACCGTGCATTTGCCGGAACGCATTTTCACTCGCCCCCGTTTATGGCTTTGGTTGGGTTGCGCAGTGGCATTTGCATCATGCTGTTGCTGCTTGTGCGCATGTGTGCTGGTGCAATGGAGTGGGGGAGGGGCAGCAAGATGACACAATTGCAAATGACAGGACCACGCACTGCTTTATTTATTTTGTTCCACTCTCCACACATAACTTTGAAACATACATTCATGGGTCTGACAATGCCGTTGTTGTGGGTTGTGTTTTGTTGACTCATTAAAAAATATGTATATATAAAATGACTGAGTCGGGACTTAACATGGGGAGGCAAGATTTAAGGTGTATGCAGCTAAAATGAGGAGTTGTATGCACTACTAAACAGAATTGGTTTGACATTTTATTTTGCATTATTTTTAGTCCTTTTCATGTACTGTGATTATTTATGATTTGAATGCCTTGTATGATTTTGTTTTGTTTGTTTCTATCTTGTTTTGTTAGGCACTTACAAACTTGCCCAGAATCTCTATGTTGTATTGCTATTATCAGTGAACAGGAATTTCACAAACTATTATTGCACAATGAATACCACATTCCTGAATTAGGAAAACATACTATAAAAGGCATGCATGCAAAGTATAAATTCAAGCCAAATTTGAGACGCATTTACGGCTAGTTTTATCTTTCTATGCTGTGCTCTCGTGTGTTCTTACTTTCCTGTATGTGCGTGCAATACCAGAATTTCTCCACTGTGGACAAATAAAGGTTCTGTTTATTCATTTTGCATTTTTTGATAAGCCTTTATATTTTTTGTCAAACAATCTCTGTAAAATGTATTTGTTTAATTTAAAGTATTGAATTTATGTGATAAGTAAATATTATAATTTATTCAAAATAAATAAAATGTATTATAAAAACTAATATTAAATTTATTTGAATTGTATTTTGGAAGCGTTTTCTGATCATTTTTTTAAACACAAGAACATTTAGAGAAGAGGAATGTCAGTGTTTGTCACGTGCACATTTCAGAACAGTACAAACTCTTAAACATGTAATAGTTTAAACCCTTTAGCTAAAGCATAAAACTAAAATGATAGTGGGAGCCGACACAACCTGGTGTAATTCTCATGATTTGTAGTCCACATGAATCAATGATAGCCATAAGACTTGCTCCCCTTTGATGCCGCCTTTACATTAACGCTTGTTGCCTTGGAAACAGGAGTTGGTCAGATCCGGATTTTCCGTTTTTCATCATTGTGACAAAAACATTGAACTCAAAAGTGTAAACAAAAGCGGTAAAGAGTAAAGTAATGTATCTGCAACATTGAGATTAAGAAAATTGTAATTATCAATGGGCTTTGGCCAATTTCATAGTGATCAAAGAGGTGTGTGCAATTATGGTCTCTGCAAAAAAATAATGTAGATTCTGTACAATTTAACTGTTTATGAATTACATTTATGCTGTGTGTGCATTTGTGTTTTTAAGTGTGTGTGTATGCTGACTTACTGAACTGATATTAGGGCTGCAATTACGATTCCATCATTAACTGGATAAATTATATACAACTGTAGAGTAATACAGTATATAAATATAGTGCCTAAAATATAACTTTACATTGAAATGTCTTAAAAATATTTAATCATAATGTCGTAGTCAGAGCAACATTTCGGTGTGTAAGAAGAGCAGAAATGAATAGTATACTGACGTCCACTCCTAATACGTCGTCACCAAAGTGTGAGCCTTGATGTGGAAGAAGCCATTTGAAAATAAGCTGGCGGGAGCCAAGTTCCATATATAGGCATTTGTTCTGACAGCATTGGCAGAATTCCCCCACGAATTAAGTTATCTGATTGGTCAATCCTTAAAGGCTCCATATTATGCTTTCTGACTTTTCTCTACATGACTAGTGTGCTATTTGGCCTTCGTACACATGCCCAGAGTAGTTTTTTCATTGATTCTGTCAATCTTTCTCCTTCACCCTCAAGAGACAGTTAAACGCTCGGGTCCACATCTCTGACGATTACCACATTTATGAGGAATATGACGCGCAGAAGCCAGTTTTCTTTCGTATTTAGGATGGTTCTTAAATATCGTCAAACCAGGGAAAACAATACACAATAAGTATGCCATTATATGTCAAAAATAATACTAAAATCCAGGAGGTGATTGACAAATCAAAATAGCGACTCACAGCGCGGAGCCAGCTTCTAAGTCCAGTGTATGTGGTTTGGTCCCGTGGACACCACATGGGGCTAAAGTTTTTCTGCTTTTATCAGCGGCTAAAAGTGTTAGGATCATGTCAACTTGGAGAAAATATGTTTTTGGGTGTAAATATGTGACGCACTATTTGGCCCGAAGGGGACGAAAGCGGCTTGACTCACGGGGATTTGCTTCTGTTTGAATGAGTCTGTTCATCTGAGACACTTCACATGACTGTTAAAGAACTACGGGGACAATGGAACTGGATTTATTCAAAAACCTATCTGGAAAACAGTATTACTCCTACGATAAAAGACGCTAACACGGACCCCCCGATCTGTAAGTACAGTGATGCTAACTCGCCGTATACTTCTGTAAACTAAATAATCATGATCCGATTGTGGATTGAGGACATAGGGCTTGATGTTACAGATTGTCATTGGTGGAAAAAGTTTTCACAGGTCTGAAATTACTATGTACTGGAGGATAAACAACTCGTAGCGTGATGCTACGTCACCGTGCAGGCGGGAGGAGGCGGGCTCACGGACAGAGGAGCAGACTCCTCTCTCGAGGTGACTCCAACTAGATGACTATAAACTAATGACTTTCTTAGCGACAGCCAGAGAAATGAGAAGTGGGTTGTGATATTTATGACAGGTCTATTTTTGACGTATCTCCCAGAGGTCACTGAGATGGATTCAAAGGAACTCTGCAGCCCAAGATGGTGGAGAGTTTATTTGTAACAGATAACCAAAAAGAGTACCGGTATGCAGTCCCATGTGGCGTGTAAGTAAGTGTCTGTGCTATCTGAAGTGCATTGTATACATATCAGTGTCTGCTAGTTTCATTTTATGTAATCTGTTTTGTGTTAGGTTTGTTCTATGAATGGTTTTGTACTGTATTAGTTGGAGGTTGGTGCTGGTTGTCATGGTAAATATACTATTACAGATGCGTTTCTGCTTTCTAATCCTTTAGCCCTCAGTCCTGCTCCTGCCCCTCAGCATGGTGTCCTGTATTTTACAATGTATGCACGGCTTTTGACTGCTGCAGCAGACTGCTTAGTTTTGCTATCTCTGCAATCACACTTAAGCCGTAGCGGGTTCAGGTGATTAGAAAAGTGTATGGTATGGTATGCTGCAACTTGAAGGATTTGGTGAACTAACAGTTCATGATAAACGAGAGGAAAAACGGTGGGTAAAATAAATTCTCAGATGTGATTAATCTGAAAATGTTGTCTAGTTCAGGGGTGCCCAAACGTTTTGCTTCCAAGGGCCAAAGTGAAAATGTGCCAGTGGCCAAATACACCAATATTACAAGTGAAACAAATGAATGTTAATTTAATAAAGTTCCTCAAATTATTGTTAGACAATAAAGAATGCATTTTATTATCAATGCAAATCATAAGCTGAATGAAAACAAACCACAGCCCTAGTTAGAACAACAAACAAGTGCAGCCACAAAATTGCAAATGTCAACAAAACTAGATTCACGCGTTAAAATGCCTTGTCTGTATGGCACAGCTGATGATGCTCCATTTTGTTCAAGTTAATGCCGCAAAAATGACGTCGCAAGGGCAATGGCTCTAGGGGATTCTCTCAAATTAATAAAACATAAAATTGCAAACAAAATTCACAGTATGGTGGATAAAAATCGACCACATAAAGGTGACTTCCACCCATTTGTTTTGATACGTTTTTTTAATTTCAAAAACCTTTTAGTTTGCAAGTTGATGTCAACCATGAGTGAGGCGTGAATACCTATCCATCACTTAAGTACTGGACAACATAAATTATTATTCGCAAAAAATAGACGACAGTACCATTCGGCGGGCACCCCTGGTCTAGATTGTTCAGCTAAAGAAAATGCACCATGATTGACACTCTCAAACATATGTACAGGAACATTTTATTTACACAATAATATTCGAACATTATATTTCTGTGAGAGGAAGAGGTGCCATGTGAGTGCTACAAATCTGCCCTTACACCAAACCCAGGTCCTTTGGGAGGTTCTGTTAGAGAGGTCAGTCCTCCAGCTGGCTCACAGGAGAAGCGCCCACTCCTGCAAATACACAATACACAGAGGGTTTTTTTTTTTTTTTTCAAATAATCTTTTGCATAGATAAAATTTATGGAAAGACATTAAAGACCTTATGCCGGGTTTGATTTATTTAGAAATACAGTTTTAATACCATTTTATATTAGAAGAGAACTACTATCCATCCATCCATCCATTTTCTACCCTTTAATCCATTTCTGGGTCAGGGGGGTGGCAGTCAGAGATGCCACCCAAGTCTCATAGCACCAGCCCCTCACTGACCCTCTGCAGGTGGTGAGTCCACAGGAGGACGGCTGCTCTCTGAGTGTGAGCATAGCCTTGATCTTTCAGTGGGGGCTAGAGAACTACTAAAGGTTTCAAAATCAGTTGTTTTTTTTGTCTGATCCCCCCAAATCGAAATAACCCCATAGCAACGCCCTTAGAAACGAAAAAACTTCACAGCCCTTGGTGACGTCAGAGTGCGTACGTTTGGGGGGGTTCAAATCCCACCTCAGACACTTTTTCACTCTCAAAACGGCAATTTATGTGTAGTGAGCAATTGTCACCTGTAGAGTGCAGTATTGTGTTGGGCATCAGTGGAGAGAAGAGAGAAAAGGCAGTCCTGTGGCATAGATCCATGGTTTTCAATGCATGGGCGTTACCCGCTATGACGTCACACACAGGTTAGAGCATAGACAACTTAAATTAATGAAAAACACGTTCTTTTTATAAAATATAGGATTTTTTTTTGCCGGAATCTCTTTCAGATTGACATTGTCATGCAATTTTGATATCCACAATTTTTTTTTTTTTTAAACCCGGCATAAGGTCTTTAACCAGGAGAAAGCAACATATTTATAAACATTTAATAAATTGAGTTGATTTTAACCATTCTCAAGACAAGAGAAAAATAATTGTATAGGGTGTGTTCACGCGACATATTCCAAATTTCCTGTTGTCCCATATCATGCTTGACTTTTCACAGAGGAGGAAATCTAAACAGCGAATCAGCGCGCACAGATATTCCCAGCTTTTGCTAACGTTTTTCTGCAACTGAAAGTGTTAGCATTATGTCAACTTCGAGAAAATGTCTCTTTGGGTGATGACACTATTTGGCCCAAAGACAAAGAAGGTGGCAAACTTAGCTGGACTTTATTCACACGGATCTGGACATAGGGCTCTATGTGACGGGTCGCTATTGTTTTTAAAAGTTTATTCTCAGGTCTGGAATGACTACGTACAGGTGAAATCTGAACAGTTAGCCTTCACGCTGCATTGTTTACCTCCTTGTTAGCGTGAGGCTACATCACTGCGCGAGTGGGGGGAGGCCGGAAAGAAGCCAGCCTTTTCAATTAAGGTGACGTCACCTTAATGGTTGTTCAATTAAATTTATTCTTGGATAGACCTAAATTACAACAGTATTTATCTCCGAGGACTTAGAAAACCGTTGAAATAGCCAGTTCAAACACAAAGAAAACAGAACAAATAAGTACTGGTCCATAAGTTTTGAGAGATGTCCATACATTTTGTTGAATGTCCTGGATCATCACCACAGTCCTTTTTCTTAGACCCACTAACAGTCTAACAGACAGTGGGATAAAAGTGAGAATCCTCCTGCAGGTTATGAGTCCACAGGAGCTGAGATCTTTCAGTGGGGGCTTCAGGCAAAGTGGGGCTAAGTGTCTTGCCCAAGGACACAACAACAGCAGTCATCAGTGGGAGTTGTGAAGTAGGTCTTATGGTGGGCTCGATCCCACCTTCAGGCTCAAAGGCCAATGCTCTACCAACTGAGCCACTGTCACCCATAGGATGTGAACCATTATCAAGACAAGCGTGCAATATTTACTTACTTACACATGAATTAATATATTTCATATGAAAATGACATTGTTTTATATAGCACATTTTTGGATTCTCAAAGTCACATTATATGGCATTATACACTCACTCAACACACGGTGGTGGTGATGTCATGGGGCAGACTAACAAAAGCAATTCTGCCATTGGCCCCGCCAACCATTGCCAATCATTCAGTAGGCGTCTCATGATTTGGCACCTGGTCTCCCATCCAAGTACAGTACTTGCTGGACTTGGATGTCGCATCAGCTAAATTTATAAGAAAGTATTTTCCCCCACGTATGTATTGAATATAAGTTGCAGGTGTTCATGTCGTGATGCAACACAAAGCCACTATCATGGTCAAAACATGATAGTGTTTTAATGCACTGTTGTGATTAAAGCACTCTAGTAAACCAAATCCATTATGACAATAAACACGTGTCCATCCCTGCTGAAGTCGAGTCAATGTAACAAAAAAAAGAAAAAGTATAAAAATGATCAAAAATTGCTAGTACCGTGGTCCTGGTGGAGGGACGGTGCCGGCTTGGAGTTCATCGATAATATTCTCTATGTCTTGGGGCGTCAGATCTTCCTGAAATAAAAAAACGTTTGATTTAGGGCTGTCAAAATTATTGCGTCGAAGCGCGTGAATTAATATTTTTCATTAATTGAATGTAAAAAATTAACGCATTGACGCATGTGCCGAATGACCCACCCATGCATCCCATAATAACACTCAAAAGTGCAGCTGACAGGCTTCTCATTTCAAGAAACCCCTACTCCTCTCCCCTAGGCTCTACTCCCACTGAGCCACGTAGTTTGGTAGCAATCATTAGTTAGCATTAGCACAACTTCTTAGAAGCTGTCCAGCAATCACTGACGAAATGATACAAAAGCAACTAACTGCTATAACTGAAAGATTCCCGCTAGTTTCACGTCCGAGGCTCTCCCGCTCCCGTGGGTCTCTCCAGAGGATATGATGTAAGCAAGCTATGTTCTCCCGGGCTTGATTTCTTCTTTGATAATTTTTTCGCTTTAGTTCCATCTTCTCTTCCTCACTGTTGCATGGTTTGGGCTGTTTTGCTGTGTATGCTGTTACAGCCAGAGGAGTTATAGCCACTTTCTGCCTCCATGCTGCTCCTGTTTACGCATTTTTAAGAACTCATAAAATAAATCAGGTATAGTTCCTTGCCGAGTGGGTTTCTATGGACTGTAGACTGCTTTTTGTTATTGAACAAGAGGCCCAAGTTTTGCTTTTTTAGAGGAAATAATACGGTCTACTACAGAAAAACAGAATGTTAATACCATTTTATGTGGATTTATTGTTTTAATAGACAAATACAGTACATATGTACACTATGTTGTCATTTGGCATACTTTTGCCAATAGTTCGAAATGCGTTTAATTACGATTAATACATTTTTAAGCTGTAATTAACTCGATTAAAAATTTTAATCGTTTGACAGCCCTAGTTTGATTAATTTGTTTACAAAGTCAATACATTGCAAATTAAAGCTGGGGTACGTAACTTTCCAATCATGTCACTAGTTCTCATAAGAGTTTGCTTAAATCACTAGTTCACATAGATGTATTTTTGGTCTCTGTCACATCTTTAGATCAGATCCTTTTGAGTCACAATTCGATGCATTGGGCTTTCTCACAAGTATGCAAGAGATTACATTTGTTCTAATGAGATGAAGACAGCAGGTTGTGATCTGTTTTGTTATTAAATCGAGAGTTTACCATGATATTAATGCGAATATATTTTTAATCATTTGACAGCACTAATTTAACCCCTTCCGTCCTCTTGGAATAAGCATCACCAGATTTGCGGGGGGAGAATAGTTAGACAAATGGGGAGGGGCCATCAGGGATTTAGAATCATTGAGCCCAATCAGCAAGTTGCGGTGGCGGGTCAGACAGGCACTTGTATTCTAAAAACATCTTTCCATCTTCACTTTAATAGGAGAATGCCACAGACAGAAGCAGTCTGAACTCACGTAGTAGTTGTCATTGATCTGGACCATAGGAGCATTGACACAGGCGCCCAGACACTCCACCTCCAGCAGAGTGAACATCTTATCTGCTGTAGTCTCGCCCGCTTTGATACCTGCGCAGATGAATACATATTGCATTACTGAAGCCAAAAACTCAGAGGATACCACATAAAGAGAGCGGTAACACGAAACACAGCAAGAAGGTCCTGGGTTAGACTCCACCTTCAGACTGGACCCTTTCTGTGTGTACGTTCCATGTTTTGCCTTTTCCCATGTGTGCGTAGCTTTCCTCCAGTTTCCCCTACTCAAGATGGGGAGGAGGCGTTTCAGATTTATACAGCAAAACCTGGAACGGTCATCTTGAATTTATGAGACAGGCTACTACTCTGACAATGTTCAGGTTAAAAGCAGTTCTGTTTAGTTATGCATACAACTGAAGGACTGTTTCGTCACTCTAATGTACTGTGATTTTTTATTTATTGTGTTATTTTAATGTTTCTTTTCTTGTTAATCTTTTTGAGTTGCCTTGTGTCTAAACTGTGCTTAACAAATAAAGTCTCCTTGCCATACGACTAAAAACATGTAGAATGGTGAAGCCCCTTTTCATCGTTGTGTAGACTTTCTGATGTGAAAGGTGCTTCATAAATATAAATGTGTAAAAGCAGCTCTTGGTATTTTATAGAGACGATGCTGAAAAAATGATGCAACTATTGATTCTAATAGACGAGCAATAACAAAATTGTTTCATATACATGTTTGTGCATCTTCAAGTTATTCTGCAGTAAATACAGCTCTGTTGGGAGTCAAAAACGTCTTCAAAGCTAAAAAAAATAATCGATTACTACATTTTGTTGAAGAATTAGAAATAATTTAATATTGTCAAAGAATTTGATTTGTTCATATATTCAACTAAAGTGATACCACTCAGACATCAGAAACAAAAATACCTCTTAAAGACAATTGTCAGTCATTAAAGCTGTCATAAAACCTTTTCTCAGCCTTTTTCAATCTGTTGAGTTCAAAATATCAACCATCAAATTAGTCTAATAGTTACAATAATTAGTTACGTTAGTAACAATAATCCAATAACTTTAGGGGCAGCACAGGGACTGAGTGGTCTGGATTCTCATTTATCCGCAAGAAGGTCCCGAGTTCGAATCCTGGTCAAAACATGGTCTTTCTTAGTAGGGGTGGGCAATAATTATTGTAGGCGTCAATACTGCAAAAGTAACTTTGACGATACATTTTTTGCCGATTTGCTTGCTTGCCTTCTCTGTAGTGCACTCCCCCCCCGCCTCCTTTTGCTCCCCCTCGGCCCCTCCCCTTTCGTGGGTCTCATTCAAGGGGCGGCGCTTATGGGGCTTTTACACCACCAACGCTGAAACGGTGAAGCCCCGCTCACCAGACGCGCATTCTCTAGTTTTCCGACGCAGGGGTCTTCACACCAGAACGTCCTGACGCGAGCCGGAAGTACCGGAAGTAGCCGGCCGGCTCTGAAGCTAACCGAGCTATGCTAGCGGCTTCTTGTGTACAGATCTTCTCCAATATGCAGCTTTGCCGCGTGTCTTTGCTCACAGACATTCCACGGGCTTTATATACAGTGCCTTGCGAAAGTATTCAGGCCCCTTGAACCTTTTGCCAAATTTCAGGCTTCAAAACATAAAGATATAAAAAAAAAAATTTTTGTCAAGAAACAACAAGTCGGACACAATCGTGAAGTCGAACAAAATGTATTGGATAATTTAAACTTTTTATATTATATTATTCGGCCCCCTTGCGCTAATACTTTGTAGCGCCACCTTTTGCTGCAATTACAGCTGCCAGTCGCTTGGGGTATGTCTATCAGTTTTGCACATCGAGAGACTGGAATTCTTTCCCATTCTTCCTTGCAAAACAGCTCGAGCTCAGTGCGGTTGGATGGAGAGCGTTTGTGAACAGCAGTCTTCAGCTCTTTCCACAGATTCTCAATTGGATTCAGGTCTGGACTTTGACTTGGCCATACATCTATTTGTGAACCATTCCATTGTAGATTTGGCTTTATGTTTTGGATCATTGTCCTGTTGGAAGATAAATCTCCGTCCCAGTCTCAGGTCTTTTGCAGACTCCAACAGGTTTTCTTCCAGAATGGTCCTGTATTTGGCTCCATCCATCTTCCCATCAATTTTAGCCATCTTCCCTGTCCCTGCTGAAGAAAAGCAGGCCCAAACCATGATGCTGCCACCACCATGTTTGACAGTGGGGATGGTGTGTTCAGGGTGATGAGCTGTGTTGCTTTTACGCCAAACATATCGTTTTGCATTGTGGCCAAAAAGTTCAATTTTGGTTTCATCTGACCAGAGCACCTTCTTCCACATGTTTGGTGTGCCTCCCAGGTGGCTTGTGGCAAACTTTAAACGAGACTTTTTATGGATATCTTTGAGAAATGGCTTTCTTCTTGCCACTTCCATAAAGGCTAGATTTGTGCAGTGCACGACTGATTGTTGTCCTATGGACAGACTCTCCCATCGCAGCTGTAGTTATGGGCCTCTTGGCTGCATCTCTGATCAGTCTTCTCCTTGTTTGAGATGAAAGTTTGGAGGGACGGCCAGGTCTTGGTAGATTTGCAGTGGTCTGATACTCCTTCCATTTCAATATAATTGCTTGCACAGTGCTCCTTGGGATGTTTAAAGCTTGGGAAATCTTTTTGTATCCAAATCTGGCTTTAAACTTCTCCACAACAGTATCTCGGACCTGCCTGGTGTGTTCCTTTGTCTTCATGGTTCTCTCTGCGCTTTAAACAGAACCCTGAGACTATCAAAGAGCAGGTGCATTTATACGGAGACTTGATTACACACAGGTGCATTCTATTTATCATCATCAGTCATTTAGGACAACATTGGATCATTCAAAGATCCTCACTGAACTTCTGGACTGAGTTTGCTGCACCGAAAGTAAAGGGGCCGAATAATATTGCACGCCCCACTTTTCAGTTTTTTATTTGTGAAAAAAGTTTAAATCATCCAATAAATTTCGTTCCACTTCACGATTGTGTTCCAATTGTTGTTGATTCATGACAAAAAATTAAAATTTTATATCTTTATGTTTGAAGCCTGAAATGTGGCGAAATGTTGAAAGGTTCAAGGGGTATAACAGTGTGTTCACGGAGGTGCGCCCTAAGTTTTTTCATATTATTAAACGGCATTTCCGCATCGGCGAACACACTCGAAGCAGTTGCATAAGGTCACGGGAGCATGACAACGCATATATTCACACGCACAGAGTCCCCCATTGTCAACACTGGTTTGAGTTCTGGTGAAGTCTGGTGTGGGTCCTGTTTTGGCTGTTTACGAGTATTTTCAGTCTGCTCGCTCAGTCCGCTAATGTCCCCGTGACCACTTTGCTGCTCTTTGATTGGTTGTCGCACGAACGTCCCAAGGAAAGGATGAGCAGAATCTATCTCCTGTGGGCGTCTATTTTTTCGCTCCTGCTCCTCCGTTTTCACTTTCCCGCCAAGTCCGTGCGTGTCTACTGAACAGTCCGTTCTTGCGAACCGAGCGGTCTGTGCGTTGCGACGGCCGAACGCGCGTCACCATAGACTTTGCATTGAAACCCGACGCAACGCATGATCCGGTCTGAAAGCACCATAACTCAGCTAGGAGCAGAGTCTGCTGTATACATGCTCAGAGGAAACAAACTTGTCTAAAACACGCAGAGTGTAGAATATGACCGAAGCGCCGGTGGTGTAACATCAGACTCAAGGCGTTTCATACAGCGGTGAACACTGCACATTTTGTCGTCATTGAACAAAGTAACTTTATACCAGAGAACAGTCTCTTAACTTTATACACAGATAAAAACAAAACAAACAGATTAGCGAGTCGAGGCATTACATTATTTTTTTTGACACAAGAACTCCCGCGGCTGAATTGGAAGAAGTTACTATAATGTGATCAGGGTATTTTTTCGCTTAAATATCGCAGAAGCGCTCTGTTCCTATATGCACTACACTGCTCCTATGTGCATATTGAGTAGAGTAATTTTATTTTTGTTATGAAGAAAACTCAAGGTGGGTTTGCAGCCGAGTGTGAAGCAGCTGGGATGAAAATCAGCACCTCCAAATCCGAGGTCATGGTGCTCGACCGGAAAAAGGTGCCTTGCCCTCTACAGGTGGGTGGAGAGGTCCTTCCTCAAGTGGAGGAGTTCAAGCATCTCGGGGTCTTGTTCACGAGTGAGGGAAGGATGGAGCGCGAGATTGACAGGCGGATCGGTGCAGCGTGCGCAGTGATGCGGTCGCTGTATCGGACCGTCGTGGTGAAGAGGGAGCTGAGCCGAAAGGCGAAGCTATCGATTTAACAGTCAATCTTCGTTCCCTCCCTCAACTATGGTCATGAGCTGTGGGTAATGACTGAAAGAACGAGATCGCGGATACAAGCAGTCAAAATGAGCTTCCTCCGCAGAGTGGCTGGGCGCTCCCTTAGAGATAGGGTGAGGAGCTCAGTCACACGGGAGGAGCTCGGAGTAGAGCTTTTTCCTACGTGAATTGACTGGTTTGGGGTTATTTATCTCGTAACTATTTTGTTATAAATCATATATAGAGATAAAATGTATTGTTTTTTTCTCCATATTGCCCAGCCCTGTTTCTGAGTGTTTGCATGTTCTCCTTTCTGCATAGGTTTCCTAAAGCTGCCTACCACTAAAAACATGTACAATAGGCACTAGCTCTGGTCCTGACCAGGAAGATTAACATTTGGATATTGACAGTGACCACTGCTCCTGAGTGGCGCTGCTGGCATTCAGGACGGGTCAAATTATATTAATAAAAGTGCAGTATGGGATTTATTTCCTGAATGTTTTCAGCCTCATGGTTCTGTATTTATTGCATGTCTAAGTCTCTGACCATTTTTGAAATATCATAATATCAAACATATATATTTTAAGAAATTGAATAAAATCAATATTGCTAAATAAAAATATAAAAATACAGATTTAATCTTTGAGCCTTACCTAACTTGTTCTGGATGGCCTGGAGAATGCTGTCGGAGTTGCAGAGCATGCACGGTGTGGTGGTGCAGATCTGGATGAAGTACTTTCCTACCGGCTGCCGCAGGAACATGGTGTAGAACGTGGCCACCTCATACACTCTCATGGGAGCAATTTTCAGCACCTCTGCCACCTGAAGACCAAGAATTATTCAAACCAGATGAGCAACTTAAAAGGCAGATTTATTGTAATTCATACAGACTGTTTTTGGATGGACATTGCTAACCCACTAGCTCAATGAAATCCAATAGAAAAGTGCTCAAGGTCACTTGGTTATCTCATCTAACTCAACTGTAACTCAATCTTAAATGTATTACTTAGAAGTGTTCTTTATTCTTTATTTTTTATCATCTCTTTCTGACTGTTGCACTGAGCCAAAGCAATTTCCAAGTCTGTGACCTCCTGTTACTTACATGGCAATAAAAATTATTCTGATTCTGATCTAGCTCTCACCACACTCACCATTTTGGGCTTAAAAATCAGTGGTTTCATGTTCTCCATGATACTGGTGTTTATATGTGAATATTGTCTTTGTAAATCCAGATCTGAGCCCTAACCTTAAGGACAGGAGGGTCCTGGACAAGCTAACATATATACTGGACCATGACTGTCACCACCTGCAAGACACGTCTGCTCTAGAGCAGTGGTTCCCAAAGTGGGGGTCCCGACCCCCCGGGGGGTCGCGGGAACCCCTGGGGGGGGGGGTCGCAAGATGATTTCCACACAAACAAAAAAAAAAGATTTATTTTTTTTGAGCAAATATAAAGTCCTTAAATATTTATTTAGCATTTGATTTGATTCAAAAGGACTACTTGTTAAATTGTGTTTGGAGACTATAATATATTTTAATAACGTTAGTAATTTTGTCCCAGTCATTGCAGCGTCAATCAAAATCATCACGTAACACAGCTCACATCATGCGCAGCGACAAAGCGTGTCCTGCTGTTGTTTGCTAAAACTAAAGGTGTTTGGAGGCTACAAATAAGTAATACCTGCTTTAAAATGAAACGTGGTTAATATCCACAACAGAAAAACCCGGAGGGAGAGAAAAGTCACTTGTATCAGGGGTCAGGCTGATGGTGCGAAGAGAGGGAGAGAGGGCAGAGGAGGGAGAGAGGGCAGAGGAGGGAGGGAGGACAGCGGAGGGAGAGAAGGCAGCGGTAGAAGAGGGTGGTAAAGAGGCCCGGCTTTTCGGAGTCAAAGGTAAAGAGGTCCGCACATTAAAAGCGGGTGGCCGGTTTATGCCTTTACTGACAGTAACTTTGGAAAGAGAAGCCGCGGGGATGAACCGCATAAAGTAACAGCAGAAAGCGACCGCCCGCTTTTAATGTGCGGACCTCTTTACCGCTGACTCCGGAAAGCCGGCCCACTTTACCGCGGTAGGAGAACAGTGAGGGCGAGCCGCAAGAAATGCGCTCCACTTCTGCTGAGGAGGGAGCCCACCAAGCCCATCACTGTGTCACTACATGAGTAAAAATATGCAAGCCTCCTTTTTTGGGCTGGACAGTGCAGCTCAGTAGTGGCGTGAGTCTCTAGAAAGCGTTACTCCGTATCAAGGAAATACATGCTCATTTCATGTGACGGAAGGGCTGTTGGGGGGGGGGGGGCGGGGGTCGCGGGTTAGCAGGGCATTTATGATGGGGGTCGCGGGCTAAAAACTTTGGGAACCCCTGCTCTAGAGAACAGTTTCAGTGATAGACATCCTCGATGTGTGAAGAAGTGGTCCTTCTTCCTGCTGCTGTCAGACTGTACAATGACAACTGCTGAGCCTGTACGTGAGCCATTCAACTGTGCCAAGTCACTTCATCTTCTATTATTATTCTTAATACATTATTTCATTCATCTGAAAACTCTGCTCTGATAATCCACTAGCTACTTACCCGTTATTACTCTTGTTTATCCTGGTCAAATTCTCTGCTGCTGAAGTACAATACCCAGCATCTGTAAATACATCATGTTTGCTGCTAACTACAGTGTGTCCTCCACAAGTGTGTATTTTTTATTATCTATTAACTAATATCCTGTTTGATGTATGCATAACCTGAGTGCTCTTATCCCAAATGTCTCCAGGTTGTTGCTTATAGAGTCTGTTCGACTGTTGTTACAAACCTAACATTAAGTTATTCAGAATCAGCCTCAGGCCTATCTGTACATGTGTATAATAGAAATAAAGGTGCACTTTTATTAATCCCCATAGGGCAATTCAATCCTCTGCATTTGAGCCATTCTGATGCCACAAAGGCTTACGTCAGGAGCAGCGGTCGCCGTTGTACAGCGCCCGGGAAAATCTGTTACAAAGTTCATCGTTGTTGGCTGGCGGAAGCATGTGAAACGGGCCTGAGCAGCAAGGTCTTGTGTTCTTTTTGAAAATAACTGCCGAGTGAAGACACAACTCTGATTATTCATTCTCAAAGCAACCACGTACCTCTTCCAAAATCACGGAGCAGAGGGCGCAACAATAACATGGATCGAAAAGATTGTTACGGGATATCCAATGAATGGATTGTGATGCATCCATGCCAAATAACAAGATAAATACTATTTACTACTTTTGAAAATTCTCGTGGACCTGTGCATTCTATGGTCAAAGCTGACACAATAGCAGACTGAAGCGCGTCAGCCATAGCGACCGGTGTTTGGGCAGATCTCAGTGGCACAGGTACAGGTTGGCCACTACACTTTGACTCTAGCCTGGTTGTACCACATCATAGTACAAATTACATTACGTACTAAGGTCTGGAGGCGCTCCATTGAGCTCCGTTTAAAGGTGGGAGGGGTTAACTCCTTTTGCAGATTAAAACGATTGGATCGGAGTTTACATCACTTATATAATGCGCCTGAGTGATTCATTAGCATTTAGCCTAGCCATCTCTTTTGCCGCTAACTGAGCCCTGGGGAGTAGCACCACAATTTTTCCAGCGATTACATTTGCTAAACATTTCTCTTGCTCCGGCTTCAATTTCTTGATAGAACCAGACCGGATTACTTTACTATCGCATTTTTTGCCATTGCCATACCACGACCTTCCCGTTCGACGCAAACTCTTGACATCACCCACAACTAACTACAATACCTGCCTTCCTCGCTCTCTGAATGGTCGGTGGAAATTCAACCGATTGTAATCGCTAACATGGGGACCAGACCCAGACGTTACATGCAGTGAAATGATGATTGAACGAAGTGTACGGATGGCTAAGGCCAGGCTACTTTGCATCTTTTTTATGTACAGGAAAACCATTGCATGTTAAAGATTTATTGCAAAGAAGAACAGTATTATTGTTGGTAGCGTTACACAGTATTTTGGTCTATCGGGTGCAGCGTTTTAGTATTTTTTCCCTTGCAGTTAAGATATATCCAAGTCCCTGTCGAAGCATAGAATGACTCACTGACATTTAAATAATCCTTAGTAACAGAGAGACATAGTCACTAGAGTTTCCAACTTCAGTGAAAACAGATGTCTCTTGCAGATGAACAGAAACCCAACAGACGTTAAAAACTAATCTAATAGAATATTTCGTTTGAACACACTATTGACTATCAATGCTGATACAGTACACTACATAGACACCATGTATTATTTCTATCATTAACCGACGGACAAGCGGATGTCGAGTTAGCCACAGGAAGTGCATATGTCAGTAAAATGCTGTATGCGGGCAGACCATCTCGACAGAATACTGGCAACGGATAAAGCGAAAGAAAGTTAGATATGGATGCCATGTTTTTTTCCACACATTAGCAGAAAACAACTAGTCCAAATTCATACTCGGGCTATAACAAGTAAATTGCAATAAATCACAATTAATCAATAATTGAAATATTAAATTACACAAATGTAAACAGATTTTTTTTTTTGGGGCGACAGTAGCTCAGTTGGTAGAGCATTGGCCTTAAGCCCAGAAGGTCGTGGGTTCAATTCCCACCTCCACACCTTCTCCACCGACTCCCACTGATGACTGCTGTCGTTGTGTCCTTGGGCAAGACACTTAACCCCACTTTGCCCAAAGCCCCCACTGAAAGATCAAGGCTATGCTCACACTCAGAGAGCAGCCGTCCTCCTGTGGACTCACCACCTGCAGAGGGTCAGTGAGGGGCTGGTGCTCTGTGACTTGGGTGGCATCTCTGACTGCCACCCCCCTGACCCAGAAATGGATTAAAGGGAAGAAAATGGATGGATGGATGGATAAACAGATTTTTGTCCAGGAGCTGATGCAAAAAAAAACTTTAAAAACAAAAAACACGATTCTATTTATTTTCATACTTTTAATCATTAACAAAAAATAATTTCCAAACATAAAAATTATATCCATGTCATTACCTTGTTCATAGCTGAGATTGGGAGCCACCCATGTTGTCTCTGAGCAACATCCAGCACTGGGATGGTAGCTGCCTGCTTGTGTCCATGCGGGTAGTTTGAAATAATTGCCTCAATTCTCTGCAAAAGAAAATGCACAGGTGAATTTGTTGGATAGTATTATAAAGAAATGTATGATACAGCTATATTTCCTTATAACCTTTTTGTTCTCCTCAGTGAATTCGAATGGGGTTTCAGAGTTATTGTCAGGCGTGTCTCTGTGCTGAATGAACAGAAAAAAATAAAACAGCAGATAGTGATTTTCACACGTTAAGACACAAATATTTGTGTAACAACACTGCCCTCTAGTGTACTGTGTTTTAATGACAACTTTGACAGAATAGTTTTTCGTTCTTTACTGAGCCAACTTAATATTGAAATTAAATACCAACAAAATGAAGAACATGAGCTGGTTTGTAACCAATAACAGGTGTAAGGGTGAATTGCCTTGGGATTGCGAAACCATGGTGTATTTCCATAACATGAAAACCGCCAGGCAAACAGTAGCTTTAAATAGAACAAAAACATGTGCTACGGGCAGAAAAAATAAAAAGGTGTCTTGAGATTTACAAAGTGTTAATGAAATGTAGTGCTAGTGTTTAAAAACATGTGTGCAAAGGCCTAATGTTCCCTTAAACGAACAATCAACCATAGATAAAAACCTCACCACAAAGATGCCACCAGCTCCAGCTCTTACAGCCGACCGATGCAGACCTTTCACCTGTCTGGCCTGAAGGCAAAAACAGTAGAGGTAAGAGTTTCATATCAATGAAACAAAAATAGAGAATAATAAAAGTAAAATATTAACATAACTGGTTGAATAATCAAACAGCAAATAACAAAAACATATATTCATAACACTCGAGTCCAGACTAAAGTAGGAAGGAACATTAGTTCCGTTCTAATGTTTCTGCACAGGCACTGAAGAGAGTAGTTTAAAGCAGCCCTGGGACTCTAAGGAGCACAGGGACTGGCCTTCTGCTGGGGCTCTGAGGAGCACAGGGACTGGCCTCCTGATGATGCAGAGTCACGACTAAAACATAGGGAGGCAACGTTTCATATTTATGCTGCTACAATCTTGAAAATGATTTAAAACCGTTCTGTTTAGATGTGAATACAACTGAAGCATCTTATTTATAATCGTATCTTCTTTTTTTAAGCATTTTGAGTTTCCATGAGTATGAACTGTGCTTCCCAAATAACCTAAACTACCATTTTATAATACGTACAAGACGCCATTGAAAAATGTGTTACACAATTATTGAGTTGACAATTCCATATTTTTTATCAGGTAATGCAATTTATCACGATTAAATATCCAGTCTGGTTATGTTTTTGACAGCTTTAGGCTAAAGCTAAGTTACTCAATGCTAGCTTAGCTGTCTCTGTTGCTTGTCCTTGTGAGAAGTCATGGCATTTTTTTTTAAACTGTGAACTTCATCAATTAGCAGTTACTAAAATTAATGAAAAAATATGATAGTTATACCGTTTGTGACACGATGGACCGGAGAGCAGAGGCCAAAAACATGTTGAAGGAGCAGATTTATTCCGGTTTGTTTGCACTTCACGAGGCGATCTTTCACACAAGCGCTCTGCAGTCTTCTTCTTCTTCTTCTTATTTCCGGCAGACTGGGCGCCTCTCAGCGCATTGCTGCCTTTCGCGGCCGGAGAACACACTGCAGTTCACTTTTACAGGCTTCTTACACGAAGTCTGTGGTATTGTAGTATTGAAAATAAATTAACCAGGCAGAGACGTGTAACAGCTAGTTGCTTCAGTTCGTCCTTTACTTCTCTTTCAGCATTCAAAATCTCAACCGTCAGTATTACCTCACATTTGCTTATTACAAATGGAACATTGGTACTGTATGCAAACAGCAAAATAAAAGTATATTACCAACGGTAAGATGTATTTCTAACTGAATTTACATCAGTTGTAATAAAACAAAAAACAATAGTATTTAGAACTGTAATACTATTTTACATCGTAATGAGCGATTCCCGACTTTCATCTTCTCACAAAACCTGTCAACCATCTACGAGGGTTTCTCGACCGCTGGCTACGTCTAAGTGATGGATTAGGTAAGTTTTGATTTTCAGGCATTGCAAAAGAATCAAGTACATTATTTTGTTCATGTTCAATGGATGTTAACACTTGTTTTGGGAAGTGAGCAAGTTTAGAAGCATTCCACTTGCGCCCATCACTCAGGAGGTAAGTATTTTGTCCGACTTTCCTCATTACAGTCCGTGGTTCTGTGTATTTGGATGATCCTTTAGGAACATGCTCTGGTCTACGAACACGTACAGTGTCATTCACTTTGAAGGTAGGTATTTTTGCTCCCCTTCTCATATCTGTGTATTCTTTCATTCTGTTTTGTTTTCTTTCCGCTGTTTCTTGGATTTGTGCCTGAGTTTTGCTTTTATTTGCAACTGGCAGAATGTCTAGTTTGGTGCGCATTTTCCTGTTACGGAGAAGCTCAAATGGAGTTGCACCAGTAGTTGCATGCGGAGCAGCTCTATAGTTATGCAGAAACTCAGTAACTGCTTCTTTCCAAGGTCTACGGCTTCTTTCTGTTGTCTGTATGCATTCTTTCAGTACTCGATTAAATCTCTCAACAGCACCATTTGCTTTTGGATAATACACACTAGATCTCAGGTGCTGTATCTCTCTCTCAGAAAACTTGCAAATGCATGTGAAGTAAACTGGCACCCGTTATCTGAGACTAGACGTGGATTACCCTCTCTACTGAATACTGTGGCTAAAAAACTAAGAATAACATCTGTTGTGACGGTAGAGGCAGCACGTCCGGCTCCCTTTGAGGTAAGCAGGGTTGTAAGAGCCTGGTGGTTCGTGCGTAGAAAAAAACGGTGTCCCCAAAGGTAGGTTCTCCACCTTTCCACAGCCCACACACAAGCAAGTGCTTCTCGTTCCACAGTAGAGTATTTGCGTTCTGCAGGGGAGAGCGTTCGGGATGCAAAAGCCACAACTCTCTAATTTTCACCTGCATGCATTTGTGTCAGTACCGCACCCAGTCCATAGTTAGAAGCATCTGTAGTAACATAGGTTGGCAATTCGGGGTCGTACAAAGCTAGCGCAGGACTGTTAACTATTAGCTTTTTTAGAGCAGTGAAACTAGCTTCGGCTTCAAATGACCACCTGAAGTTCAAATCAGTGGACTCCCTGAGCACTGCACGTAGTGGCTCAGCAACTGTAGCAAAATCTTGAATGAATTTACCATACCAGGAGGCAAGACCTAGGAATGACCTCAGCGACGTAGTATCATGGGGTGCAGGAACATTTGTAACTGCTTTAAGTCTTTCCTGGTCAGGGTTAAGTCCATGTTTTGAAATAGTATGTCCCAAATAGTTTAGCGATGACTGGTTAAACTTGCATTTGTGCATGTTTAGTTCGTCAAGGCATGTACAGTGCCTTGCGAAAGTATTGAACCTTTCAACATTTCGCCACATTTCAGGCTTCAAACATAAAGATATAAAAATTTAATTTTTTATCAAGAATCAACAAGTGGGACACAATCGTGAAGTGGAACGGAATTTATTGGATAATTGAAACTTTTTTAACAAATAAAAAACTGAAAAGTGGGGCATGCAATATTATTCGGCCCCCTTGCGCTAATACTTTGTAGCGCCAACTTTTGCTGCAATTACAGCTGCCAGTCGCTTGGGGTATGTCTCTATCAGTTTTGCACATCGAGAGACTGGAATTCTTGCCCATCCTTCCTTGCAAAACAGCTCGAGCTCAGTGAGGTTGGATGGAGAGCGTTTGTGAACAGCAGTCTTCAGCTCTTTCCACAGATTCTCGATTGGATTCAGGTCTGGACTTTGACTTGGCCATTCTAACACCTGGATACGTCTATTTGTGAACCATTCCATTGTAGATTTGGCTTTATGTTTTGGATCATTGTCCTGTTGGAAGATAAATCTCCGTCCCAGTCTCAGGTCTTTTGCAGACTCCAACAGGTTTTCTTCCAGAATGGTCCTGTATTTGGCTCCATCCATCTTCCCATCAATTTTAGCCATCTTCCCTGTCCCTGCTGAAGAAAAGCAGGCCCAAACCATGATGCTGCCACCACCATGTTTGACAGTGGGGATGGTGTGTTCAGGGTGATGAGCTGTGTTGCTTTTACGCCAAACATATCGTTTTGCATTGTGGCCAAAAAGTTCGATTTTGGTTTCATCTGACCAGAGCACCTTCTTCCACATGTTTGGTGTGTCTCCCAGGTGGCTTGTGGCAAACTTTAAACGAGACTTTTTATGGCTTTCTTCTTGCCACTCTTTCATAACGGCCAGATTTGTGCAGTGCACGGCTGATTGTTGTCCTATGGACAGACTCTCCCAGCTCAGCTGTAGTTATCTGCAGTTCATCCAGAGTGATCATGGGCCTCTTGGCTGCATCTCTGATCAGTCTTCTCCTTGTTTGAGATGAAAGTTTGGAGGGACGGCCGGGTCTTGGTAGATTTGCAGTGGTGTGATACTCCTTCCATTTCAATATAATTGCTTGCACAGTGCTCCTTGAGATGTTTAAAGCTTGGGAAATCTTTTTGTATCCAAATCCGGCTTTAAACTTCTCCACAACAGTATCTCGGACCTGCCTGGTGTGTTCCTTTGTCTTCATGGTTCTCTCTGCGCTTTAAACAGAACCCTGAGACTATCAAAGAGCAGGTGCATTTATACGGAGACTTGATTACACACAGGTGCATTCTATTTATCATCATCAGTCATTTAGGACAGCATTGGGTCAAGTTCAACCAAAGATCCTCACTGAACTTCTGGAGTGAGTTTGCTGCACTGAAAGTGAAGGGGCCGAATAATATTGCACGCCCCAATTTTCAGTTTTTTATTTGTTAAAAAAGTTTAAATTATACAATAAATTTCGTTCCACTTCACGATTGTGTCCCACTTGTTGTTGATTCATGACAAAACATTTAAATTTTATATCTTTATGTTTGAAGCCTGAAATGTGGCGAAATGTTGAAAGGTTCAAGAATGGCCGAATACTTTCGCAATGTAACACTGTAACACTCTGCGTAAATTGTCATAATGCTCTTCTTGTGTTACACCATAGCATATAATGTCATCCAGGTACGCCTGTACACCTGGAAGTCCCGAAAGAACGATTGACATCATCTTTTGAAAGGCAGAAGGCGCTGAAGCTAGGCCAAACGGTACTCTGCAAAAACGGAAAAGTCCTTCATGAGTGACAAATGCAGTAATATCACGACTCTCAGGATGCAGTGGCATTTGGTGGTAAGCAGAGGCTAAGTCAATGGTGGAGAAAGGTTTGAGAAGAGTTCATCCATGTGTGGTAAGGGGTAGCAGTCTGCAACAATAGCCTTGTTTGTGTCTCTCAGATCCACACACATACGAGGTTTCCCACTATCCTTCCTCTGTGTAACTACTACAGGAGAGACCCAGGGGGAAGCATCAATCCGCCTTGTCTTGGAGATCTTTAATTTCCTCTGTAACAGCTTGTCTACAACATTTCTAGCACAACCTATTTCCTGAACTAGAACTTCAGTATAATCTGGTTCAGTGTTTGACACAGAAGCAGTAGTAGACTTTTGTGACTGGTAAGAAGGGACAGTAGCCACCACTTCCCTACCTTGTAGTTTCATTTGTAAGGCCTCAAATAAGTCTAAGCCAAGTAAAGCTGCACCTGACTCAACCACAACTAAAGTCCCCACAGTAGAATGACCATCAGTTGCTTTTAAGCACCCTTTTACAGTTATTTTCTCTTTAGCACAAGTGCAAATGTAGGTTCAGTAAGCACACATTTTGGAAATAAAGTGTGGCAAGTGCTCATAGGAATAATAGAAACAGAGGATCCTGTATCTACAATCAGCTCAATGTCCTTATAATGTCCATCCACCGCCACTTGTACAGTGCAGAGAATTTTATCTTGGGCAGCATTGTTCACGTAGAGAACTGTGGGTTTATTGTATGGGGTGCCGTTTGTAAAAATTCTGTTAAAATTTTTTAGCTGAACATTTTTCTACATTTAGCTCACTTTCCTCACATTTAGCACATTTTCCTCACATTTAAGACATATCTATATCTAAATATTATATCTATATCTAAATGTTAAATGTTATATCTAAATATTATATCTATATCTAAATGTTATATCTATATCTAAATGTTAAATCTAAATGTTAAATCTAAATGTTAAATCTAAATGTTAAATCTAAATGTTAAATCTAAATGTTAAATCTAAATGTTATATCTATATCTAAATGTTATATCTATATCTAAATGTTATATCTATATCTAAATGTTAAATGTTATATCTAAATATTATATCTATATCTAAATGTTATATCTATATCTAAATGTTAAATCTAAATGTTAAATCTAAATGTGTCGCCAAGTGTAAAGCTAAATATATAGAAACCACGCCCACTGCAGTGGCTTCAAATCCAGTGGGCCCGCCTTCCGTGCCGTGTGGTGAGTGGGGGCGGTGCCGCGTGTTTTGAACATAGGAATACACGTGGACCGACGTCACGGCTCAAGGCATGTTGGGTCTCCGGCGCCATCGTCCTTGGCCACGGCACAAAATTAGCATTTTTGTGAGGATTCTTGCTTATTTGCTGGAGCCAGAGTGTATTCACTGTAAACTAAGCCACGTGGAGTCCCGTGAGATTCCTGTGTAATCCTGTAGGGTTCTCACCACACGGCACGGAAGGCGGGCCCACTGGATTTGAAGCCACTGCAGTGGGCGTGGTTTCTATATATTTAGCTTTACACTTGGCGACACATTTAGATTTAACATTTAGATTTAACATTTAGATTTAACATTTAGATTTAACATTTAGATATAGATATAACATTTAGATATAGATATAATATTTAGATATAACATTTAACATTTAGATATAGATATAACATTTAGATATAGATATAACATTTAGATATAGATATAACATTTAGATTTAACATTTAGATTTAACATTTAGATTTAACATTTAGATTTAACATTTAGATTTAACATTTAGATTTAACATTTAGATTTAACATTTAGATTTAACATTTAGATATAGATATAACATTTAGATATAGATATAATATTTAGATATAACATTTAACATTTAGATATAGATATAATATTTAGATATAGATATGTCTTAAATGTGAGGAAAATGTGCTAAATGTGAGGAAAGTGAGCTAAATGTAGAAAAATGTTCAGCTAAAAAATTTTAACAGAATTTTTACAAACGGCACCCCATATTATTGATCACAACTTCACGTACCTCCTTTTGGTTTGAACGGCACACGCGTGAAAAATGTCCCACTTTACCGCAATTAATAGTTACCTAATGTAACTTAAGTTCTACGAATAGGTGCGTAGTCCCTTAGCGGACGTCGCTAGTGGGATATCATGTGACCCCCAGGTCACAGACGCAAGAGAGATCATACAAAAAATGCTCCAATCACTAGCGACCCTCCTCTATAAAGGCCCCTACTCCACAGCCGCGCCCCCTCTTGAACTCTGCCAAGCCGGGCTGGCCTGATGGGCTCGTAAGGGACTACGCACCTATTCGTACAACTTAAGTTACATTAGGTAACTATTAATTCTACGTCATGGTGCTACGTCCCTTAGCGGACTTCGCTAGTGGGACACAACGCGGAGGCCGTAGGAACATGTACTCCCAGCAGGCCAGCGAAGAGTGATTGGAGCTCTCCCAAGAGCTCCTGACGTGGACTACCTGACTGACCAAAGCACACACATACATCGCACCTGCAGGACGCCACTCCCAAGAGCTCCTGAACCAGGGCGGAAAGACAACCGTCGGCCCCTAAGAGGGGGAACATAAGGTTTCAACTCAGTCCGCTGCACTAAGCACGGAATGGGCCACCGACCGGTCCGACACATCCAAAAGGTAAGACCGGACGAAAGAAGAGGACGACGCCCAAGAAGCCGCACGGCACACGTACTCGACCGAAGCCCCCCTGAGGAGGGCCGTAGAGGCCGCCATCCCACGCGTGGAATGCGACCTGAAGCCCACCGGGGGGGCCAGGCCCTGAGCCTGATACGCCCGCCGCACAGCCGTGGCGACCCAGTGCGCCAGCCGCTGAGCCGACAGCGGGGCGCCCCTGTTCTTGGGGCCCAGACACACAAACAGCTGATCAACCAACCTGAATGAAGATGTCATGGCCAGGTAACGCCTAAGCATTCTGACAGGACACAGAATGTGCCGCCGCTCCTCCTCGGGGGAGGCATACGGCGGCGGATGGAAGGCCCTAATCCTGATCACTCTCGACCTGAAGGCCGACGTGATGACCTTAGGGAGAAAAGCCAGATTGGGGCACAACTCCACCATGCCGTCACCCTCTCCAAAGGACAGGCAAGACACATGGACGAGAGCGCACACAAGTCGCCCGCCCTCTTAGCAGACGCCAACGCCAGCAAGAGGGCAGTCTTAAAAGCAACACACTCGGGACTCGCCTCCGCCACCTGTTCAAAAGGCGGGCCCGAAAGACCCCTAAGGACCACCCTGAGGTCCCAAACCGGGGGCGTTCTCTGCCCCCGACTTAGCAGAGAGGAGACCTGAGAGCGCGCTGCCCGCACGCCCCGGAACGGCGGTGGCTTTCGGAAGAATTGCAGTGCGTAACCCCTGCGCAATGTCTTCTCCAGCCACGGATCCGCCAGTAATCCCTGCTCCCTCCAGATGCTGTAGAAGTCTGTGAAGGGCGGAACGGGAGCTGGAAAACGAGACGTCACAGCCCCGCCCTCTCCTGGTGTTCCCAGCAGGGAGGGGGGGTGGACGAAAGGGCAGGGGGGCCCCCTGCGTCATACCGTGTGCGGTCACGTGTCCTGCAGGCCCGACGTCATAAGTACGGGCCTGCTCATGCCATGTGACTCGATTGCTCCGCCCCCCACCTGGCTCTTGCCTCATGGAGGGGGGGCGAGCCCCTGGAGTAGGAAACCCCGTGCTTAGCCTGGTAGCTCAGAGGGGCTAGCACGTGTTCGGCCGAAGCACACACATCACTACTCACCAGATCCCTCCGCCTGACCTCTCTCTGGGAGGGCATAGCATGGATCAGAGGACCGGAGCTCGTAGCTCACGTAGCGCACTGCACACCCTGCTCTGGGGGCTGCAGGCCTAGCGGAGCAACGTTATGGGCCCGGGAAGTAACACAATCAGACACATTAGACATGTTACGTACCCCCAAATGAGACTCAGACAACGAGTACTGATGAAATGCCGGTCGGCCTTTATTGAAAGAATTCTTACCACCCCGGCCTCCTCTACCATAGGGTGGCCGGCGGTGGGAGCGTTGTTCCCGCGAGCCTCCCGTGGGTCTGTCTGGACCCGGGGGCCTCGTCGAGGGGGGACGATGGATGACGGAGCGAGGATACGGGTCAGGACGCCTCCTGGGCGAACGCTCTCTGCCTCTGTCCCGGCTCCGTGATGGCTGGTGGGCCTCGCGCCTCGGTGCTAGGTGCGGGGCTAGCCTAGCCGAGTCCTTAGCTGCAGCCTCCAGTCTCTCTACCAGGGCCTGCATATCCGGGCCGAAGAGGGACGTCTGGGAGATGGGCAGGTCCAGCAACTGCCTCTTCTCCGCCTCCCTGATGTTAGCCAGCCCAAGCCAAAGGTGCCTGGCCCCGACTTGGGCTGCAGCCATGGAGCGGCCACCATCCACGGCCAACGCCTGGCACATGCGCAGGATCGCCGCGGAGGTGGTCCTAGCCTCTGACAGGAGGTCTCCACTGAGCGCCTGGCCAGAGGAGAGCGACCTATCCAGGGCCCCCGTGATGAACGCCATGTTGTTAGCCAATGCAACGACCTGAGCCGCATTGGCATAACACCTGTCCACCATCGCCAAAGACATCCTGTCCCGCTCGGAGGGAAGGAGAGGTCTGGCGCCGGGCCACACGGATGCGGAGGGCTGCAGGGCCATGCGGACTGAGTCCTCTATGTCCGGGACACCACCGGTCCAGGACCAGTCCTGCACGCTGCAATACATGCCGTACCCCAGAGCAGGCCTCTTGGCTGCTAGGGGCTTTGGCCACTCACGTGTTGCGTAATGGAGGATCGGGTCCATCCGCGGGCACAACGTGGGTTGTTTCCTCCTCCTCCTTCGAGTGGTGGCGCCCACCGAGGTGAAGTCCTCCACCGTCTGGACCGGCTGCGGTGGTAGAGGAGCATCCATGATGGCCGCCGCGGAGGAGTAGAGACCAGGCATGTGGTCCAGCGGAAAGCGGTCCGGCTCCGGGTTCGACACCACCTCGTCCAGGGTGAGGAGAGAGCCGTCCTCCGAAGCCTCTCCAACCTCGCAGTCACCCCATTCCGCGGGCACGGGCGGAAGGTCGAGTGGGGCCCAGTCAATCTCAGACTCCTCGTCCTGAGAGGAGTCCGGAGGGTGCGCTGCAGCGGCAAAGAACGCGCGCCTGCGCTCGCTCTCCTCCCTGGGGAGAGCGAGACACGAGGCGCAGCTAGCGCTCAACGCCGCATGGCCCGAACCCAGGCATATGAAGCAGCTGGCATGCTGGTCCGTGCGCTGGAGCCTGACCCGACACGTAGAGCAGCGACGACGTCCGACGCCGGAGGGCAAAGGGGAACTCGGACGAACAATGGAAGACATCTCAGAACGAAGTAAGTACTGTGGTAGATCTCAATCGGCGCCAGAGTGAAAGAGGGGGCGCGGCTGTGGAGCAGGGGCCTTTATAGAGGAGGGTCGCTAGTGATTGGAGCATTTTTTGTATGATCTCGCTGGCGTGTGACCTGGGGGTCACGTGATATCCCACTAGCGAAGTCCGCTAAGGGACGTAGCACCATGACGTAGAATTGTTGCAAGTAGATTTTACAGCAGGACATCCAGGGCTGTTGGCAAGATGAGCAGTAGATCCACATCGGAAACAGGACCGCTGGTTACCGGGCATCTGTTTCTTTGCAGTAGCGGGAGAAGGCTTCTTCTTTTCCCAGCGTCGACTTGACTTTGGCTGCGTATGTAAAGCCCGCACCGGAGCCGCACCTAACATAGCGTTAGCATCAGAGAGGATGGTAGCATCTCTCAATCCACTCTCTATTTGCAGTGCTAATCTAACGGCTTTAGCAAGATTCAGGTCCGGCTCAAGTAACAGTCTGTCTCTTATGCAAGTATTAGCAACACGCTCAATTAACTGATCCCGTAGCATTTGTTCCTCCATATTACAAAAATCACATGCAGCAGCTAACTCACGCAGTAAAGCTAGGAACTGATTAACCGTCTCATCTGGTCTCTGGGCTCTTTGTCGAAACCTGTGCCGCTCAGTAATGACGTTCACCGTTGGCACAAAATAGCCCTTAAGTGCACTAATAGCAGTGTCATAAGTAGTACCAGTATCAGGCAATGTGTAGAAAAGCCTTTGGCCCTCGGTCCCGAGAGCATGAAGTAGAACCGCGCGTTTTCTTTCTTCAGGCCGGCTATCCCCAGTAGCCGCTATCACCAGCATGTATTTCTCGAACATTTTCAGCCATGTTGTAAACGGTATTGCTGGCTCTCCAGGGCAGGGCATAAATGGAGCAGGCAAGGGTACAGAAATAGACATCCTCGTCGCCAAAAATGTGGTATTGTAGTATTGAAAATAAATTAACCAGGCAGAGACGTGTAGTTGCTTTAGTTCGTCCTTTACTTCTCTTTCAGCATTCAAAATCTCAACCGTTAAGCCTAGTGTATACTCGCGCGGCGCGGAGCTTACAGAGGTGACGTGACCGTCAGTTGCGCAACGCGTTGGTCACCGCAAGGCCCATAAGCCTAGTGTATACTTGCGCGGCGTGGCTTACGTTAGCGGTTGCGGTGGACCTACGTAAGCACAATTGATGTTATACTGGCGCGTTCCCCTTACGGAGTTTTGAGGAGAATGTTGTAATCCCACAACAAACCACATGAGGGCGATCACACAGGAGCGGTCCCATTTACGCTGCTACTTTGTCCTCTTCAGAACAACAATAGCAAACAAAGCTGTTTGAGCTCATTACACGTGTTTCTACTGTAGGTTTATGTGATAGTTTTTTGGATTCATTATTTTATAAGTCATTTCAACTGTGATGCTGTGAATAAAGACACAGTTCTTGTTGGAAACATAGTTATTATTAAATAGTTTTCAGCACAAACAGCAAAACAATAATAGTAGTAAATATCTGAGACAAACATGAACGATTTACGAGTGCAGGAGGAAAGCAACAAACGCAGCTACGATTCAAACAAGACAGGAACAGTGCATAGTAATAGCAGTGTCATAAGTAGTACCAGTATCAGGCAATGTGTAGAAAAGCCTTTGGCCCTCGGTCCCGAGAGCATGAAGTAGAACCGCGTGTTTTCTTTCTTCAGGCCGGCTATCCCCTGTAGCCGCTATCACCAGCATGTATTTCTCGAACATTTTCAGCCATGTTGTAAACGGTATCGCTGGCTCTCCAGGGCAGGGCATAAATGGAGCAGGCAGGGAGGCAGGGCATAAATGGAGCAGGCAAGGAGATTCCTTGCGGCGACCCTTACGTAGTTAGAAAATTTCGATGCTGCGCGGCAGGCGACGTAAGGGCCTTGCGGTGACCAACGCGTTGCGCAAGTGACGTCACGTCACCTCCGTAAGCTCCGCGCCGCGCGAGTATAAACTAGGCTTTACGTTGCCTGCCACGCAGCATCAAAATTTTCTAACTACGTAAGGGTCGCCGCAAGGCAGCTCCGCTGTGATTGGTCCGTGTGTGTGTTTTGGAAGGAAGCACGGAGCGGCTGCAGGGAACATGGACGAGGGACTATGGAGCAGAGAGCTTCAAGCTTCGAAGGAACCAAAGGAAAAGTAGTTTGGGCTCATGGCAGATGGCCTGATATACGTGGAGACTGTGGACTAGAGTTCTGTTGCATATCTAACATATATATAACTTATAAACTGTGCAGTCGTTTCTTTTGCACTGGTCCTGTCTTTGTTTGAATCTGCACTCGTCGCTTATCGCGTCTGTTGCATTCCTCCTGCACTTGTAAATTGTTCATGTTTGCCTCAGATATTTACCACTTTTATTGTTTCGCTGTTTATGCTGAATACAATTTAATAATAACTATGTTTCCAACAAGAACTGTGTCTTTATTCACAACATCACAGTCAAATGAGTTAAGAAATAATGATTCCATAGAACTATCACATAAACCTACATCAGAAACACATGTAATGATCTCAAACAGCTCGGTTTGTTCATGTTTTGTTCTGAAGAGGAGAAAGTAGCAGCGTAAATGAGACCACTTTGGTATCTCAAGCAACTCCTGTGAGATCGCCAGCATGTGGTTGGTTGTGGGATTACAACATTCTCCTCAAAACGGTCCATCAGGACTAGAACCTCCCGCCACAAGAACAGTTTCTTCCCCTCTGCTGTTGGACTCTTGAACACTTCTTAACCTGTACCCCCGCCCTTTATAAAGTCACTTTACTGCCCATCATACGTCACTTTACTTTACTTTACTTTACATCACACGTCACTTTACTTCACTGTACTACTGTCACCTTACATTGTGTGCACCATGTGCACTTGTATATTGTAAATAGTAACTGTAACTCTTTTTTAAATGTAAATTTATTCCTTAGAAGTGTTTTTTATTCTTTATTTTTATTATCTCTTTCTGACTGTTGCACTGAGCCAAAGCAATTTCCAAGTCTGACTTCCTGTTACTTACGTGCCAATAAAAATGATTCTGATTCTGATTCATTTCTTGCTTACATGTGAATTTCTCCTGTGTGAGATTAATAAAGTACATCTTATCTTATCTTATTTGTCTCCATCCGTCTCTCACTCTATAGAGCCTCCTAGCATCACACACACCAGGGACGTGTTCCAAATCTTCCACTTCCACACTGATATGGACTCCACTAATCACTCCCTTCACTCTCTTCTTTGCACTTAGTGGGAAACAGCAAACTAGTACATTGTTGTACTTGTCAATCTTTAATGCTTTCTCTCTCTGATTTCGAGAGGAACACTCTATGATGACCATCCCACTTCTTGTCCCTCGGACTGGACAATTTCCTCCCAACTTTCGACCTCTGCACTTTCTTAATAAGAGCGGATCACTGAAAATCCCATTTTCTTTGGTGATAGCAGTCATACCAAGAAATGTCTCTTCCATGCTTGACTGACCAGATTCACTTGATAAACTTTTATTTTTTCTCTTCTTTTTGTGCTCCACTGCTTTACTTGTATCCCCACTTTCGGATTCCCGCGCTGACTCCCATTTCCTCCTGCTCCGGATGCATGGCTCTCACCTATGCTCCAAAGTGTTTGGTTCAGTCCTGTATGACCAATGCGCATTCGTGTCAGGACAACTTCTTCTCTTCGGTTTCCAACTACATTATATTTTGTTCTAACTTCTTTTTGCACAGTACAGGTGTCTCCGAGTGTCACTCGAGTCCCAACACTGTTCCCACAACTCCATGACTTTTGTATTTACAACAGATTTCCCTTCCGCTTTACTCACAGGGACATGCATATTCACAGCTCCTATTCAAAGGGCCTGTTTTGCCTGTATGTCTGCCTCTTCATTTCCTTCCACACCAACAGTAGCAGGAACCCAGACCATAGTTAATGGTTTTCTCAATTTCTTCAGCTGTACTATATAATATGGTATAATCATTATATAATACAATGATTATACCATATCTAACCTATTGTGTCAAAATTTGGGGGACAACTTTTAAAACATATACACAGCCAATATTTATTTTACAAAAAAGAGCCCTAAAAATAGTGAACCACAAAAGATATTGAGACTCATCAAATCCTGTTTTTTTAGAGTGTAAGGTGTTAAAATTTTATGATATAGTGGATTATAATATTTTTCAGATATTGTATAAAGCAAATTGCACATCATTACCCGCAAACATTCAAGAGAACTTTGAAAAAAGACAAAGTCAGTACAATCTGAAAGGAACTGATATCTTTAAAAAACCTAGATTCAGAACAAAAGTCATGGAAAGAACAGTCTCAGTGAAAGGAATCAACTTGTGGAACGCACTTAACAAAGACAGAATGCCAGCCTATTTCAGAACAGGTACTCCCACAGTGCCAGCCATTTATGATGATTTTTACTGATTTTTCAAGACCCACAGAATATTGTGTACTATGACTATCTGAAATCCGACACCAGATTCGAATGGACTGTCTACTTTCCTCAGCAAAAAGAATTTTGTTTATAGCTTTTTTCGTTCCCCTGTAATCCTCCGTTGAGTAGAGGGAAGTTTTACTGAAATCACCAGAAATCACCAGAAAGTTGAGAAAAAAGAGGCACAACATGTGCACCTACATGTTTTCAAACCATTCAGAGAGCAATGCTGCCACCTGCTGGCTCGATAAAATATGGTCTCAAGTCATCCCCATACATATTAGATACAATAGACATCTGGGAACGTGAAAATAGCGAAAAAGGCATTTGACGTATTAATGCGTCAATGGCACACGACGTTACTATTTGCTTTGACGTATTTGTGCGTCAATGGGACACAATGTAGAGTCAAAAAACATAATAGTTTTTAAGAAACAAATCAAAACTACTATATTCAGGAAATATGAGAGTGTTACATGAGAATAAAATCTGGATTTAAATTGATGGTTTGTTTTTGAAGAAATGGAAAGTAAGGTGTGATACATAAAGTGTAAGGTAAAGTATTAAGGTATGTATTATGTAATATATGTGTAAATAATGTAATTTGTTTAAACTGTAAAAGGGATGTGTAAAAATCATTTGGAGCAGTTAAATCTTTCAGATGCAATGGACAACTCTTAAACATGAATAGCACATGACCAAGATCTATAGTGTAGGAAAACAAGTTGTCATGTGATTGCCATTACTGCTTAAACAGATACAAGTAAATCAGAGCAGACGAGATATGGTTGGATTGGCGGGCTCCCTCTTGCCAAGCGGCCTCAACACCTCGTTTTTAACGCACCACACAGCAAGCATATACAACGCAAATTTTCCTACATTTCCATTGGTCAGGGATGTTGGGAGTGGGGCGGGTTGAGTGGGGGCTATTACCTTCTCTCGACTGGCTCATTCTACCCACTGTTTTTAATGCACTGCACTATGTAGGGTCTACATACATAACTATGTTAACATTAAATAAACAGCTTTGGGTAAAAATGGCAACAAGTGACAAGTGACAACAAGACCATCATTGGTGCAAAATCAGCATTTAAAATTACTATTCATGGAGACGAGTGTAAATTGTATATCTGAGAGAAATATGCCTGTATATCATTTGAACTCCTGTAAAGAGAAAAGTTTGTAACAAGGGGTAGGAAGCATAAGTTTCACTTCTACCTACTCCTTTTCGAATTGTGCTTATATATGTTTATATGTTTCTTCTTTTTGTTTTGTTTTGTATTGCGCATGTAATTCGAAATAAACACTACTACTACTACTATGAGATTATAAAATGCTGTGTAGCAGATCCATCCGGCAGGATCTTCCAGTAGCCATACTTTGCAACACTGCCTGACTGTCAGAGGCAATGACAACATTATGCACAATATCACTTTTCACTAGGAGCCATTTAAGGAAAGCGCAATCACTATAGCTACTAGGAGTGTGACAATATATCTATTTTTCAATATATCGCAATACTTTCTCCCGCGATCAATTATCGATATGCATTTGCCAAAATCGATACTTTTTTTATTTATTTTTTATTAGTATCAATACTTAATATATGGCTACATTACACACATCTCCATTCCATTTATCATGAAATAAAGTGTATTTTTTCACTCAATTTGTTTCTATTTTACGTATGTCATATATTGGCATATGGTATATTTCTGACCAATTATCGATAATCGTTATCGTGATATAATCGTTATCGTGAGCTTTGTATCGCGTATCGTATCGTATCGTGAGGTACCCTTAGGTTCCCACCCCTAATAGCTACCATCTCAGCTGTGTATATGGCAAGGTGGTCTGACACTCTTCTTTTAATGCCGATGCCATATAGAGGTATGCTCACCGCAGCGCGTTCTCCCACTCTCTGGGTCCTTGGATCCATCTGTGTACATTAACAGGTATTCACAATATTATTCAAGGTACTTATTCACAATCATCCACTCTGCAGTATTTTGCTTATTCTTTATTTTATTATGTAAAGAAAAATCCACTTTTGGGGCACAGAAAAACCAAGGCGGAACAGGGGGTTTTGGAACTGAAGGACTATATGCAGAGACGTGTAATTTCAATTGTTGTGCTTTCACATCATAGATCCACGTCTGTTTCCTGATGTCCCCAGCAATCCTCTAGCACTCCCTTTGTTGGGTGAAGCATACTATGCCCTTCCAATATGTCAGCATGAGTTTGATTCTGGGTGATGACTCGAAAGCCCCACAACAGCACCACAATGTCTCCAACACATCTGCTGGTTAGCAAGCTGCCTGCTTTTTATACGTTTTCCAATTGAATTCTCTCCACTTTGGTGAAGTGGTAGAAGACAGCTCACAAATTCTGTACCAGTCCTGATCTGAAATGGTATTGGCCATTTCCTTCTCCCACTACTCTTTGACATACAATGTTGCGTCATTCTGACTGGTCATCAGACTTGTCTAGAGTTTTGAGACTATCTTTTTTGTTTTTTGTTGATATGCACCAATTATAGTTTACAAAACTGGATTTATGTCCGTTTTGTTTCTGATTTCTTTATTAAAATATTCACGTATTTGTAGATAACAAAAAAAAATCATGATTGGCCAGACCAAATGCTGCTTTTAAATCCTGAAAGCTTCTCATCTCATTGTTTTTAGTAACTGTGAGGAAGGAAGTGACATCCTTATGGATTCAGCTTTTGAATGTTATATCATGTTTTGCCACTTTGAAATCGCTATCTAAATATATCCATCTTAATACTTTTCTTTTTTTCAATTTTCTTGCGATTTTGTACCAAGTGTCAATTGTGAATATTGTCACTGGACCAAGTTGAGCTTTAATATCACTAGGTATGTCATCTTCCCCCAGCACAGTTTGAATATGGTATTTGGGTAAACATGTTTCGATCTCTTTCCACTTGGAATAATACACAAAATCACACCAACAGCATAAATATCGCAATAGAGCAGCATAGAAATACAACCTTAAATTGGGAAGGGCCATGCCGCCCTGTGCTTTAGTCAGCTGTAGCGTTGAGTACCTGACTCTTGCCTTCTTTCCGTCCCGGATGAATCTGGATATCATTCGATCCCATTCTATGAATTGTTTAGCAGGTACAGTATGTCTACAGGGAGCGACTGAAATAGATAGAACAATCTTGGCATTGTGTTCATTTTGATCACATCTATCCTATCTGTGAAATCTAAAGGATAGGTGGACCATCTTTGAATATCTGATTTTATGTTTTGATTGATTAGATTAAAATTAGCCTCGTACAAGCATGATGGGTCCTTTGTCATTTTTTTACTATCCCACTTTATGTTTGTGTAAGCCCTCAGTCGTACAGTCAAAGCAAACTAAAGCTCTCACGGAAATGTATTTTCCGCATGAGATGCCTCCCGCTATCCGCTTTTTTACTACCCGATGGTTCATAGCAATCATTAATGACTCTTCTGGCCACCCTGGAAAAGCCATGTTCCAGCCTCTTCCCTCTGGCAGAAGATATCGCTCTCTGAGATGCAGGACATCTCGTTACGCTAACAGTTTTTATCCACAAGCTGTTATCAGTGTGAACAGAGCACTTTAATGATTTGCACTTGTTTTGAAACTGTTTTAGTCGATCGATTTCACAGTGACATTTGTTTACTGTTTTATTTGTTTTATTTCTGTCTTTTAATGATGTTTTATGTCTGTATTTGTCTGTGCATACTGGTGACTTTTGCTAATGTATTCCAATGTGGCGTTTTTACTGCAAATGGCAAATAAACTGAATCTGATGCATAAGACCATGCAGACCAGTGTTCTGTGTAGAGCAGGGCACGTGACGAAGTTGCGCAACACTAAAAGAAGCCGTGCGAAGCGTAAGAAAAGTTTATAGAGCAAACAAGGCAAAATTTCACAAATACACTACCATATACGAATACTCAAGGCAGCTTAAATTCCTCGAATATTTTTAATATTCGAATTATCAGTTATTAGATTAATCGTTTCAGCTCTAGGTTATAGTACCACTTTTGGCCAGATTTTTACATACTGTTCCTTTTAAAGTTTGAAATAGTCCATCTCAACTAATTCAAACATCGTATTTCCCATGGCAATAAACTTGACAGTTGTGACCTTGCCCACATTTACCCGTTTGTTTACAGAATGACATGGCAAGGATTTTTGTTTGATGCGACCTGTACATTTTGTCGATGTGCTAGCTTGACCTGAAGTAGCATAACAGAGTTTGATGTAGTCTCTGGAGGATCTCGGTACCCAGACACGCTGGAGTTTAGTCAAGCTAACGTACTGCTCTGCCATAGCGAAAAATGGAAGGCGGAAGGGGTGGGTGGGCTTTGATGCTAACTAGTTTAATTTAGCGGCTTTCAGATTTCATCCATCAGTGCAGCTCCACTGCATGTCTGTATCCCAAGACCCTCCAGAGACGTCAGATTACTGCAATATCGGATTGCCTAGATGCATCATTGCTGTATTATAATATTGACCTGTAATTCCGTATCAGCGAATGTGTTAGCAGCACTTGTTTACAGTGACCATAGAATGTCCACTCAGGGTGAAGACATATATTTACAAGCACTGTGTCCCCCATTGGTTTAATCCTGACTAGGGATGTAAATCGGCAACCGTTTAACCGGTGGTTGACCGTCACAGCGTTAACCGGTCAAAGCTGTCGGTTAAAAAAGAGAAAAAGGGGAGAGGGGAGGTCTCTATTTGCACGGTGTGACGAGCGGGTCTGTATCTAGCTGTGTGCGCCAATGTATTATAAACTCCGGGACGACTCTCACGCCGCACGAGCCACATATGCACACACGCACGCGCGCGCACACACACACACACACGCACACACTTTCCCCCTCTCCATACGTAACATCCACACGCATCATCTCTCCCCTCTGTTACCGTCAAAGTTGCACACTGGCGCGGGTCAGAACTACATTGGAGCTTACATTTACTCACACACACATATACATACACACATACATACACACACACATACACACACACATACCGGTTTGTCGCGCTCCTCTGTGTCACGGAGCCCAAAGGATTCGCGCAAATACACGGCTCCAGTCAAACCACATGGAACATGTTTGTGTTTATGGTCCTCGGGATCAGCTCCACACACATCACTTGTATTTAAACTTTTGTGAAGACCTGTGAGACGCGGCTCGTCACTCGCTGCTCTGACCATGTGAACGAGCCGTCGTTTGCTGCTAGAAAGTTTTGGTATTAACCCGCAGCACAGCAGAATGGGAAGATTAAAAAAGCAGTTCTCTGTGCGCAAAGGTGCCGGAGCTGATGCGGGTTTGGGCGCCGCTGTCTCGGCTCTGATCCAGTAGAACGCAGAGCAGCACTTATGAAAAGTACGCTGTTAGCTACAGTAGCTGCTACAGTAGCTGTTAGCTACAGCATCAGAATGTAAACAGGAAGCTCGCACAATGCGGGAGTCAATGAAGTTAGTATTAGCGCCACCAGCTGGACCGAGCGTTGTACTACAGCACAGTTACTCAGGCACAGTTGAAAGAACAAGCATGAAAACCCGAGGAGGCTTTTGGAAAAGACTGTCTGTTACAACATTTCTATTTTGAGTAATCAGTTTTAAAAATGTGATATTTCATGTAAATAATGCATGTGTTTAATAGGATTGATACATTTGCGATGGGCCTTGTTTGTGTGATTTAAGTTATTTTGAAGGTGCATAGTGTCATTGTAAGTGAAGTTATTATAAAACTGTTAAGCTACATTTTCACTGTTTACAATGGCAGAGCCATCTCGTTTACAAGCATGTTTTAAGGCTTAATTCCTGTTACACTTATGCTCCATGGGGATTTAGATTAAACTGCATAAAGGAAAATCTATTTCTTTGTCAGTTGTAGTTTGTTTTTAAATAGAAAAAAATAAATCGATTAAAATCGGATTTGGTGTGAAAAAATCGGAGATTTATTTTTTTTGCCATATCGCCCAGCCCTAATTCTAGCCGTTCAAGACTTAAATGACCCATAACATGTGCCTTAGCTGTGGAAGTTGTCTAGATAACATTGTGAACTTGACTTTGGTGTGAGTCTTTGCTTAATCAGAGTTTTTTTTAGTCATCCATAATGAGTGTATTGTATCACTACATGTGCATTTTGTAGGAATAACCTATTTCGGTTGGCAGCCGATACAGTTTGACAAATTGAGTTGGTGGCTGACAGTGGCGACAGAATCTGCCAACATGTGTGAAATCTTGGCCCAATTTAAAAAATGACTCCTAAATGGACTGATTTTAATTGGCCGTTCACTACTGCATAATCAATTTGTTTCCTCATATAAAAAAGTATAACAGCGAAAACCTTTTGTGCATTTCAAAATATCTTGTGTGTTTTTGTCAAGCAATGTGGCATAACTTTGCATTGTCCTTTTTAGATCATCGCAAATGCCCGTATTGATAAAAGGAATTCCTAGGAGCAATGTTCTGTAGCAAAAGATTTATTTTTGTCGGTATACTAGGATATTGTATGCTATAAGAATCTCTCCATAGCCCCAAAAAAACGTATTGCTCAGTCCGATTTTTTTCATTGCAATAGTAATTCTGCTTGCGCAGTATCCTTCATTTATTTCTTTTATTCGTTTGCGCTCTGCTGCTGGCCCTCCATGTGTCTCTCGTCATGTGACCCGCTGCCCCTGTCTTGGCAACAACCTTTGCCCTAATCCTCCCCTTGAGCTTTAACCACGAGCAGCCAAACCAAAGGCCTCATTGTTCTGGACTATTCCAACATTAACCTACATTCAGCTGCAGCGCCTAAGACTGCCCCCTCCCTTCTCCTTCTGTCAATGCTCTCTGCAGAGCAAAGATGGTGTTGGGCATGATTTGCTCAAACAGGAGAAGTTAACCCTTTACTTACTTTGAGACTTGAGACCAACTAATTTCAGCATGGTCATTGCGATAATTTGAAGGGTAGGATTTTATTTGGGCTGAATACATTATTGCTCTTTAATATGTGACAATAAAGACGTGAATAAGGTTTGCAATATGGGATAGTGGTCTCAAAGATTGATGTAATCCTATTTTGATATTTTTCTTTCCCGAATCAATTACGGCAATTTTCTAGATTTTACTGAATGTTCTTTGCACACTACACAAACACATAATGTATGTTGTCATTTGACCATTGTCTCAGATTACTGGTCCTAGAGATTGAGGGATTTTCAGGGAGACCGAGTGGCTGCAAACAACGGAGACGATGCAAAAGTAATTGGCCTTTTGTTTACACGGCAACTGTGTTTCAGGGGTGTGAAGCGTTGAGAACATACCTCCTGAGTGGAACAAAACAGATACGCTTCGTGGCAGGGGGCCGTGTGAACTCTGACCGCGGTGACCTCACTGCTTCCCCGCGCGTAAATTTGGACTTGCACAGTAGTCGAGAACAAATGTAAACAATGGCAGGTGCGGGATGAATGCAACACACGCGATAAGCTACAAGTGTCAAAGACAGGCATGGGAACAGTGCAAAAGAAACAACTGTACAGTATGTTTGGAATATCCAACCAAAACTCTAGTCCACAGCCTCCTTGCATATCAGGCTTGTGAGCCATGAGTCCAAACTGCTTTTCCTTGGGTTCCTTTAAAGCAATGTGAACTGAAGTGCCTTGTCCATGTTCTCTGCAGCCGTTCCATGCTTCCATCCAAAATGTAATCACACAACGGCCAAGCACAACGCACATTCGGCTGCGTAGTTAAAAAAATTCGAGGGTGTTTGTGCCCGCCTTGACTCTTCTTAAAGCTGGACTAACTCACTTTGAGAGAAGGGATTGCAGGAGTGCTGCACTGGATCAAACAATAGTAAAAACACTTACAGGTACTCATCCAACTCGTGGGTTAGAGAAAACGGTTTGCAATAAAAGAAATGGAGAAGGAGGCACTCTGAAAACTGTTCTTTATAATAATGAACCGACGCGTTTCGACAAAAGTCTTCGTCAGGGCAGTGAGTGTCGTAGCTGACACTGTGCTGATTTTAAGGCGTCATCGGAACACCACGTGACCATGCAATATTTACAAAATACATAAATAAATAAAATGACTTAAATTAAATACCAGAGCAACAAAATAAGTCAGAAGTTTGTTTATCAATGACAACATACCCTCCTAACCCAAAACAGGTAAACAAAAAGGATAACTGTTATGAATAGGTGAGATTGTTATCAACCGGGGGGCAGGCATTCTAACGGGTTTTGGGCTTGAAATTTATTCCGGCCCATGGGAGTCGTGTGTTGAATTGTGTACTTTGATGTGAGTGGTTGAAGGAACACGTCATTCAAGAAAACAGACAAGTGGTTTATCCAATCACATACACGGATTATTTTCTTTTTTTACAATGCCCCGCCTTTTGAAATTTATCCGCTATGGATTAGACCCAGACCCTTGTGAGTTAGAAGGCTGGTCCTTCCTCAAGTGGAGGAGTTCTCCTCTTGGGGTCTTGTTCACGAGTGAGGGAAGGATGGAGCGTGAGATTGACAGGCGGATCGGTGCAGCGTGCGCAGTGATGCGGTCGCTGTATCGGACCGTCGTGGCGAAGAGGGAGCTGAGCCGAAAGGCAAAGCTCTCAATTTACCGGTCAATCATCGTTCCCTCCCTCACCTATGGTCATGAGCTGTGGGTAATGACCGAAAGAACGAGATCGCGGATACAAGCGGTCGAAATGAGCTTCCTCCGCAGAGTGGCTGGGCGCTCCCTTAGAGATAGGGTGAGGAGCTCGGTCACACGGGAGGAGCTCGGAGTAGAGCCGCTGCTTCTCCACGTCGAGAGGAACCAGTTGAGGTGGCTCGGGCATCTGTTCCGGATGCCTCCTGGACGCCTCCCTGGGGAGGTGTTCCGGGCACGTCCCACCGGGAGGAGGCCCCGGGGAAGACCCAGGACACGCTGGAGGGAGATGTCTCTCAGCTGGCCTGGGAACGCCTTGGGTTCCCCCCGGACGAGCTGGAGGAAGTGTGTGTGGAAAGGGAAGTCTGGGCGTCTCTGCTTAGACTGCTGCCCCCGCGACCTGGCAACGGATGAAGCGGAAGAAAATGGATGGATGGATGTTTTATGTGTAGAATTTTAAGGGAAAAAATGAATTTAATCCATTTTGGAATAAGGCTGTAACATGACAAAAAAAACATGTGGAAAAATTGAAGCGCTGTGAATACTTTTCGCATCCACTGTACATGGTTAGACTTCCGTGGAGGAGACAGCAGAAGGCAGCCATGTTCCCACGGCAATCTACTTTATTCAATGAAACACAAGCCCTAAACACACTTACAGACAGTCGGAGAAAGTACAGTTTCAAAGGGAAGCCCTCCGTATTTACATGCAAACAGTCAAACATATGCATACGGGACACAGGAAGCAAGGTAACAAAAACAGGCATTAGGTCCATGGGGATGGTGGGTCTGATGTTCAGAAGTTCCTCATGGGTGTTGGAGCGGGCAGAGGTTCTATTAAAGCAGAGAAATAAGAAAAAGAGAGCGCACCGAAGAGCTGAGGCGACCATGCGAGGCGCCATCTTGATATATATTTTGAATATTTAAATTAATATACTAACCATCTTTGAATATGATTTTTGTGCAAGAGTCAAAGCCCTAGTATTAAGAGAAATGTTTTCCATGTGTGTTTGTGTGTGGCATTTTATAAGTTTTACTTTGTTCTTCAATAGACTCACGATATGCACTGTACGCATCACGGACACTGCAGCCTTCCTTCTTACTTGTGTTAAACATCTTGTCGGTGGGCCGTCTTATGCACATGTGTTCTTGGAGAGGCGTGGATGTAGTGTGCGTTTATTCTTAGCCTGCTCTTCCCTCCACTCTGCACTGCAGTGGCTCAGGTTACTGTACTGCATGTGCTCTCCAGCTACGACTTACAACACTCGCAATCCCAGTTCTTTATTCCTTGCTCAGTCTTTGTATGTGCCTTACTTTCTCTCTCCTCAAACCACCATCTTCACAACCAAACACGAAAAGGAGCTTGGCCAGCATTTGAAGCCAAAAAATCAGCCGTACTTCAGTCTCTTAACTGTAGTTCTTGAAAAAAAGCACTTTTGTCTTCAAATTTAAGGAAAGGCACGTTTTTGTTTGTATAGCACTGAGGTTATCAAAATAAGAAAAACATTAAAGCCACACAAGGCATTAAAATCATCAGTGCATTAAAAAGAGTGAAGAAATGTTTTCTTGGTGTTGTTTTTCTAACAGTGACCTATAACACGGCCCGTCGCAAGGGGGGTGCGAGGCCCTGTGCAAACTCGAAACGTGAGGCCCTGCCCTGACACTTTTTTCGCAGATCTGAGAAAAGTTTTTCCTATTATAATCTTTGACAAGCACACACACACACTACGGCGCTTGGCATTGCGATATTGGTCACGGTCTTTTTAGCTGACCTGGCTCTTTCGTCCTGTGGCAAAACGCAGAGCAACTCAAAAGATTGAACCAAAAGGAGTCTTTTTCTTGTTATAGTTAGATTAGTCCTGTTTTGGCTGCATTTTGTATTTTTGAGTCATTTAATTCTGCTCGCTAGACCGCTAATGTTCCTGTGACCACTTTGAGGCTCTCTGACCCAAGAAAAAGAGAGAGAGAGAGAGACAGGGAAAACAAACAAGCATGCAAATGGCATTTATCGCGGCCAGAAAAATTATTAATTGAGCTAATTTTAATTATGATGATTAAAATTCAATCAATCATGTGATTGATTGATTTATTGAATATCGCGACAGGCTGTTGGTAGAGCATTGGCCTTTGGGCCCAAAGATCGTGGGTTCGAGCCCACCACGGGACCTTCTCCACCGGCTCCCACTGTTGCCTGCTGTCGTTGTGTCCCTGGGCAAGACACTTAACCCACTTAGCCTATAAGGAGCGCGGATATGATGTTCGCTGCATGCCTTGATGTGTATGTGTATATGTATACTATATGTGTATGCATCAAACTGAAATTTCCCCATTGTGGGACGAATAGAGGACCTTCTTCTTTTTAGCTGTGAGGCACAATTGTAATGTTGTGCGTTTGTCCCTATGGCACTGAGAAGCACAGGGACTGGCCTCCTGCTTGACCCCAGATTAAACAACAACACACCAAGGACGAAACCAGGGCTGACAATCTGAGTCACAGTGCTTGTGAACAGTTTCCCCCCAGCCTGAGTTCTTATTCTCCCGTGACTGTATTGTATACAGTCTTCGAACGTGTTCGCAGATTCAGAAGTACTGGTTTATAATATATAGTTCATATTCCAGCTACATTTGGACTGTTGTTCGTTTTCACTGTGCAAGACTTTCCTCGTTCAGTCTCCCTGTATGAGTGACAGTAACCTCTGTTGCAGGTGCATGATGGTCCGGCAGAGCGTGTGCAGTGACAGCTAGTCTGCAGGAGGACCATGGCCAAACCCGGGAGTGACCGTGATGGAGCCATGGTGGACAAGCCGTCTGCGGGCAAGAAGGTGAGGGAGAACCATAGATTAATTGTATTAGGGGGATTGGGTATTGCTGCTTAAACCTATTTCCACATAGACAAATGGCCATCTGCGGCTCTGAAGGTTATCATATAAGAATTACACATTACATTAATATCACTTTGAGAGTAGTACAGTAGTTGATTTTAGATCAACATTTATTTAATGGATGCAAATTGGCCTCTTACAAAACTTGATTTGTCAATAATTGACATTATAATTCATGACTCACTATTTATTCTCTGAACATTTTCAGAGAATGGTCAACAGACGGTCGTTCAATATAAATTATGTGTGTGTTCTCCTTCTGTGACAAAGTAATCTATTGACAACTTAAATTAAGAGAAAAAATGTTAACAGCTTGTGAGGCTTGAAGCATTCAAGCTCTTTTGTTTTGGACATGTGTCTCTGCTTACAACTGGAGGAGAAGGTCAGTGTTCAGTAGCTTCAAACATTGAAGTGGTTTTAGCCTCATAAAAACAACACTGTCTTTCTCGACTATTCTGAGCCATATCTTTCCCACAAGAAACCACACCACACTGCACTTCCATCCATCCATCTTCTTCCCCTTGATCCATTTCTGGGTCAGGGGGGTGGCAGTCAGAGCTGCTCCGAGTTAGGCCTGTCACGATTACAATATTTGCTGGACGATTAATTGTCTCAGATAGTATTGTTGTTCTGAGATCATTTTCATCTAATACAATGATAATGATGCAGGTACACCTTTTCAAAGAGAAATACACTTTTATTTTTAAAGACCACCGCCGGAAGTGACGGAAGTAAAAAGCCGCTAGCTTGATGCTAACGTGCTAGCGGCTTTTTGTGTAAAGTTCTTGCCAATAATGCAGCTCTGCAGCGTCTCTTTGTCCGGAGACTTTAGAGAGACTTTATGTAACAGCAGTATGTGTTGACGGAGGTGCGTCATAAGTTTCTTATTATTAAACGGTACTTTCGCATCGGCGAACACACTAGCTAGCTAGTTAGCTAACTGCGCTAGTTTAGTCACTACTAGAGCCTGAGTGAGAACAACTACTGTGTCCCCCGTTGTCAATCCTGGTTAAGTCCTGGTTAGGTCCCGTTTTGACTGTATTTTGTATTTTTGAGTTGTTACAGTCTGCTTGCGTGACCACTTTGCGGCTCTCTGACCCGAGAGGGTGAGAGAGACGGGAAAACAAACAAGCTGCAAATGGAATTCATCGCGGCCAGGAAAACTATCGAGCTAATTTTAATTATCATGCAATTGTTGTTTTTTTTTTATTTTTTTATTTCAACTTAAAACCATACATGAAAGGACAGGACAACATACATCAACAAGGCACAAAAAGCAAAACAAAAGCAAATACACCTTCAAACAAAACACACACACACCACACCACACCACACCACACCACACACACACACCCATACACACCCATACCACATTCTATGGAATGTACATGTTCCTCAGAACTCAAATCAGGGGAATGCAGTAAGCAAATATTGAAAAATGACTAAACAATACAAACTAGAAAATATGAATGAATACATTTTACAGAAAAAGGAGAAAAAGATAATCATAATTTTAAAAAAAAGAGCAAAAAAAACATTCAGACTACATTTTGAAATATGTTAGACAAGGGGGGGGGGGCTAAATAGCTATATCAATAATAATAACAGAAAAAATTATTTTTTTTAAATTGTCATACACTTTTATCTTCAGATGTAATACATTTCATATAAAGAAAAAAGATAAATAAAAAAATAAAATAACATAAAAACAGTATTACTATCCAGTAGATATCCACTCTATCAATCTGGACCACCGTTTTTCATGAATATTTTTTTCTTTTTCAGATTTTAACATACACCCCTCAACTTTGTAATAATATTCAATATACCGCAAAAAACTTAACATGTTTAGTGAAGCCGTATTTTTGGTTTTAAAAATACATTTCTTACCTAAAAGAATAATTAGGTTAATTAATTGCTTCCATTTTGATTCTCCAAGAAACCCCAACACCACCGAAGGCAGGCCTAACTGACATTTTATATTCATGTCTTTGAATATTTGCTGTACTGCTTCCCAAAAGGCCGCCACCACATGGCAGTACCAAAATAAATGGTCAATAGATTCTGTTTCACTTAAACAAAAACGGCATTTGTCGGATTCAGCAAGACCCCAGATTTTAAGCATTTTATTTGTAGGTTAAAAATTATATATAATTTTTATTTGAAAAAATCTGCTGTGCGCGTCCACCACAGTTTGATATATTGTACTGAAAACCATCTTCCAGTAAATTGGTTGATCTAACAGATCTTCCCATTTTTTAAAAGTTCTATATGGCCAGGCTATCGCTAATTTTGATGGAGATAAAACATATTTATACTTCTATTTATCTTATTTCCTTTCGACCACCTATAGTTCCGTAACACAGGCCGACAAACTAATAACTTGCTACATTCACTATTAATTTAAATTTTCCAATTTCTCTTCAGGGCAGAGAGCAGCTGATTATATGAATGAGTGGAGCAGACATCTCCATAGGTACTAATAAGTTGATCATATTGCATTAACTTCCCATTTTCCCCTATGATATCGTTTATAAAAACAACTCCCCTTTTGATTGCATTTTCCCAAAGTATGGGTTTCCCTTCAATCAGTATATTTGAGTTTAACCAGATTATTTGTTGTAAAATTTCATCACGCTTATTTGGAGAGTTGAATTGAAAACACAACCAACACTCAAGAGTTTCTTTTAAAAACATTGATCCATCTTTTATAAGATCTATTACATTAGACATATGAGCTTTCTCTAGCTGCAGATACATGAAAAGTCCAGTTAAAAATATCACATGATTTTGTTCCAATAAAACACTTGTATACCAATTAGGGTTTTCGTGTATTTTTTGAACAAGAGAGGCTTTTAAAGCGAAACAAAATGCTTCTAGGTTTAGTAATTTAAAGCCCCCTACTTCATAATTATTGTAAAAAATATCCCTCTTTATCTTTTCAGGTTTACCGTTCCAGATACATTCAAATATTTTTTGTTCATATAATTTAAAAAAGCTTCTGGATGGAGAGGGAAGTGACATAAATAAATAAACGAATTGGGGCACTATTAAGGAATTTATCAATGCTACCTTCCCATACAAGGTTAATGATGCACCCTTCCATGGTTGTAGTATCTTTTCAATTTTTTTTAGTTTTGTTTCATAATTCACTTTGAGATCTTTCAAACTTTCTGGTATTTCGATCCCTAGAATATTGACTAGACCATTTGTCCAATCTATTGACAGATTACTCTGTATTTTGAAATTTGTTTTTTTGAGGCTCCCAATTCTAAGAACTTTACATTTATTGTAATTCAATTTTAAGCCAGAATAATTGGAGAATTCTTCCAAAAGATCCAATAAACTGAAGAGACAAGAGTTTTTTGGTCTTATTAAAAAGCAGGTGTCATCTGCATACATAGAGATTTTTGACTCAACCTTACCAATTTTTAACCCTTCAATTTCTTCATTTAATCTTACTTTTATGGCCATTAATTCCATGGCTATTATAAATAAGTAGGGTGACAAGGGACATCCTTGTTTCACTCCTCTTACTATTGTCACTGGATTGGAAATATGGCCGTTGTTAATTATTTTACATCTTGTTTTATTGTACAAAACTTTTACCCATTTGATGAGTGAATCACCAAAATTAAAAAATTCCAGACATTTAAAAAGAATATTTAAATTTATCTTATCAAAAGCCTTTTCCAGGTCAGCAATAAAAATTATTCCTTTTTCATTATACGTTTCGTAATTTTCAATTATCTCTAATAATTGTCTGATGTTATTCCCAATAGAGCGACCTTTTAAGAAACCTGACTGATCATAATGTATAATACTTGGCAAGACACATTTTAGCCTTTGCGCAATGCATTTTGCAAGGATTTTTATGTCATAGCATTAAAGTGTAATTGGCCTCCAGTTTTTTATCATTTCTGGGTTTTTATACTGGCCACCAGCCTCCTGTTTCAAAAGCAGTGAGATGATTCCTTCCCTTATCATGCGATTAATTTATTTATTGAATATCGCGACAGGCCTACTCCTAGTACACATAGCACCAGCCCCTCACTGATCCTCCTGCAGGTGGTGAGTCCACAGGAGCCTTGATCTTTCAGCAGGGGCTTCAGGCAAAGGACACAACGACAGCAGTCATCAGTGGGAGTTGTGAAGGAGGTCTTGTGGTGGGCTCGAACCCTCAACCTTCAGGCTCAAAGGCCAATGCTCTACCAACTGAGCCAGTACCACTGATATTTTTCCTGTATTTATCTATATAATATGACTAGCTACATTTCAAACGAAATACATATTAAATACAATGCATCCGGAAAGTATTCACAATGCTTCACTTTTTCCACAACCTTATTCCAAAATTGATTCATTTTTTTCCTCACAATTCTACATACAACACCACATAATGACAACATGAAAAATGTTTTTTTGAGATTCTTGCAAATTTATTAAAAATAAAAAAAACTAAGAAACCACATGTACAGTACATAAGTATTCACAGCCTGTGCTTAATACTTTGGTTGATGCACCTTTTGCAGCAATTACAGCCTCAAGTCTTTTTGAATATGATGCCACAAGCTTGCCACACCTGTCTTTGGGCAGTTTTGCCCATTCCTCTTTGCAGCACCTCTCAAGCTCCATCAAGTTGGATGGGGAGTGGTGGTGCACAGCCATTTTCAGATCCCTCCAGAGATGTTCAATTGGAGAATTGGTCATTCAGAGTTGTCCTGAAGCCACTTCTTTGTTATCTTGACTGTGTGCTTTGGGTCGTTGTCCTGCTGAAAGATGAACCGTCGCCCCAGTTTGAGGTCAAGGGCGCTCTGGAGCAGGTTTTCATCCAGGATGAATACATTGCTGCATTCATCTTTCCCTCTATCTTGACTAGTCTCCCAGTTCCTGCCGCTGAAAAACATCCCCACAGCATGATGCTACCACCACCATGCTCCACTGTAGGGATGGTATTGGCTTGGTGATGAGCAGTGCCTGGTTTCCTCCAAACATGACGCCTGGCATTCACGCCAAAGAGTTCAATCTTTGTCTTATCAGACTAGAGAAATCCAGGTGGGCTGCCATGGGCCATCGTTCAATTTAGATGGCCGGCCAGCTCTAGGAAGACTCCTGGTGGTTCCAAACTTCTTCCATTTACGGATGATGGAGGCCACTGTGCTCATTGGAAGCTTCAAAGCAGCAGACATTTTTCTGTCCCCTTCCCCAGACTTGTGGCTCGAGACAATCCTGTTTCGGAGGTCAACAGACAATTCCTTTAACTTAATGCTTGGTTTGTGCTCTGACATGCACTGTCAACTGTGGGACCTTATATATACAGGCGTGTGCCTTTCCAAATCAAGTCAAATAAACTGAATTTACCACAGGTGGACTCCAATTAAGCAGTAGAAGCATCACAAGGATGATCAGTGGAAACAGGATTCACCTGAGCTCAATTTTGAGCTTCATGGCAAAGGCTGTGAATACTTATGTACATGTGATTTATTCGTTTTTTGTTTGTAATACATTTGCAAAAATCTCCCAAAAATCGTTTTCATGTTGTCATTATGGGGTTCTATGTGTAGAATTTTAAGTGGAAAAAAATAAATTGAATCCATTTTGGAATAAGGCTGTAACATAACAAAATGTAAAAAAATTGAAGCTCTGTGAATACTTTCCGGATGCACTGTAGGTCATACTTTGATATAAGCTGCATGTTGTCGTGTTATCTGTCCATAACCACTTATGGACAGATAAGGGAGCAAGATAACTGTGTTATTGGAGACATTATTTAGCAGACATTGACTTATGTTAGCATGCTTACCTCTACCCCCTAGCAATGGCCAGGGCCATTTTTGTTCACCAGACTTATCCAGTGGCCGACAACCCAGATAACAAAATTGTTTTGACTGGATTTGCTTCTGGTGTCACTATCAAAAACAAAATGTATACAAATATATCAACATTTGGATTAAAACTATTGGCCTTTGACATGCCTATAGCATAAAATGTGCAACTTTTGGCAAGATTTTAGGTTAATTATGTGTGCCATATTAAATTTGAATGTGATTAATGTTGTGCTTATTTTTTTATTTTATTTTTAGATTTTGAAAGACATTATAGCGATAATTTTATCAATATACTTAACACCCATATCGAATATCGCTCTAATTTCAAATATTGTCCAGCCCTACTTAGAAGTCATATGACTATTTGAATACTACAGAATAATACCAAATAGTGTTATATTGCATGTGGTCTCGTTCTGATAATATCCTTCTAAAAAGATACTGCAACTCTTATGTTTACATAAGAACTCTCAGAGCAGTCAATGTGACGGCTTTTCATTTTGGATGTGTAATTGCTCTGCATTTACTCTACGTTTTTTGCTCTTCCTAACTTTGACTTTTTCTGTATCTACATGTAGTTTATATCTTTGTCATTTTTTATTATTATGATGTGATGTAGGGTGACAGTGGCTCAGTTGGTAGAGCATTGGCCTTTGGCCCTGAAGGTTGTGGGTTCAAGCCCACCACAAGACCTACTTCACGACTCTCACTGACGTCTGCTGTCGTTGTGTCCTTAGGCAAGACACTTAACCCCACTTTGCCTGAAGCCCCCGCTGAAAGATCAAGGCTCCTGTGGTCACCTGCAGGAGGATAAGTGAGGGGCTGGTGCTAAGTGATCTGGGTGCAGCTCTGACTGCCCCCCCCCGACCCAAAAATGGATTAAAGGGGACATATCATAAAAAATCCACTTTTTGTGTCTTAAATGCCTTATGTTGTGTAGTTGGAGCCTCTAGAAGTGCAAAAAAGTTGAAATCAGTCTCTTCATGGGTTGCAGAGAACACTTCATATTCTGTTTAGGTAAGATTTTTCAACCCGTTCTGATTTTGCCATTCTCTATTACGTGTTTAGAATTATTACGTCACAGTATTTGCAGCGGGACTGCTATATAAGGGCATGGGCGTCTAACAAAACACTTCGGCCCAGCCCTCCTCTACCGTGCATCACTTCGAATTTGTAGTCCAAGCTCAAGGATGCCAGCGCACAGGGCTGGACTGGCCAGCGCCTCATTTGCATTTAAAGAGACAGCACCAAAACAGGTTGCTCTCAGACGCACCTCAGAACAAGTGTAGAAGAAAGGCCCGTGTAGCTACAAATAATGAGACTCAGACCCAGGCATTGCAGTTACGCTTTATATAGGCCACAAATTAATGATTTAGATGTAAAAATCAATTATTTGAAAACACGATATGTCCACTTTAAGGGGAAGAAAATGGATGTGATGTAATTCTAACTTTAATTCCCAGAGCCATCCTTTTCCACCAAAGAACAAGTGCTAGTTACCATAGCAACACAATTCACTTGCAGCACTTTGCATTTTGCCTATCAACAAACTTTTTTTTGCTGTATTTCATTTTATATTCCCCTTTTTTTTAGCACTTATTTAAAATGAGAAAAACCTCTTTTGTTAAATCTGGTGAAAAACAAACATTTTGGGCATATTCCTCAGAATGCCAATGATTTGATTGATTTGATTTGAATGGGATTCTACGAGTTTCTGATTTCAAGGAGCTAGGACTCCTTGAACTCAGAAACTGTTAATAAAATGTACTTTCATGTGAACAAATAAGACCACAACGTGTAGTCTGCAGCTTATTAGAACATGCTATCTGGTTCATGCTTAGCCCTGTGAGTCACTAATTGACTCTCTGGGCTGAGAGCAACGACCCTGATGACCCTAACTCAGCCAATTTTCTGAACGATGTGAAGCTATGATGGAGGTCAATAAATACAGGCATGTGAAAAGTGGCATTTGTTTTAAACTGTTTCGAGTTTTGTGGTTTGAATTGTTGGTGCCCCTGCTTTTATGCTTCATATATCTATATTTATCATGCACACTTACACGTCTTGATTTTGTTTGTGTTGTTTTTGTCCGCCCGCAGAGCAAAGACAAGCTGTCCCCTTTCACAAAGACTCCGAAGTTGGACCGGAGTGAGATACTGGGGAAGGAGGCAAAGGCCAAGTCCTCTATGAAACGCAAACTGTCGTTCAGCTCCAGTCCGCCCCCCTCCGAGCCCCGCGCCGATCCCAGAGGAGAGGAGCGAGACTCGGACACAGGTACAGAGCTGTCCCCCTGGTGCTCTGACACGTACGCACACGCACACAAATTAAGGCTTTCTTTTTGAAAGCCTTAATTTGTTAATTAAGGCTTTCAAAAAGATATCAATTTCATTTCCACACACAGCACTCTCTGCTGGACTTTGATTTAGTGCAATAACTGATTGTTTCACAAAGAGAAGATGAAACGGTGTAAATTAACATTGATTGATTATAGAAATATGGCTATCTAGATTACTTGTGATTCTTGAATATATCATATCATATATCACATCTAACAACGCATGCTTACTTTTACCTTTTTATTCAAATTTTAATACAATGGGATGATACTTGTATCATGAAAAAGATTAAAATGGATTCACGTGGTTAGCACTGTGATGGGAGACTTCTGGGAACACCAGGTGCTACAGTGGCGCAGCTGTTAAGTGCCAAACTGTTATGTTCTTAGGCAAGAGATTTCACCCACATTGCCTAGAATGAATGGTGTTTGTGTGAATAGCTGGTTGTGGTCGGAGGGGCCGATGGCCCATACTGGTTGCCTCAGTGTCCCCCAGGGCAGTAGTTGTTGATCAACACCATGTATGGAGTAAAAGAATAATGATATGTGAAGCAGTCTATATAAAACCGATGCATTATCATTATTATTTTATCTATGCAAAAAAATTTAGCTTCTTGAATATAGGTGATGACACCTCAATTGAAACGGCTGGTTCTCTGCTTCTCTGCCTGTGAGCCCGCCTCCCCCTACCCGCGGGTAACGTAGCCTCACGCTGCCTTGTTTACTTACAAACCTAACTGTTTAGCTATTGCCAGTGAGCCCGCCTCCCCAACCCGCGGGTAACGTAGCCTCACGCTGCCTTGTTTACTTACAAACCTAACTGTTTAGCTATTGCCAGTGAGCCCGCCTCCCCAACCCGCGGGTAACGTAGCCTCACGCTGCCTTGTTTACTTCCAAACCTAACTGTTTAGCTATCGCCAGTACACAGTAATTTCTGACCGATGGCAATTCGTCACATGGAGACCTATGTCCTCAATCCAGAATCGGACCCCAAGTATTTAGTTAACAGTAGTATATACAGAGTAGTTGCATTGTACTTTCAGATCTAGGCCTTCTCACCTCACAAATTGGTTCCACGTCACAATCAAGTCGTTTTGCTGTCTCTCGAGAATGAAAGAGAAAGATCGCTCCCTAACTAAATCTTGAGGGAAACGATGATCAACTACTTTCGGCATGTGTATGAAGGCCAAATAGCTCTGTAATGATGATTAAAGCAGAGAAGTCAAACAGCGTACTTTGGGCCCTTCAAGTATAATCCTTTTAATGTATGGCTTTGCAGTGAGATACAAAGTCCTTATTTCAATCTATCATCTTCAGACTTGTCATGTTTTTGTTGTATAGGCAGCCCTGTTGTGTGTTTGTGGCTTTTCAGTCAAGTGAGACTGTTTCTGTATTAAGTGAATCTATCAGCCTGTCACAACTGCTCATTGTCTTTATTCATATTACATTAGCAGGGGTATCAAACTGGTTCCAGAATAAGCCATGTGGCTGCAGGTTTTAGTTCCAACCTGAGCAGGAGCACAACAGACTCCACCCATTTCCTCAAATCCTCAAGTTAAAACTGGACTCACCTGAGGAAATGGGTAGTGTCTGCCACACGGCCCTTTCTGGAACTGCTTTGAGACCCCTGCATTAGAGCATTATTTCTGCAATAAATATAAACATTGTGCAACCTTGAAGTCTGTCTATGTCCGACTGCCTTCTATACTTTGCAGTAAACACATAATTTTAGTTACATCAATGTGACTTGTAGATATTGTTTTTACATCAATATTCAGGTTTCAGCATGTAAAATCTTTTTCAATAAGCGCAGAGTCGGGCTGCACAATTATTCACAATGTATTTCCCTGGTAATTTAGCACAGACTCCCATTATTTAAGTTCTTTTGACCTCAACTTGTTTTCTTAAGCACTTTGAGTTACTTAGAAAACAAGAGAAACAATAAAATTCTAAATAATCACAGCTTAACTGTTGAACATGGTCAACGTAAAAGCCTGTCTCATAATTAAGATTTTAACTGCATGAGTTTGAAATGCATGTTTCATGTTTAAAAATGTTTAAAAATACTGGATGTCAAAAATATCACATCCAAAATCGTGCAGCCAAAGCCTCCTGTTTCAGCTGTAGCTCAAGTTTGTTGTGACAGGCATGAATGTGTGTGAGTGACGTTGGCTCTTCCTGCTCCTTCTGCTTCTGCTCTGTAGACGAGTCAGAGCCAGGCGTTTCCACAGAGCCCTGGAGGATGTACTCAGGTAACCCCCTTTTCAAGCACCCCCCACCTCTCCACTAAGCTAAAACCACTCTCCCGCTGCTGCCACCACTGAGATCCTAGACCCTTTTGCACGTGTGTGTTTTTCTATAGTCCTCAGTTCTTTGCATCTGCTGCCCCCGGGCCGAGCTCTCGCATGTATTTTGTTTTTGGTTTTTTTATTGATGCAGAGATGGGTAGTTTTTTTGTTGTACTTGGCTGGCTTCAGGGAATGTTGGTTTCCATTGAAGAGGTGTGTTACAGAGAGCAGGTCAATGAAGAGTTGATACTCATGTCAAACTGACAATCCAACCTGTGGATAAAACCAGTGAGAAGGAAAAATCTGTTTGCAAAATGATGATACTATTTTTAAGCACTTCATAATGGGGCGAATTGTCAGGGCTTTCATAACTAAAACATCTTTAACACCAGAACTCTGAGAGCAGTCAATTTGTAAGTATAACATTACTGCTTTATGTATATTTTTGGTATTCATAACTTTTATACTTTTTCTGTTTCTATATTTAATTTATTTCTGTGTAATTATTTTAACATAGACTACCAGAGCAGTCGTTTTGACTGCTACAAAGCAGTAGTGTTGACGGCTCCAGTAATTTGAATGTCAAATTCAAATGTAGCCATTTTTGGTTGTTTGGCAACCAGTATTATATGGCAGTTAAGGCAATGTTTCACAAGATGCTGGTCCTGTACTGGTTTGGGACCGGTCCTGGACTGTTTCTGTTTCTGGTTCTGAGCCGAGTCGGCTTGGTTGTCCACCAGATAAGAGCAAGTGCTAGTTAGCTATACAGCTATACACAAGCATAGCTTAAACAAACGGTTACTGTGTTCAAAGTTATAGTAACCAGTTTAAACATGTATTAAGATTTTTTTTTTAAACGTATACATTATTTAAATTTAATTTGCTTAAAACTAAAGCGTACTAGTTTTGTTTTGTTTTTTTCAAATTCCATTTATTTGAATGGGAACTGTCAAAACAATATCAGAGTAAAAAATAATTGTTTTCAAGATTATCCTCTGTTTATTATTATTTAAATAATTTCCACCAGAATTGTTACATAATGTATTTCACACAAATATGGGGAGGTACAGTGGGGCAAAAAATTATTTAGTCAGCCACCGTTTGTGCAAGTTCTCCCACTTAAAATAATGACAGAGGTCTGTAATTTTCATCATAGGTACACTTCAACTGTGAGAGACAGAAATGTGAAAAAAAAAAATCCAGGAATTCACATTGTAGGATTTTTAAATAATTTATTTGTAAATCATGGTGGGAAATTATTTGGTCACTTCAAACAAGGAAGATCTCTGGCTCTCACAGACCTGTAACTTCTTTAAGAAGCTCTTCTGTCCTCCACTCGTTACCTGTATTAATGGCACCTGTCCACAGCCTCAAACAGTCAGACTCCAAACTCCACTACGGCCAAGACCAAAGAGCTGTCGAAGGACACCAGGAAAATAATTGTAGACCTGCACCAGACTGGGAAGAGTGAATCTACAATAGGCAAGCAGCTTGGTGTGAACAAATCAACTGTGGGAGCAATTATCAGAAAATGGAAGACATACAAGACCACTGATAATCTCCCTCGATCTGGGGCTCCACGCAAGATCTCATCCCGTGGGGTCAAAATGATCATGATTGGTGATCAAAAATCTCACAACCACACGGGGGACCTGGTGAATGACCTGCAGAGAGCTGGGACCAAAGTAACAAAGGTTACCATCAGTAACACACTACAACAACAGGGAATCAAATCCTTCAGTGCCAGACGTGTCCCCCTGCTGAAGCCAGTGCATGTCCAGGCCCGTCTGAAGTTTGCCAGAGAGCACATGGATGATACAGCAGAGGATTGGGAGAATGTCATGTGGTCAGATGAAACCAAAGTAGAACTGTTTGGTATAAACTCAACTCGTCGTGTTTGGAGGAAGAAGAATACTGAGTTGCATCCCAAGAACACCATACCTACTGTGAAGCATGGGGGTGGAAACGTCATGCTTTGGGGCTGTTTTTTCTGCTAAGGGACAGGACGACTGATCCGTGTTAAGGAAAGAATGAATGGGGCCATGTATCGTGAGATTTTGAGCCAAAACCTCCTTCCATCAGTGAGAGCTTTGAAGATGAAACGTGGCTGGGTCTTCCAGCATGACAATGATCCCAAACACACCGCCCGGGCAACGAAGGAGTGGCTCCGTAAGAAGCATTTGAAAGTCCTTGAGTGGCCTAGCCAGTCTCCAGACCTCAACCCCATTGAAAATCTTTGGAGAGAGTTGAAAGTCCGTGTTCACTGCTCTCGAGAAGATCTGCATGGAGGAATGGGCCATAATACCAGCTCCTGTGTGTGCAAACCAGGTAAAGACCAATAGTAATCGTTTGACCTCTGTTATTGCCAACAAAGGTTATATTACAAAATATTGAGTTGAATTTTTGTTATTGACCAAATACTTATTTTCCACCATAATTTACAAATAAATTCTTTAATGTGAATTCCTGGATTTTTTTTCACATTCTGTCTGTCACAGTTGAGGTGTATCTATGATGAAAATTACAGACCTCTGTCATTATTTTAAGTGGGAGAACTTGCACAATTGGTGGCTGACTAAATACTTTTTTTGCCCCACTGGATTTGTCATTTTTTTATTAGTTGTAGTTCAACTTTTGGCTGAAATGATAGTGATACAAATGGTCGATGTACAGATAGTGTGTCGTAATGCCTCTAGACTACAGCTTGTCAATTCAATGCATTCGCCATTTGAATTACAAAACCTTTCAGGTACCCAAAATATTCATAAAACAGCCGGAAGAACCCCACTGAAGAGACTGTATGGTAGTAATATAATCTTTTATTTAAACCCGCAAGTGGCGTCGAACGGCCCTCGCCCATAGACTGTATATATTAACGGACAGAGTCACGCCTATCTCCGCCGTTCTAACTAATGGGCCAAAAAATTTGCTCTACTGGAGCAATCCAAAATGGCCGCGAGTGGTCCCGCCCACAAGAAAATTGTGAAAAAACGATCCATTCGCTCCATTCATTTGAAGGAGAGACTTCAAAAATTCACAGCAAGTAAACTAGAGTGGACCAAAAAAATCCACCCCCCTCAGCATTGACACACATGTGGAACGGAGCTCTGGGCCAAGAGCCAACTTTTGGTCCATCCTGTAAAGACGTTTTCGAGAGGTCTGCCAACGCTATATGTTAGCATTGGCTAATTCTTATTCTGGGTCCACCCCCATCGGCCCGGGGTGGTATTGCAAGCATGTCAGCGCACGTCATTTTGGCCACTTTTGAGCTGGGACCCGCCCTCACTGCCCTCGCCGCACCGCCATGATTTGCTCTCGTAGCCATAGAACAATGTTCATGAAATTGTAATTAATATGATGAGTTGGTTTGGCTCCCCATGTAAAACTTTGGCTCAGTCTGTAGGGGGTTCTAAAGAGGTTGAACAACCTAGTCAAGTTTAGTACAAATCACACTTTGTATGTGTAAACAGGAGCATGTATAATCTGTGAGTTTGTCCATATATATATACATTCTCCTTTGGATGACCATGTGACTAATCTAAATTCAATGAACAATTATTGATGGTAATATGTGTTGAGATGATATGGAGCTATTTTCAGCCAAATCGGTGAAACGGCCGAGGCTGGTTTGATGTTTGTTTGTGTGAAGTGTACATTTTCCATTAACACAGAATGGGGAGCGTTTGACGTCGCCACGGCAACAGGGTAAAAAATAAGTCTTGGGTGTCATTGACTTGAATCAAGAGGGCAAAACAGAATTATGTGAAAATTTTCAAACATTTTGGAAAAACTAAATGTGATTTTCCCCATGTAAAACTCTGAATAGGGGGTGCTAATGAGCCAATATATATTATTTTACTTTCAAATGGCCGTGACCCTAGAGTGGAAAAATGGATTAAAGTTTTGTGCAAATCTGACTTTGTATGTGCAAACAGGAGCACATTTTGCCGCTCCACTGCTCGAACAACGTGTAACTGATCAAAATTCTGAGAAGTTTTGATGGTACACGTGTTTAGACTATGTGGAGCTAATTTTAAGCAAATCGGGGAAACGGCCGAGGAGTTGCTTTCCAACCGACGTGTGAAAATGATCAATATCAATTTTCGTTTTTCCATTTTCCAATTAATTTGATGGGTTTCCTGTTTGTAAAGGAGCGTGGCCATAATAACTTTTTTTCATGTCTTGACTTGAGTAAGTAAGTAAGTAATCTTTATTTATATACCGCCTTTTCACTGCACATCGGAGTCTCAAAGCGGTTTACAATTGTTATTTTTGGGAGCAGGGGTGCCAGTACAGGAGGCACATGCTAGACCTATTGTACATATTTTTAGTGGTAGGGGAAACCGGAGCACCCGGAGGAAACCTACGCAGACACGGGGAGAACATGCAAACTCCACTCAGAAAGGCCCTGGTCCAACCGGGATTCGAACCCAGGACCTTCTTGCTGAGAGGCAAGAGTGCTATCCACTCAGCCACCGTGCCACCTTGAGGAACATGAATACCAAATTTTGTGGCTCTTGGACAAACTTGACCTCGGCCCCTCTCCCATAGGCGCAATGTAAACTGAATTTTGTAGAGTGCGCTGTTCTGGAAATTTTTTAGTCCCATAAAAATGAACAGCAAAAAAGCAAATTTTTTGCCTGCCTGAACATGCATAAAAACTTGCCTAATTTTGCCCAATTTTCAGAACCAGCAAAAAATTTACTTTAGTTGAATGCCAGAACAGTGCACCCTAAAAAGTCAGTTTACATTGCGCCTATGGGAAGAGGTCTGAGGTCAAGTTTGTTGTAGAGCCACGACATTCTTTATACATGTTGCTCAAGTCAAGACATGAAAAACAAGTTATGGCCACACCCCCTGACAAACAGGAAGCCCATAATTTTCATTGCAAAATGGAAAAATTCAAAATGATCCTTTTCACACACGTCGGTTGGAAATCATCTCCTCCTCGGCCGTTTCACTGATTTGCCTCAAAATCGCTCCACATCATCTTAACACATGTACCATCAAAATGATTTCCCAGAATTTTCATCAGTCAAGCCTAGTGTATAGTCGTGCGGCGCGGAGCTTACAGTGGTGACACACCGTCACTTGCGCAACGCAAGGATCACCGCTGCCGCAGAGAAGCTCCGCTGTGATTGGTCAGTGGGTGTGTTTTGGACGGAAGTATGGAGCGGCTGCAGGGAACATGGACAAGGCACTTTCGGGGCAGATAGCTTCGTGCTTCGAAGGAACAGAAGGAAAAGTAGTTTGGGTTCAGGGCTCAGAGCCCGAGCCTGTCTGTGGACTGTCCAGTTCTGTTGCATATCCAACTTATAAACTGTACAGTCGTTATTGCTTTTGCACTGCTCCTATGCCTGTCTTTGTTTAAATCTGCACTCGGAGCTTATCGCATCTGTTGCATTGCTCCTGCACTTGTAAATAGTTTGTTTGGTCTCAGATGTTTACCACTTATTGTTTTGCTGTTTGTGCTGAATACAATTTAATAATAACTATGTTTACAACAAGAACTGAGTCTTTATTCACAGCATCACAGTTAAAATTAGTTATGAAATAATGAGTCGATTGAACTATCACATAGACCTACACTGGAAACACATTTAATGAGCTCAAACAGCTTGGTTTGCTAATGTTTTTGTTCTGGAGGAGAAAGTAGCTAGCATAAATGGGGCCGCTTTGGTTTCCCAGGCAACTCCTGTGAGATCACCATCACGTGGTTGGGTGTGGGATTACAACATTCTCTTCAAGACTCCGCAGGATGAACGCGCGAGTGTACCAGCAACTGTGGCTGCGTAGGTCCAGTGCCACCGTAACCAGCGCCGCGCAAATATACACTAGGCTTTACTCTTTGTTGGAGCAGCGTAGTAGCAAAATGTGACCCTTTTGTTGCCATTTTTGACAATAGAAAATTAGCTCCTGTTTGCACATACAAAGTCCGATTTGCACAAAACTGTTGTCAATTGTTCAACTCTAGTGTCTAGGTCATTTGAAAGTGAAATAATTCAAATGGGCCCATGAGCGCCCCCTACAGACTATGTCAAAATTTACATTGGTTTAATCACATTTAGTTTTTTCAAAATGTTTGAAATTTTGCATATAATTCTGTTTTGCCCTCTTGATTCAAAAAGTCAATGAGACCCAAGACTTATTACTTATTTTTTTACCCTGTTGCCGTGGCAACGTCAAACACTTCCCATTCTGTGTCAATGGCAAATGTACACCTCGCACAAACATCAAACCAGCCTTGGCCGTTTCACTGATTAGGCTGAAAATTGCGCCACATCATCTCAACACATGTATCATCAATACACACTCACAGATTATACATGTGCTCCTGTTTACACATACAAAGTCTGATTTGTACTAAACTTGACTCGGTTGTTCTACTCCTGGGCCTAGGTCACCTGAAGGTGTGAAATATTACATTGGAGAGCCATACCAACTCATTACAATTGCACAAACATTGTTCTATGGCTACAGGATCAAATAATGGTTTGATGCCGCTTGTGGCTATAATTTTTCATATAGCGGTTGTCTCTGAGGCCTTTTTTTTTTTTTTATATATATAATTTGTGAACATCAGATTAGAGAATCAGAGGATGGGAACTTGGGAAATGCAAGCATGAAAATCAACTATGAGCCATAGGGAAGTAGGATGACCAAATTCTCAATTTTTGGTAACCTCCATACATGAGATGTTTATAGAGTACCATTTCCATTGATGGCCAAACCTATTATGTACTGCACTTCTCTGGAAACAGGGCTGTAGTTTCCCGTCTTTGGACACTTCAGCTTGTCATCTGTTCATCAACATCTCGACAGATACAAGGCAAAGAGGAAAACCCAACCTCCTCCTGCTGCTGCAGCACCAAAACGTCTACTTCCCGCCACAAAAAACTCCAAAATTATGATTGGCGTTTTGGTTTCTGTTTCAGACAAAGATGGACCTGATAAGAAGCGTCTGAAGAAGGAGTCTGGAGGAAGAAAGTCGCAGTCGTCAAATCTACTGTTTGGATATCCGCTGTCAGAGAGGAAGCAGATGGCTCTCCTCATGCAGATGACTGCCAATAGCCCAGGTTTGTGCTGCCCCTGTACTTGAGAAAGACACTTCACCTACCTATGATTTTATGTAAATGTCTATTGTCACTTTTATGGTCACCTGATTTTCCTCTTATGGGTTAAATACATTTTCTATCATCATCAGCATCATCTATCTATCAACTTATCTTTCATTTTATGTGCATTTATTCCCAGTTTTTTTATTGCGAACTTGGCATTTGATGTTACATATTCAACCTCAAAATTGCCAAAATGGTTCTCAGAATCATGATCAAAACTTGTACTCTCGAACATTATCTTGAGCTAGGATTGGCCAATGAATCACTATATTTGTTAATAAAAATATTAACAAATATAGTTAAAATTGCATTTTTAGCATAGTGCATTTATCGATAATAGTTTTTACTTAAGAGTTTGCATTTTTCTCGTTTTTCCATCTACAAGGCTGTCTGCACGTGGCCCTCTTTCATTGACAGGAACATATTGGCTACGAAGTTAATAAACGGAAGCAAACGATTATTTTGGTCATAATAATAATTGCCTTGATGAGAGAAAGGACAGAAGAGTGTGTGAGGAAATCCATGAAAGCTCAGAGCGGTAAATGTCAACTGTTCATGAATACTAATTAACAAAAATTATAATAAAGTTAGGTTAGTATCGATTTACAGATTTGCTTCCAAAAATTGACAAATTTAAACATTAGCTTAAAAGATTTGGCCAGAGAAAACCTTTAGTGATAATGGTATGAATCATGTTTGTTATGTAAACATTGTGAGAAAATAAGAAATATAAAACTTTTTGCAACCCAGACTATCTCTGTATCAAAACAAAGTGGCGAGTGAGATTTCCAGTAAAACCAGTTAACCAGAGCCAGATAATCCGCTGTGGTTTACTGTGTAAATAAACTACACTTCCGGGAGGTGAAATGGTTTGTGTCAATAAGAGTCATGACAAGCCCAGATTTGGTAAATAATGGAATTAATGAGAACTGTGTTAACTGTGTAATGCATTTCATTCAGACTTCAAAGGGACAGTGCAGAACTGAATAAAGCAAAGGCGGAGATTGTAATTATGGCTGTGACAATCACTGCCTTTATTTGATAAGAGAATATGGACTACGCTACAAAACATTGCCCACAAACTGGACAGACCACTCCAGCCCCATTCTACATGTGCATTAGGCAACGCAAGTTTATCTGTACAGCAAAGTTCATACACATGCTTAAAGTGATTGTCTGGAGTTTGTCAGAAAAAAAGAGAGAGAGGTACTTGATTTGAAAAATCGCAAGCTCCCCTCCCCTTCCTTTCTGATTCTACGATTCTGTAACACATTTAAATGTTAATCAGAAAATACATTATATATACATTATACATTATTAATACACATGCACTGAGGTTTTCAGAATTATTTGTTAACGTTATCATGACAAAAATAATGTTTTAATGCACAAAAATCGTGGCAAACCCGGAAGTAGCTATTATCATGAATTGAACATTATAGGACACATCTGCAGACGATTTGACTATGGATATAGGTTCAGTATATAAATGGGTAACTCAGCGCGGATGTTCAGAATTCTTTGTTCAGTTTTCATGTAGTTTCAGAGCCTTAGAGGCTTGATTCGGAGGCTCAGCGAAAACAAACAACTGAGCCACGAGCATCAGCGCGATAATTGACAGCCCTTGGCATCACTTGATTGGTTAACGTGGACGGCATCGGGGATTCTGAGCTATAGCTAAGAGAAGGGAAGGCGGGACTTTCCCGTAATATTAGAATTAATAAAATTGCTAGAGTTCCAGACTATCACTTTAAAGTGATAGTCTGGAACTCTATATAAATTAATAATTTTAAGAATTGTATTAAAGGCGCTATACCCGTTTCTGCAAGGTTTGAATGTTTAGCACCGCCCCCCCCAACTCGCTCAATGGCTTCTCATTTCCCCTACGCTCTCATAACACAGAGCCATCTAGCTCAATTTGCGATCTGACATGTATGCTAACATTTGCATTAGCACAACTTCTTGTAAACTGTACTACAATCACTGATGAAATGGTACTAAAGCAACGTACTGCTAACACAATATATCGGTAAAAGAATACTGCTAGTTTCGCATCAAAATTTATTCATTAGAACAGGGGTTCCCAAAGTTTTTAGCCCGCGACCCCCATCATAAATGCCCTGCTAACTCGCGACCCCCCCCCCCCCAACAGCCCTTCCGTCACATGAAATGAGCATGTATTTCCTTGATACGGAGTAACGCTTTCTAGAGACTCACGCCACTACCGAGCTGCACTGTCCAGCCCAAAAAAGGAGGCTTGCATATTTTTACTCATGTAGTGACACAGTGATGGGCTTGGGCTCCCTCCTCAGCAGAAGTGGAGCGCATTTCTTGCGGCTCGCCCTCACTGTTCTCCTACCGCGGTAAAGTGGGCCGGCTTTCCGGAGTCAGCGGTAAAGAGGTCCGCACATTAAAAGCGGGCGGCCGCTTTCTGCTGTTACTTTATGCGGTTCATCCCCACGGCTTCTCTTTCCAAAGTTACTGTCAGTAAAGGCATAAAGCGGCCACCCGCTTTTAATGTGCGGACCTCTTTACCTTTGACTCCGAAAAGCCGGGCCTCTTTAACGCGCTGTTCTACCGCTGCCCTCCCTCCCTCCCTCCGCTGTCCTCCCTCCCTCCTTTGCCCTCCCTCCCTCTCTTCGCACCATCAGCCTGACCCCTGATACAAGTGACTTTTCTCCCCCTCCGGGTTTTTCTGTTGTGGATATTAACCACGTTTCATTTTAAAGCAAGTATTATTTATTTGTAGCCTCCAAACACCTTTAGTTTTAGCAAACAACAGCAGGACACGCTTTGTCGCTGCGCATGATGTGAGCTGTGTTACGTGATGATTTTGATTGACGCTGCAATGACTGGGACAAAATTACTAACGTTATTAAAATATATTATAGTCTCCAAACACAATTTAACAAGTAGTCCTTTTGAATCAAATCAAATGCTAAATAAATATTTAAGGGCTTTATATTTGCTCAAAAAAAAAAAATTTTTTGTTTGTTTGTGTGGAAATCATCTTGCGACCCCCCCAGGGGTTCCCGCGACCCCCACTTTGGGAACCACTGCATTAGAACATTAGAATATATTTGAATATTTAATTATAATTTATTATACAGCTCCTCACAGCAGCAGTAGAACACTCCATTGACTTGAATGAAATTCTACCGATCATTTTTTCTTGATAACAGAACTCTCAAATCAATAATGACCGCTGCCCTTTGACAATGCGCAATCTCTGTTTGTAATTCAGGAGTGTAAAATACTGCCAATACAACAAGAGCTAGCACGTCCCGGTGAAACCTTTGGGAGCTAACTATTTGATTTGCAGTTATTGAATACATTTCGAATTGTAAGGGCTGTCTAATATGTGTTCGAATATATATATATATATATATATATATATATATATATATATATATATATTTTAATTTTAGAATTATATTTGAATTTCGAAAGCCGGAGACCTAGTTTTTAGCAGCGCTGTAGGGGCTAGAGGACGCAGGCTGTTCGCTGCTCGTTCTGTGAGCGGAGGAGAAAGAGCGGCCCGCTCAGACTCTACTCAGCACTTTTTACTGCTTGTTATTCTTACACAGCTGACTCAATTGCCTCAAGTTTTCAATTAAATTACGGATTATACAACTTGTATGTAGTAATAAGCATTTGTATCAACTACTTAAAAAAAATCGGGTATAGCTTCTTTAAATTGACCTCCTGGGCTTAAATGTTGATATTAAATAAGTCATTTTATGATGTTAGATAGGTAGGTATGGCTCAAAATCCACGATGCCGTCCAGTTTAACCAATCAAGTGATGCTAAGAGCTGTCAATCATTGCGCTCATGCTCGTTTATATAATTCAAATATTATATAGTAATATATATATATATATAAAATTACAGGTCCTTCTAAAAATAATTTGCATATTGAGATAAACTTCATTATTTTTTGTAATGTGTGTATAAACAGTCGACTTTCATATATTTTAGATTCATCACTCACAACTGAAGTAGTTCAAGCCTTTTATTGTTTTAATATTGATGATTTTGGCAAAAAAGTAAAAATCCCTATCTCCAAAAATTAGCATATTTCATCCAACCAATCAAAGTATTTTCAATACAAAAAATGTCAACCTTCAAATAATGATGTTCAGTTATGCACTCAATACTTGATCAGGAATCCTTTTGTAGAAATGAATGCTTCAATACGGCGTGGCATGGAGGCAATCAACCTGTGACACTGCTGAGGTGTTATGGAGCCCCAGGATGCTTCAATAGTGGCCTTAAGTTCATCCACAGTGTTGGGTCTGGTGACTCTCAACTTCCTCTTCACAATATCTCACAGATTCTCTATGGGGTTTTGGTCAGTAGAGTTGGCTGGCCAATTGAGTACAGTAATCCCCTGGGCAGTAAACCATTTACCAGTGGTTTTGGCACTGTGAGCAGGTGCCAGGTCGTGCTGAAAAAGGTATTCTTCATCTCCATAAAGCTTTTCAGCAGATGGAAGCATGAAGTGCTCCAAAATCTCCTGATAGCCAGCTGCATTGTCCCTGCCCTTGATAAAACACAGTGGACCACCACCAGCAGCTGACATGACACCCCAGACAATCATTGACTGTGGGTACTTGACACTGGACTTAGGGCATTTTGGCATTTGCTTCTCCCCAGTCTTCCTCCACACTCTGGCACCTTGATTTCATCCGAAAAAAGTACCATTGAGCAACAGTCTATTGCTGCTTCTCTTTAGTCCAGGTCAGGCGCTTTTGCTGCTGTTTCTGGTTGTGGTTTCTGCAGTGATGGGAGTTACTTTTTTCAGTAACCTAGTAATCTAACTAATTACTTTGACTGTAACTATAACGCCGTTATCATTGCCGACACCCCGTTACTGTACGTTTCTCAAGTCGCACAATAAACTTTTTTTTTAAATTTCATGATAGGACTCGTGCGCGTGTTGTCATGAGAGAAGGGAGGATGAGATAACCTCTCAGCAATTATTGGCTGATGTAAAACATATTTCCTTTACAATCTACATGTCTACAGTTGAGAGGATGGTAATAAATTGTGTTTTTGAAACAAACATGGGTCTTAACTCGCGCTCAACGCACGGCTTGTATCACCAAGTCAGGCCAGCCTCAGGTGAGCGCAGAAGTCGGCTGCATACAATTTCATCAGAAAGCTCCTTTCTCTTTCTGGTTCATCTGCTAAGGGCAGCAACAGGTTTGGCTAACATACATATAACACATTTTAAGATAATTTAAAATGCACATAGGGTAATGTTTCAATGACGATAGGAATGATAAATAGAGGTGAAGTGTAAGAAGGTTGATTTTAGAAATTGGATGCACCCGAGAGTTGTCTGCAGCTAGCAAAACAGAGAAGTTTGTGAAGGAGACACGCGTTTTGTTTTACTTTTTAAAACTCATTAGACTTATTTCCAAATGGAGGATTACATATCACGCTCAAACATGGAACTGGTCTGAACCGAAGTGGTCTGTGCAGGTCATTTATAAGGTAAGACCCATAACACACTTTTAAATGTGCTTTTTCATAGCGTTTTCTATGAGCAAACAATGCAGGCATGAAACCTATTCTGCTGTAGCCAAACAAAGTCATTTTGAAGGTACATGTGTTGAGATGATGTGGAGCAATTTAGAGGCGAATCAGTGAAACGGTCGAGAAGATTTCCAACCGACATGTATGAAAACTATTGCTGTTAATTTTTCCATTTTGCAGTGAAATTCATGGGCTTCTTGTTTGTCAGAGGGCGGGGCCATAATAAAAAAAATTTCTTGTCCTGACTTGAGGAACATGTGTACCGAATTTCATGGCTTTTTTGAGTCCCATAAAAACTTTTCATGCATGTTCAGGGGGTCAAATTAGGGCTCAAAGTGCAGAATTTGACATCTCTCGAGCAAAAACAATAGGCCCTTTTCCCGTTCGGGGCTCGGGCCTAATAAATAAATAAACCAAGGAATTTTTTTTCGATGTCTCGAGCAAAAACAATATAGGTTTCAATGGCACGTGATACATCATTTTAAAGCTTTTGAGTTTACGCACGCAACAGTCACGTGACGGATGCGTCAGCACCGCCACCACTTGCAATTACCATTTTGAAAGCAATAGGCCCTTACCCCGTTCGGGGCTCGGGCCTAATTAAAGCCGCAAGCAAGGGCCGTTTGACGCAGCAAGAACAATATAGGTTTCAATGGCACCTGATACATCATTTTAAAGCATTTGTGTTTACACACGCAACCGTCACGTTTTGGTGAGTGACAGGCACTGACGCGTCCGTCACGCACCGCGACCCCTTGCATTCACCATTGTGAAAGCAATAGGCTATTGAAATCGGCTGCATTAAGCTAGATTGTGACCATGGACGTCAGAAATCTGATTTATCTGAGTGATTTTGATCTTGCGTTTGTCCCCTCCAGACTCGACGCCCAGCCACCCCTCACAGACCCCTCCGGTGCAGAAGAAGGTACCCTTGTCGCGGCAGAAGGACAAAGTGAACAAGAGGAACGAGCGTGGGGAGACGCCGCTGCACATGGCGGCCATCAGGGGAGATGCCAAACAAGTCAAAGAGCTCATCAGCCTTGGGGCCGATGTCAACGTCAAGGACTTTGCAGGTACTCTCACTGCTCATTTTGAGACGTTCTGTGGGGAGGTGAAAGGTGCAGTTCATACAAGGCGTCTCAGAAATTTACAGAAACTCGAGGCTGAAGAATTAAGCATTTTACTCTCGGAGGATAAAGAACCTCAACTAACACAAAAGACTCTAAACTATCATAGATGTTAAGGAGCAACAGATTGGATGGGTGTATTGCCATTGTAAGTAACAGGAAGTCGCAAACTATGAATTTGCCTTGGTATACTGTGCAGGTAAGAAATAAAAAGATGAGGGTCGTACCACACAGTGACGGAGGTGGTGACGGTCGTACCAACAGGTGATGGAGGAGGTGAGGACAGACTCTATAAGGGCTGTGTAAAACTGCACCAACATCTGTGCTGGGTCGTCCTCTGTTCTCCTTATTTGATTATGGAAACATTTAATTGATAATAAATTTAATTCTACAACGTGAACACAACCTATTATAGATCTTAACACTAAATAATGCCTTTGGGTGGATCTGTCTTTTGTAGAGCCACAGCTATTGAATATTTTAGTGATCTCGTAATCTATCGAATATCCCTATCGATCAATCGAGTAACCAAATAAATCATATTTTTGCTTAAGAAAGGCTTAACTATAAATATACAATATAATTTTATAATAATAATATTATTATTATTATGAATATTATTTATTGCTCTAGAATATACTATGTACTTATACTTGCTTCTTTATTATGCTAAGGTTAGAGAAACTATGAAATTGGAACCACATTTGGAAAAACTAATCAGAAGCTGTTGTGACACTGTGTTGCTTTTGCTCTGGTCCAGAGCTTTCTTCGTCTTTCATTGTGAGCTATGTACAGTCTATGGAGCTATGTCAGCAAGAAAGTTTTACAAACACAAGCAAACGAGTATTTAAAGGCTCTTTGTTATTCAGAGCACATAGAATTTGTGACATGAACACGATATGCTTTGACTACGATTCCACAAGGCGAATTATATGAAGCCTCGAGGCAGCGGAAATGACTTAGATATTTGTTGTACTCAATTATCAGAGTAAATTGAGGAATCGTCTCAGTTATGGTCTGTTGTGAGCATAAATGTTGTATTTGTTGCAGGCTGGACCCCTCTGCACGAGGCCTGTAATTTGGGGTATTACGACGTAGCCAAAGTCCTGATCGCGGCCGGAGCAGAAGTCAACACTCAGGGGTTGGATGATGACACGCCTCTGCATGACGCCTCCAGCAGCGGACACAAGGACGTAAGGACTTTCCTAATATAATATATGAGCTGGACAATTCATCTCAATCAAGTTTGCACTTTAAGTGGACGCTATTAGTGTCCTTTGCAAACAAAAATGATCTGAAAATGTTATAATTTCACTAGGTTATAACTCTAAACAGTTTTGCCTTAGACAGCCTATACTGTACAGTTTTGACTGTTTATATAAATTATTATAAAGACGAGACTTTTTAGACTGAAAAACAATTACCTCTGCCTGATAATAGTAAATATACTTGCTTGTTCTAATTACAAATCTTCAAAGATACATTCAAACCAAGACATTTTCTTAAATTAAAGTGATTCATTATCTGAAGCCCTGTTTTGGTTTGTGGATGGCTTGCTGATTGGGAACGCAAAAAGGTTGACCAGTTTGCATCAATTGTGCAGCCCTACTCTCGCATGTTGTTTCTAAGACTCATGGCCCAAAAAAAACTAAACACTCATCGCTGCTCTTGTTACTCTGAGTGTGTCATTCTGTATTGTCAACTTTCCCTCCACTTCTGGTGCTTGTGTCCAGATCGTGAAGCTGCTGCTGCGTCATGGTGGAAATGCGTTTCAGGCTAACAAATGCGGCGAGCGGCCAGTGGACGTGGCAGACTCACAGGAGCTGGAGCAGCTACTGAAGGGAGAGTTGCCCCTGTCTGAGCCCGATGAAAGCTCCTCAGGTACTGAGCACAAACTCCTCCTTTTACTTAAGGCTTTACTGGAGCACCATCTTGTGTCATAAGTGGGAATGTGCACTTAAATTAAGGGTTTGTTTGGGGACTAACTTTGAGTCCAATTTTATGAAACAAGCACAGAACTGTTAAAAATGGCTCCACACAGATTGAATAATTGTTTATTTAATAAAACGTATCAGTATTAGTTTGTTAGAATGGCCTCAAACAGCACCACTACTTTATATGCAACAACTGAATTATTGTTAAATTAATCGATTATCAAACCCATTAGTTAAATACTTTTTTGATCCCCGTAGGAGAAATTCAGGTGTCCAGTAACAGCAAAAATAAAATAAAAAAATTCTAAAAAGCTGACAATAGTAAAAAAGAGCAACTGCTATTCAGGTCACAGCAGCAGAGATGGAGTAGCCTCTAGGTGGAGCAGGACAGGTCACAGCAGCAGAGATGGTGTACCCTCTGGGTGGAGCAGGACGGGTCACAGCAGCAGAGATGGTGTACCCTCTGGGTGGAGCAGGACGGGTCACAGCAGCAGAGGTGGAACGTCTGCTGGGCGGAGCAGGAAAGTTTGCAAGGTGGAGTAGCCGCTGGGGGGAGCAGGAGAGGTCACAGCAGCAGAGATGGAGTAGCCGCTTGGTTCGGACCCTTTTCTCTGCTTCAGTCCAAAGTAAAAGGCTGAATGCTTCATTAGTATTTTTCAAAAAGTTAGCCTTCCTCCCGTGGATTTTTTTCCTGATCCGCTTGGTTCGGACCATGAATCCTCTCCTCTCTATAAAAATAATAAAAATTGTAAAGCACTAAACAACCACTGTTTCAGAGCGAATTAGGACTTGCTGCCGTTTTCCAACACTATTCCAGACTTTACCGAAATATACATTTAAAGCCGCCTACACTAACTGGGCATATATTATTAGGTATTTGATTATTTTTCTAATAATAATGCATCGGTTTTATATAGCGCTTTTTTGGACACTCAAAGACGCTTCACATGTGCCATCATTCTTTCACTCCAAACACGGTGGTGATAAACTACTACTGTAGCCACAGGTACCCTGGTGCACAGTGACAGAAGCGAGGCGTGACAGAACCAGTATGTGCCATCGGCCCCTCGGACCACCACCAACCATTCACACACACACACCAGACTCATTCTAGGCAATAGGGCTTGCCTAAGGACACAACGGCAGTCGCAGCGGCCCCACATCAGGTGTTCCCAGAGGTTAAGTGTCTCGCCAAGGACACAACGACAGCAGACAGAGGGAGTCGATGGTGCAAGTCTTGAGGTGGGCTCGAACCCACAACCTTCTGGCTCAAAGACCAAGCTCTACCAACTGAGCTACTGGAACTTGGATCAGTCAGTGCTAATAATCAGTGCACTAATTATTATACATGGGATTAATTTTGTTGCAGGTCTCCCTTAAAAAAAGTAGTAGTTTTTGTTAAATAAAGGTTGCATTAAAGAAAAAACACTAGATAGGGTACCCCACCGACTACACAGATAATCTTTAAATTTGAATAAACTGGAATTTGGGAAAGGGCAATCTGTAGTTATTGCCCGCAAAAACACACACACACGGAGATGATTGCACGACCCTACTTGTTGGGTGGATGATCTATATTCCTAAGATTAAAACATAGAATACAGAAATGTAATAGTTTTACAATGGCATCCTACTATTACAGGAGCTTTAAAGCTGTGTTCACAACTTCGTCTTCAAAAGCGTCAGGACTCAACTTCGACTTAAAAAGCGGCAGGTTTGCATTGAAAATGAATGGTAACGTGCGTCAGGTGGGGCCAAGAGGCCCTGTGTCACTCGGCGCGAGTCAAAAGCGCTGAAGTTGAGAAAAGCTGAGCTTTTCGAGCTTGACGCTGGGCGTCAACCAATCAGTAGACGAGAAGAAACAGCAGCAGCAGCGGGTTTGTCATGGAAAGAAGTCATGTAGCTGCTGCTTGGCTGTTTTGTTGGTGTCCATGCGCCTGTAGTTGGTGTCCAGGTGGGCAATGCGAGCTCCCTCAAATAGGTCAAGTGAAATGCGGAAGTACCACTGAAAGCGAAACTCATCCGTATGCAGCTCCTGGAGTAAATGGTGAAACTCTGCAAACACTGCAGCCTCTCAAGTCTGTGGTGAACCCAGACACGTTGTGTAGAAACCCTATGACAGCGTTGTTTGGCTTTATATAACAAATAAATCCTGCTGCTCTCTGGAGATCCATTGTCTCTGGACTAAGGCAACAGAGATGCTCCCCCCAACGGGCGTCAGGCGCGATAGGTGCGTTCGGCATGTCAAGCGCCAAAATGATAAAAATAAATTGCCGTCAAACAACGCGCGTCACAGGAAATTTGAAGCTTTAGGTGTGAACACAGCTTTAAACAGAAGAGGGTGCAGTTACATGTTTGTTCTTAATGGAACAATGTTATAACATGTTTAAAAGCTCAATACAGATACATAATGTCTGAAATAAAAATGTTCTGCCCTGCACAGATTCTGAGGACCCTCCGTCTGTGATCCCCTCGAGCATCGACGACAACATGGACGACTCTGACACGGAGAAGGACTTAGACGGAAAACCCAAGTCCTCAAACTCCAACGTCCCAGGACTCGACGAGTATGAATTCAAGGATGAGGAGGAGGAGGAGGACCTGAGCAAAGCGCTGAACGAACGCCACATACTGCGGCGTGAGCTCCGGCAACGCGAGAAGGAGGATAAGGAGAGGAACCATGTAAAACCGGGAGGAAAAGGTGACAAACCCAAAAAGCAAAAGTCGTCCCATGCACACTGCAGTTCGGACACATCCAGTGACGAAATGGAGAGTCTTCCCGATAAAAGAAACTCACCCACATGCTCGCAAAACTCGGACACTCACAAGAGTGAGTCTAGATCAAAAAAGGACGATCAGAAACTGGGCAAAGTTAAGCGGAAAAGCAAAAGCCGCAATAAAGAAAACCAAGAGGATGGAAAAGAGAATAGCAAAACACTTGTATTGTCACTAGCAGCCGTATCAGAAACATCAGAGAAAATCAGGGAGGAGGACTCGTTCAAAATGTCGTTTAGCCCCAAAGATGATTCTTCTGTACATCTCTTCCACTTTTCATCAATAAAATCACCAAAATTAACCAATCACAATTTGACAGACAAGCAAACACCATTGAAGCAAGAAAATATTGATAAGTACAACCACTGCACGGAATCGGATTACTGCATAGAAGGCTCTAGCAAAGGATGCAAGCATAAGGAAAAAATCAAACATCAGCAAAAGGACACTGTTGAATGTGAAGATGAGCATTCGAGTTCATATAACAAAGATGTCGGCATAGTAAACAGTCTCGATAGTTCAGACGGAGCGCTTAGGAAAACTGACACAGAGGGAAAAGTTGTTAAAAAGCACAAGCTCAAACACAAAGAGAAGGACAAACATAGAAGAGACTACGACAGCAGCAGGCATAAGTTAAAGGAAGCCAGGAAAGATGGCCACCGAAATCTTGAGTTTGATCGTGAATTTTGGAAAGAGAATTTCTTCAAAAGCGACGACACAGAGGACGCAATCAAAAAGGAAGGCGAGGAGCTGAAAATTGCAGACTTGCCGTTGATGAGAGAGGAGCGAAAGCATTCGTCAAGCAAAGAAAAGAGGTCCAAAGAGGAAAAAGAGAGGAAAAAGGAGCGGAAAGAAGAGAAATTTGATGGGCATAGTTCAGCGAGGACTTTGGATGAATCGATCTTGAAAGAAGAGATTGAGGAGAAAGCTGTGACTGCAGATTTAGAGCAGCTCGACGCTTCGGAAAAGCGTGAGAAATCAGACAAGAAAATTGTAATGAAAGAAGGTGAAAAAACTGACAGAAAGTATTTAGACAAAGAGAAAAAAATAAAATCTGAGCATTCCGAGGATCGATGGAAGGAGAGGGATAAAAGCTACAAGGAGAATGAAAAATTAAAATTGTTTTCAATAAAAAGGCATGAAGATTGCAGGAAAAGCAAAGACAAGATGGAGAAAAGGTCAGATCGTGAAAGCACAGGTGAACATAGGGAGCATAGAGACAAGGATCGCAGCAGTTCAGATAGGAAAAATAAGTTGCATGAAAAAAGCAGTGATCATAGCAAATCCGAGCGCTCAAAAGATAAAGATTGCGACAAAAAGAGGAGAGACAAGCCGAAAGAGTCCTCAAACTCATCAAGTTCAAATTTAAAGTTGTTATTAGAAGAGAAAAGGGGTTACATTTCAGAAAGTGGGAAGCTTATATCCGGAAAGCCAAAAGAGGATGCGATGCGAACGCCAGAAAAAGATCGGGATAGACGAGACCGGGATCGCGATTCAGAAAGGCATAAGGAGAGAGACAAAGAGAGGCACAAAGATCGCACACCACTGGCCAAACCGAACAAACCGAAGACCAACGAGAATGATCCAGAGAAGGCTAAACTAAAGGGGTCCCCAGCTACACAAAAAGACTCAAAGCCCAAAGAGAAACGCCTGGTAAATGACGACCTGATGCAGACCAGTTTTGAACGAATGCTTAGCCTGAAAGACCAGGAAATCGAGCAGTGGCATCGGAAACACATGGAGAAAATCAAACAAAAGGAGAGGGAGAGGCTAAAGCAAAGACCAGTAGATTCAAAGCATAAATTAAAAGACAGGACAAAGCCGGATTCGTGTTTGAGCAAGGAGTTGATGAGATCGAAAAGCTCAGATGCGCAAGAAGGAAAGGGGTTAAGGGAAGGACCTACTCAAAGAACAGTCTCACTAGATGGCAAGAATTTACAGTCTATGGGCGCAAAGGTCATGTCCGTTGTTGAGAACTGTTTGACAAGATCGCCAAGACCAGATAACAGTGACCTCTTAATGTCTAGGTCAGTGTCTATGATATCTGTAGCAAGCTCTGAAGATTCGAGTCATGCAACAATATTGACCCCAAAACACCCAGAATATGACTCCGATATGAATTGTGACGCGTCCGATTCCCAATCGGCCTTCCTGCAATCCTCACTGGTCATCCAAGCCACACGATCGCCGTCTATTCACGATAATAGTGGTGGTTTAGATAGCAATCGAGCAACGCTACCGATAAGGCATGAATCACCTTGTTTAAGAGCGATTTTGGACGAGGAGGCTTCCAGTGAACCAAAAATGGTTGAAAATATTCCTATAATTAACGTGACATCAGAAGAGGCGAGGCCCAAAGATGCTCAGACTGAAGGAGACTTGGATTTGAATATGGATACGCAGCTTTTAACTTTTGCACCAGATATCGGTTTGAATAAAGATGCAAGCAATTCACCAAGTAAAGATGTTAGCAGACCTCCAGACACTCAATTGTCAATATCCTTCATTGAACCTCAACCTAGTTCAGTATGTGATGTCCAGAGCTTTGTTGAAAAGTTGGATTGTAAGGATCAAGCTTTGAATGCTCCCGCAGTAGAAAATGTCCCAATAGCATCGTTGACAGAGCCTATAGTAAATGCAGATAAAGTAGAGTTTGCTGAACAGAAAGACAAGGCGGTAGATAGAGGTGACAGAAAGGACCATTTAGAAGACAATTCTGAAACCATAATTTCAAGTGCTAACTCTATTGCTGCCTATATGCCATCTAAAAGTAATGCTAACATTCCTGCATCCACTCCAGTCGAATCTTTGCCTGGATTTTGCGACGACACGATAGAAGATTTGGACGTAGACATAAATGACAATAAAAAATCCAAAATATCTCTTGAAGCAGCTGTAGATGTTGAGGAGAAAATTGTGGTTCCAAGTGAAGACACAAGACAACAAGTTGTCAGTGAAGTTGAGGGGAATTTGGAGAAAACTATAGAAGATTTGGGTATATCCAAATCAGACGATGTTGAACTGATGGATGTAGAAACCCTGGAGGAAAAGACTGAAACACAAACGACCTCTGAGGACCAGCAATTAACCCAAAATGTAGCAGACTCTAGCAGCAGTAGTACCACTTCTGGCAGCTCCTCACCTCAATCTGGTGAGTCAGATTCCAGCAGGACAAAATCACGAAGCTCTGATGAAGAAATTGACCTCAATGTCCAACATCCGCGTAAGAGAAAAATGCCCAAAATGCCGACGTCACATTCTGGCAACCCGCATGACAAGGAGCAGGGGCAGCAGTCTTTGGCGGCCATTGTGGATGCGGTGAAGCTGGAGGAGATTGAGCCCTATCAAACGGAGCGCGCAAATCCGTACTACGAATTTCTACACATCAGGAGGAAGATTGAGGAGAAGCGTAAAGTGTTGTGCAGCGTGATTCCGCAGCCGCCGCAGTATTACGATGAGTATGTGACATTCAATGGGTCCTACCTCCTCGATGGGAATCCTCTCAGCAAGCTCTGCATTCCCACTGTGAGTATGTGTGTTATGGTGAAATATGTGCGTCTGTGTGTGTATCTATCTCTCTCTCTCTCTCTCTCTCTCTCTCTCTGTCTTTCACTAGTTTTCACATGCATCCCTTTTTGGCCTCTTCCACATGTCAGAGAGATACAGTTTTGAGGTTGAGGAACTAGATAAATGGACTAAAGGGATTTTATCACAAATCTAACTAGCAAATTTTGTGGCTGGGCTGCAGTCATTTAGATTAACTTTACAAATAGCAAATAATTTTTTGCATAATATGAAGTAGTAATATAAGATTCTTTATTGGTCCCACAGTGGGGAAATTTAAATGGTCACTACAATGGTCAGATTAAGGCTTATAATAAGGTACTATTTTAGTATCTGGATTTGTTTCTCAGTGATTTTTTCCCAGACGCATTTTTTTTAAATATTGTGGGAAAACGTCCCTAAACCCCAAAAGTAGTCAAGTTATCATGTGTTTTCAAATAGTATTGGAATTGACCTGAGTTATCGGATTTTTTAAAACCCTAAAATAGCTGAACAGAAAATGCCAATTTCAAGTTTGCCACCCACTCTCCCTGTTGTGTTCGGTGGAGAGTAGGGCTGGGATTAACGGTTAAAAAAAAAATTCAGTCCGATTCAATTTTGATTTGATTATCTTCCTATGTATTGACTAATATCTATTTACATATCTGAATGAAAAAACATGAATTCCTCAACAAAAATGTATTGCTCTTAAAATTCAAAAAATAAGACATTCTTAGTCAGAGGTAGCATAAAACCTTGAAGCCTTGAAAATACATCTTGCTTACTGAAAAACGTGCATCTTATTATTTTTCTTTCAGATGAAAATAACACTTGATGTTTAGCATTCAATAAAAAAAAAAAAAAGAAGTTCACCCAAAATATTTTAGAGCAACTGAAAGAACAGTGTTGTGCCAGTTCACAGCTTTTCTGAACTAGTTCAAGTTCAGTTCATACATGCTCAAAGTGAACAGTTCACGTTCAAAGTTCACATTTTTAATTCTGAACTAGTTCAAAGTTCTGTTCATTTTACCTTTTTCGTGAGATATTTAAATATTTTTTTCACACTACGAGCTAGAAATCACATCCATCTATCTATCTATAAATATATATATATATATATATATATATATATTCTGTACACCGCACAGGATGAGAGCCTTTTGACTCTAAAGCCTAGCGTACATCGACAGAGAAACTGGGGACAACTAGTTGCAAGGCGGCTTTTGGCAACTGAGAGGAGATGGTGGGAGATGATCAGTTGCCGAAATCGGTCGATGTGCGCGCTCTTACAACTGGAGAGGATCAGTCGGTCTCCAGTTTCAGTCAGTTGCCCGTGTTCTACTTTTCGGCAACTAGTTTCGGAGATATGACCCGATGTGCGCGCTCCATGCGCCGCTCCGACAACGTGTGTGTATTGCGTGTGTTGCGAGCCCGCAACAGTTTATGTCAGAAAACACACTGTAGTTGAGGCCAGTTGCTGTCGATGTACGCGCTGTTATTCCCGAGACTGGTCTGCTACTGGGAGTTGCCTGTTTTCGTCAGATTGTCGATGTGTGCGGGGCAGCAACTCATATGCGACGGATATAATCAGTTGCCAGTCCGATGTACGCTAGGCTTTAAACAGACGACAAGATTTACATTGGGAGGAAAAAACTGAGTTTCCACTGCTCATAAGTATTACAACAGTAATGCGCTGCAGTGCGTGTGTCTATACTTTATGTCAAATGTAAACTGGTGGTCCTGTGTCGCTAACTCACCCTGTGTTATCACGACTCGGGCACATGCGAGTCCAACAACCAAAGAAAAGCATTAGCATACAGCGCAGCACCGACTGGCTCAGCACGGAGTTGGGGTGCGTTCACAGACGGTGAAAACCGTGGGAATTTTTTGTTTTTTCGCGAAAAAAAGTGCGGAGAATACAGGAGGGAGGAACTTTCTCTCGTTGCGTTTCAAAAGAGAAAACAAATTCCAACGTTCCTAGAGATGTCTGCCGTTCATGACACATAATATGAACTAATTCATGTTCAAGTTCTTTATTAAAAAATGTGTTGCGTTCAGTTCAACGTTCACAAAAAAATGTGCGTGCTCTAGAGCTGAAACAACTAATCGATTTAATCGATTAAAATCAATTATTAAAATAGTTGTCAACTAATTTAGTCATCGATTAGTTGCTAAGTAACTTTTATTTTGCCGTAAGCGGCTCATTTCGTGCATATTTTAACTCTGCGGTGACCAAATGTTGGCAGTAATGAGCCACCGGAGGTTTTACAGCAGGAGAAATAGCGAATAGCCAATAGCTGGCCTCCTTTTATGTCACATGCTTCGCGCACAGCTTCTCTTCAGCATACAGCGAGATGGCGGAGGCAAGCGGCAGTGGAGTAAGCTCGAGAAAGAAAAGGAAAAAAGCAGAAGACAAACCTAATCGAACAAAGTCATCCAAAGTGTGGGAGCACTTTACTTTGAACCTTCAAAAAAGAAGAGTAACCTGTAAACTCTGCGCTACTGACTTGGCCTGGCACGGGAGTACTACGTCTTTGCGTGAGCACCTTAAACGAAAGCACGTGTGTGTGGAAGCAGAGCATCGCTCTGCAGTACTGACTGTTTGCAAAAGATGGCGCCACACTCACTGTTTTAGTGAGTTGATCTTTCAACTAATTTGCACAAAGATGTAAAAAAAAAAAACATTTATCCAGTTTATCAACTTAAATAAGCCTTGTTCGGGATTTTAAACTACTTCAGAAGCCCTAAGGATTTTCATGGTGAAAACATTATTGGAAATCTCCTTGTGAAATTTGCCAGAGTATGTAACGGTCAGTGTTTTGTTTTGATGGTCGATATTGAGTTCAACAAAGGATTACAAAGACATAATAAACAGCTCCAGATATGTTTTTGATGTGGATATGAATGTAAAAAATGGTTAAAATCTCTAAAAAGTCTATGTTGAATGATGAAGGCCCTTTGTTAACAATTTACTTGGAAAAAAAATTGGCTAAACTAAAATATAAGTACATAAACCGATTAATTAAGATGGCTGACGCAGCAGCACTGTCTGAGTGAGCTGCCTAAATCTCAGTCTGCTTAAAACTTACTTAAGCCTTCATTATCTCTCTTTTTATACACATCTCTGATTACCTGTTTGACTGTGTATTTAAACTTTTTGACGAGGACTTTTTTGTTCGCCTATTGAGTTCTCAGAGTCAAAACCTGTCTGAGTCATCAGGGTCTACCTCAACCGCAGGTATATTTCCACCACCATGAATCAAGCTGCAGCTTCAAACACCTTCATTTTGAACGCTTTGCAACAGCTTAAGAATGAAATCACGGCCCATATCGACCCTAAACTTGAAAATCTACAAGGATCTTCAATCTTCAATCAAGTTTCTTGGGAAACAGGTGGCTGAGCTGGATTGTAGAGTCGGCTCAAATCATGATCATATATCTGATCTGGAGAGGCGTGTACTAACCTTGGAGAAGCAAAACACGTACTTGCTGGACAAGACTGAGGACTTAGAAAATCGGAGCCGTTCATCAAATCTCCGTTTCCTTCACGTTCCAGAGGGATCCGAAGACCAAGACACTCTTGGCTTTATTGAACGTCTGATCATAAAACTTTTTGGTGCTGATAACTTCCCGACTCCTCCACCCATGGAACGGGCTCACCGCACCCCAGGGGGAGCCCCCAGGGGGAGCCCCCAGGCAAGGTCCAAAGACGGTCCCGAGACCCATACTGGTGAAGTTTCTACGTTTCCAGGATAAAGTCAAGATCCTTCGATTATCCCGTGAGAAAAAGGAGCTTGTCCTCAAGGGATCTAGAATCCATATTTATCCGGACTTTAGTGCTGGTTGATGCATAAACGCCGCATGTTTGACTCGGTGAAGAAAAAGCTCAGTGACTTGAGCATCCGCTATGCCAGGCTGTATCCAGCCGTTCTTCGGGTCAACATTCGCGGTAAGGATGTACTTTGCAAGTCCCCTGAAGAAGTTGAAGCCCTCGGTGTCTTTAAGTAATTGTCCCATGTGGCAGATGTTATAACTTTGTTTTCTTCCATGCTGCACCCGAGGGTACGCGACTGTATTATTTGCCGTAAACCGTTTATTTACGTCATAAACGTACGGTGAGAGTGGCAAAATGAGATGCGTAATACTATTTTCTTTTCTTTTCTGGAACGCTTTGAATCTTTACTTTTTTAGAAAGGACATATAGTATGTTACTCTTTGCTCATGGCCATTGTTTCATTAATGCAATTGTACATAATTAAATTTTGCAAAGTAATTATTAGTAAATCCTTTCTTTAACTAAAACTGCAGACTGAGATCGCAACTTTGTTTTATTTTTCTAAATGTTTTTGTATTACCTTTGCTTGTGTGTGAGTGAGACCGTTTGTGTGTGTGGACTCTCATGTTATCTCTCCTCCGCCCCACCTTTTCGCTCTCTCCTCCTCTTGTTCGGCATTGATGTTATTATTACTCCTACTTTAAACCAGTATGGGTAAAGGTCTCCAGATTGTTCACCTGAACATCCGAAGCCTTCTTCCTAAAATTGATCATTTAAGAGCTTGGATTGCTTACAATCATCCATCTATTATTACTTTGTCTGAAACGTGGCTCTCCAAAAGTGTTACTGATAATGATATTAGGCTTGACAATTACACACTGTATAGAGCCGATAGGCGTTCAAGAGGAGGTGGAGTTGCAACTTATGTTTCTTCTCACCTTAAATCTCAACTCACTGTCCCATCTGATCCACCAACACTTTATGAAGGTCTATTTATAACTGTTACTTTACATGAACACAAACAATGAACTGTTGGAACTATTTATAGACCCCCAAATTCCCCAAAATCGAAATCACTTAAAAATATACTCTCCACTCTTTCCTCTTTAAATAGTAATAATAATAATGAGCTAATATTAATGGGTGACTTCAATATCAACTGGCTTGACTCATCCACATTTACTGAAAGGAATATGTTTGACTCTGTAAATCTCACCCAACTTATTACAGAACCTACAAGAGTGACTCCTAAATCAAAATCCCTCTTGGATTGGGCTCTCGTCTCTCATCCCAACAGGTTCAGCCAGTCTGGAATTCTCCCAGACAGCTTTAGTGACCACTCCATGATATACTGTATTTGGAAAATTTCAAAACCTCGTCTTCCACCTAAAATCATTAAGATCCGTCTAACAAGAACCTTCAATAGTGACTTTTTTATCAATGATTTACAGCAGATAAACTGGAACAGATTTTACTTAATCCCTTATGCAGAAGATGCCTGGAATTTTCTTTACTCTGAATTTAAGCGTATCATTGATAAACATGCTCCCTGGATCACAATAAAAGTAAAAGGCACTCACTTACCATGGATCAGTGGTGACCTTATTCATTTATATAAGCAGAGAGACAGGGCATGGAGAGTTTATCACCATACCAAGCTTGCGTCGGATTGGGAGAAATACAGACAGTTAAGAAATGTATGCACAACTCAAACCAGAAACTCCAAATCAGATTATTACTCAAACAGCCTGTCAAACGACTTCAGGAATCCAAGTCAATTCTGGAAAAAGATGAACAATCTACTTGGTAAATCTAATAAAAACACTATTAATATGACTATTAACAATGAAATTACAAATGATCCCACTGCTATTGCCAATGCTTTCAGTCTGCACTTCTCCCAATCTCCTCACGTTCATCCTCCTTTCCATTCAGCTGCTTCTGACCACTACACCCAACCATGCAGCAGTTCTTTTTCATTTGCAGAAATTAGTCCCTCTGATGTCGAAAGGGCTATAGGAGAACTGTCTTTCAACAGCAGTGCTGGTCTAGATGGCATTGAAAGTAAATTTATTAAAATAGGCTCTTCTGTCTTATCAGCTCCCTTGGCTGCACTCTTTAACCTTTCTCTTTCTACAAACACTGTCCCTCTCTCCTGGAAATGTGCCAAAGTAATTCCACTATATAAATCTGGTGACCCCGAGAATATCAACAAGTACCGACCCATTTCAATAATCAATAGTATCGTCAAAGTCTTTGAAAAAAATATTTTTAACCAGCTCTCTAACTATCTAACTGACAATGAACTTTTATCCCAAAATCAATCTGGCTTCAGAAAACACTTCTCCACAACCACTGCCCTTCTAAAATTAACAAATAATATATTTTCAAGTTTTGACAAAAGTTTTTATACAGGGGCATTATTTCTTGATTTGACCAAAGCTTTTGATTTGGTTGATCACTACTTACTTTTGGATAAACTTCACAATCTGGGTCTATCTAGATCTGCTTTACTTTGGTTCAATTCCTACCTTCACTCTCGACAACAGTGTGTGTCCTTTGGGGGTAGCCAGTCAAATCTCGCAGGCATAGACAAAGGTGTTCCACAAGGTTCCTCTTTGGGCCCTTTACTTTTTTCTATTTTCATTAACGACCTCCCGAGCATCTGTTCTAACTGTGACATCCAGTTATATGCAGATGACACTATTATTTACTGTTCAAAACCTAACGTCTCTGACATCAGCAACTCCCTGCAAAATTATTTTGATTTAGTTCAACACTGGCTCTTGTCCAATAAACTCATTTTAAATACAACCAAATCATATGCCATGCTTTTTCAGAAGACAAACAAACACTTACCTGAGCTCAACCTTCACTTTTTAGATTTGTCTCCTGTGAAATGTGTGGATGAGTTCAAATACCTCGGCCTTTGGCTGGATTCCACCCTTTCTTTTAAAACTCATATTCATAAGACCGTCAATAAATTAAACTATTCTTTAAAAACTATATTGTTCAATCAACTGCTTTAATGTTTCTGTCAGGAAAAGGCTTGTTTCTCAGTTATTACTTCCAATCCTTGATTATGCCGATATTGTTTATCAAAATACAACCGCCACATGTCTCTATCCCCTCAATACTGTCTACAACAGCCTGTGTAGGTTCGCTCTGCGCTGCCCCTACAGGACACACCACTGTGACATGTTTCTCCAACTGTCCTGGTCCTCACTGCCTGCACGTCGACACTCTCACTGGTTGTTTTTCATTTTCAAATGTAATTATTTTAATTATCCCACATACCTAAAACAATATCTTACACCTTTTAGTTCCACTTACAGTCTTCGTCACACTAACACTGAAACTCTTTTCTTCCACACCCCCCGTGTTAAAAAAGAAATAGGAAAACATGCTTTTCATTACAAAGCCCCAACGGACTGGAACCTTCTTCCACCTACCATTCGCTCCCTGACCTCCTTTCCTTTGTTTAAGAACGCTGTGTTACAGCATTTTAAAACTGTCTGTAATTGCTTCTGATGTGTCTTCTGTTGTATTGTGTTTCTGTTGTTTTAAGTTGTATTTTCCATTAGTATTATAATGTATTTATTTTGTGTTGTACTTTACTGTAGTTATAGGGGGGAGTGGGTAACCTCTGAGAGCTGAGTGTGTGTGTGAGTGAATGTGCTGAGCTTTTGTCCTGTTTTATTTTATTATTATTTTTTTTTTGTGTTTGTTTAATGTAATAATTTTGTTTTGCATATAATTATGTTTGAAGCCTGAAATGTGGCGAAATGTTGAAAGGTTCAAGGGGGCCGAATACTTTCGCAAGGCACTGTACTGCTCCTTTAAAGTAAACTAGGAACATTCAAATATGAGTTCACTGGAAAAACTAATTTTTAAGCGATTTTGTTAGCTTAGCTGTAGCACCAACTTGAAACCACTCCCCCTTCTTCTCGCCTCTCCACTAGGGCTGGGATAAAATGTGCGCGTGAGTTGTCAGACTCAAAACAAAGATGGCAGCAAGTAGAAGCAGTCCTTGGCGCCCGGCGGAAGTGCTTTGATGCTAACGGAGTTAAGCTAGCAGCTTTTTGTGTAAGGTTCTTCTCCAAGAAGGCAGCTCTGCTGCGTATCTTCCAGATACTTTATATTACAGCAGTACGTGTTCACGGAAGTGCGCCATAACTTTATTTTATTATTAGACGGAGCCTAAGCAATAGCCTGGCTCTGCCAGACCCTTGTAGTTCCGCCATGCTCCACCAGAGCGTCTGGTATCGACGCCATAGCGAATACCAGGTTATTTTAACCTTCCCCAGGTTATTTTTTAATCGACCAATCAGGATAGCAGGTGTTACGTGGGGTTTGCACTGCCTTCTCAACTCCTCTCATGCAGCAGCGAGGAATCCACGATGGCGGACGCAAAGTCCGCAAATCTTTTTAAAAGAGTAAATACGATCGAATTAAGACACGGATGTCACTTTTAATGCAATTTGAGGCGAGATGTTGATGGTTCTATGTGTGTTTTAAGAGTCAAATGTTCCTGTAAAGTTTGGTTGAAGCACTGGTTCAGTGTTCCTGTTTACACACTATGCAGCAGGGTGGCAAGGTTTGGTGGTTCCCGCATATTTTTTTCCAATAATTTTAAATAAACAGACAATAAACAGAATTATGATAGCCCAAGTTGATTACATTACGTTTTTAGTGTTTTATTTTTTTAGGGTATTCTCGCGGATTTTGGGTTGGACAATCTTGCTAGGATTTGGCAACCTATGGGAGCCGTGTGCTTCGATGTGAGTGGTTGAAAGCAGACTTCATTCAAGATAACGGACAAGTGGTCTATCCAATCACATACAAGGATTTTTTTTACAAGGCCCTGCCTTCTGAAATCCAACCACTATGGCTCAGTACTAGCCTGGCCATAGCCATCTGTACACTCCGCTCAATGATCATTTCACTGCATGTAACCGTCTGGGTCTGGTCCCTGTGTTAGCGAATACAATCGGTCGTATTTCGACCGGCTACTCTGAGAGCGCGGAAGGCGGGTGTTGTAGGTCGGTGCCGGTGACGTCAAGAGTTTGCGCCGAACGGGTAGGTTGTAGTTTGGCAATGGCGAAGAATGCGATTGTAAAGTAATCCGGTCTGGTTCTGTCAAGAAAATGAAGCCGGAGCAAGAGGAATGTTTAGCAAATGTAAACGCTGGTCAAAATTGTGGCGCTACTCCCCACGGGCTCCGTTAGTGGCAAAAGAGTTGGCTAGGCTAAATGCTAAATGCTAACAAAAGACTCGGGCGCATTATATACGTCACGGTAAACTCAGATCCAATCGGAAACGTCGGGAAAACTTGCCAAGAAGTACAGATGATGGGTGAGAAACCTTCCTTTGCTCAGATCCAATTGTTTCAATCTGCAACAGGAGGTAGCCCCTCCCACCTGTTCACGGAGCCCAATGGAGCAAATCCAGACCTTAGTATGAAATGTAATTTGTACTAAGGTGTGGTACAACCAGGCTAGCTCAGTACCAGACTCATGTGTGAAGTGCAGCGAACTACATGGGTCTGGCGAGAGTCAGGCTACCTAAGCAAGGCCTATGTTCAACATAATTAATTGTTTATTTTCATTATTTTTTGCACGAAAAGCACTCTCTGTTTAGCTTCAAGTTTACATTGGTTACTGTATTCTTTCACAGTGTTGTGCGTGAACAAAAGAACGCAACACGTTCATTGAGTACGCTAGGGCTGCAACTAACGATTATTTTGATAATCGATTAATCAGGCGATTATTTTTACGACTAATCGATTATTTATTATTATTATTATTTAACATTTATTAAGAGGAATAACCCCTTGAGATGAAACATCTCGTTTCCGAGGGGGTCCTCAAAAACAGATTCAAAAATAACAGTACAGCAGCAACAGTATAAAAATTTTATTTTTTGTCAAGAATCAACAACAAGTGGGACACAATCGTGAAGTGGAACGAAATTTATGGGATTTTGTTGTTTAACTTTTTTAACAAATGAAAAACTGAAAAGTGGGGCGTGCAATATTCGGCCCCCTTGCGCTAATACTTTGAAGCGCCACCTTTTGCAGCAATTACAGCTGCAAGTCGCTTGGGATATGTCTCTATCAGTTTTGCACATCGAGAGACTGTAATTCTTGCCCATTCTTCCTTGCAAAACAGCTCGAGCTCAGTGAGGTTGGATGGAGAGCGTTTGTGAACAGCAGTCTTCAGCTCTTTCCACAGATTCTTGATTGGATTCAGGTCTGGACTTTGACTTGGCCATTCTAACACCTGGATACGTCTATTTGTGAACCATTCCATTGTAGATTTGGCTTAATGTTTTGGATCATTGTCCTGTTGGAAGATAAATCTCCGTCCCAGTCTCAGGTCTTTTGCAGACTCCAACAGGTTTTCTTCCGGAATGGTCCTGTATTTGGCTCCATCCATCTTCCCATCAATTTTAGCCATCTTCCCTGTCCCTGCTGAAGAAAAGCAGGCCCAAACCATGATGCTGCCACCACAATGTTTGACAGTGGGGATGGTGTGTTCAGGGTGATGAGCTGTGTTGCTTTTACGCCAAACATATCGTTTTGCATTGTGGCCAAAATGTTTGATTTTGGTTTCATCTGACCAGAGCACCTTCTTCCACATGTTTGGTGTGTCTCCCAGGTGGCTTGTGGCAAACTTTAAACGAGACTTTTTATGGATATCTTTGAGAAATGGCCACTTCTGGCCACTTCTTGCCACTTCCATAAAGGCCAGATTTGTGCAGTGCACGACTGATTGTTGTCCTATGGACAGACTCTCCCACCGCAGCTGTAGTTATCTGCAGTTCATCCAGAGTGATCATGGGCCTCTTGGCTGCATCTCTGATCAGTCTTCTCCTGTTTGAGAGGAAAGTTTGGAAGAACGGCCGGGTCTTGGTAGATTTGCAGTGGTCTGATACTCCTTCCATTTCAATATAATTGCTTGCACAGTGCTCCTTGAGATGTTTAAAGCTTGGGAAATCTTTTTGTATACAAATCTGGCTTTAAACTTCTCCAACAGTATCTCGGACCTGCCTGGTGTGTTCCTTTGTCTTCATGGTTCTCTCTGCGCGTTAAACAGAACCCTGAGACTATCCAAGAGCAGGTGCATTTATACGGAGACTTGTTACACACAGGTGCATTCTATTTATCATCATCAGTCATTTAGGACAACATTGGATCATTCAAAGATCCTCACTGAACTTCTGGAGTGAGTTTGCTGCACCGAAAGTAAAGGGGCCGAATAATATTGCACGCCCCACTTTTCAATTTTTTATTTGTGAAAAAAGTTTAAATTATCCAATAAATTTCGTTCCACTTCACGATTGTGTCCCACTTGTTGTTGATTCATGACAAAAAAATTAAATTTTATATCTTTATGTTTGAAGCCTGAAATCTGGCTCAAGGGGGCAAATACAGTGCCTTGCGAAAGTATTCGCAAGGCACTGTATGTACATTTCTGGCCAAAAGTGGTACTGCAGTCAGTCAATATTTTGTAGTCCTCTCCCACTCTCACAAGGAATTATTTTATCAGTTTGTCTGTCTCCATTCAAATTGCCATGATAGCCGTGCTAATGTTGAATTAATGTTTTTTTTTTTTTTTTTTTGGATTTTTGAGATAAAAAAATAAAAGCAATGTAATTATACATTGATTATGCAAAATAAATAAGCAATTGATGTCCAAAATAGGAGTGGGAAGAATGGATGTTGGAGCATATTTCTGCTCCTTGAAAAATTTTGGCTGCTCCTTATAAAAGGAGCAGCCATTCCTAAAGTCAGTAACACCTTAAAAATCTGACAGGTCTGCGTGGCCCCCAAATAATAACCAAGAAGACAACGTTAAAAATAGGCTGTTCTCGTTATTTTATTTTGGGGAAATAGCCTCCGCTACAAACATGTAAATGACGCACCCTGTTTTGTAATACAAAAATGATTAGTTTGATTATTCAAGTCAAATAATTAACACAAATATTTTAATATTGCAAACAAAACATTATTAATTTGCCATACAATGATACATATATATATATATATATATATATATATATAATTTTTATGACCTCTCATCAAAAAAAGGGTACTGCAGGGGGTCCGCGGACCACACTTTGGGAAACACTGCTCCAGAGGATATCACCCTTCAATCTTTTTTATTCCCTATTTTTAAGACATACATGTATTCAAGTCCCACATCAAAAAGAGACTAACATTATTATAATTGGGGTACATGTGGTCTCAAACGATTCCTATTACAATTAAGATTTAATCTGCAAATAACTGCTCAAGAACGGTAAAAGGTAAAAACAAGCAATCTTGCATACAATATTATACAGTTTAATCCAAAACACATCTCACCCGGAATCGAAATTGGGTCGCTGCGGTGAAAGCGCTATGATTTAACCATTAGACCACCATTGCATACAATGGACAACAGATTCCAGGCAGGTACTTCAATTGTCAATGAACACACTCAACGTGGCAAGTTTTGCATCACACGAACGGTTTTTATCCACCTTCAATTGTCTCAATTTTTCTAAGACATCCCGATTTAAATCCTAGTTATTGTCTTTGTTTTGTCAATAATGGTTTGAGAATCATAACACTTCCTTTTTTTAGTTCTGCGGCCACATGTTATTTTACCAGTGAGATTAGCTAGCGGGGAGCCCAGATCACGAACTTCCTGACTGGTGAAACGGTGGAGGGTGGGACATCGAAATGAAAACAACTTTTACGGGTTGTAAAACTGATTTTGATATTCAAATATCTCGGCTGAACTACTGTTATCAGTTAAAGATGTATTCGAAAAGAGCATGATTTAATAATGCCTTTTGAAATATTGGGGCCATTTAATGATGACTTGACATGCATCCATCCATCCATTTTCTACCCCTTAATCCATTTCTTAAGCCTTAATTATTCAGCAGAGGCTTCTGGCAAAGTGGGGTTAAGTGTCTTGCCCAAGGACACAACAACAGAAGACATCAGTGAGAGTCGGTGAAGGTCTCATGGTGGGCTCGAACCCACAACCTTCAGGCTCAAAGGCCAATGCTCCACCAACTGAGCCACAAATGCAAATATTACATATTGATACTTTAAACACTTATTTGTTCATTATTATTTATTTAGTTGAGATGGTGTGCGTTACTGAACACACAACTCTGGATTGTAACTTTGGGCTGATTTTCAGCCCTTGTCCATCAAACACACACTCATTCAAGGTAAGGGTTACCTACGCAGACACGGGGAGAACATGCAAACTCGACTCAGAAAGGTTATCTGAAAAGTCACGTTGCGATATTACATTAGCATTGCACATTCTTCCTGTCATTCAATTCATTTTTGTATGGCCCTAAATTGCAACAGCAGTCCGAGACCATGAAACATGGGAAAGCGGGAGCGGGACGACCAATTTCCGTAAATGTTAATAAATGTGCATAATGTCCTTAACTGTTCTTAGACCCTGTATCGGCAACTAAAAAAAAACAGTGGGGAGAGGAAATCGCTTACATGGACGGACATGTTATAGATGGAGGACTCGGGCTATAGATCTGGCTGCTGTTTAGTCAAAAACTAAACTAAATTTTGTGTAAGTCCAATAAACTTCTCATATGTTTCTAGTCTGATTTGATTTTGTTTTTGTATCTCTGCAGATAACTCCGCCTCCATCGTTACCAGAACAACTGAAAGAGATGTTCAAACAGCAGGAGGTGGTGCGCATGAAGCTCCGCCTGCAGCACAGCATAGAAAGGGTAAGGACAGACATGGCCTAACAAGTTTATTTGTAAAACAGACAAATGGGGCAATTCAAAAATGGGTTGAAAATGGAGCAGTATTTGTGGTGTTTGACCGTTGTATGTTATTCTTATAGGAAAAGCTGATAGTTTCAAATGAGCAGGAAGTCCTCAGAGTCCACTACCGAGCGGCACGGACACTGGCCAATCAGACGCTCCCGTTTAGCGCCTGCACAGTCCTATTGGACGCCGAGGTTTACAACATGCCCCAAGATGTCCAGGTTTGTGCAAATGTCAGTAACTTTACTAAACGGCATTATTTAACTTCTAATGCTAAATATGAGACTAATGCGTGATGTTTTTGTCAGAGTGACGATGGAAAGACATCTGTAAGAGACAGATTCAATGCTCGGCAGTTCATGTCGTGGCTGCAGGACGTGGACGACAAGTTTGATAAACTGAAGGTACAAAATTCCACTGTTTTAATATAGTGATTTATTTTGTTGCTTCTTGTGCAGACATGTTTCTTGGACATATGGGTGTGGTCTGTTGTTTTTATAGGTTGAACTTACCAACACAATCATTCAATGGCCCAACTCAAAAGTTCTTTACAAAGACGACGTTTAATTTTTTTATTTATTTAGTTGGCAGGGACATTGCACAATACATTTGTATATACTTGTGCAGACTGGATACTGGGCACGTTTGCAGTGTGCAAAGAATATATAAACAAATGTCCTAACTTGTATTTAAATTACACCCTTAACCAGAAGACACAATATATACAACACACACATTTTTATCTGCTTAATGACACTTGCACATTATCTTTGAGCATGTCTTTAGGCTGAGTTTAAACTGTCCTAGTGATCTCCACTACCGCACAGATATCCAGGTCTCTGCAGCTTTAACAGAGAAGCAGTTCTGTCCAAATGAGTTATGTCCGTGGCTGTTACAGTGGGGCAACAATGTATTTAGTCAGCCACCGATTGTGCAAGTTCTCCCACTTAAAATAATGACAGAGGTCTGTAATTTTCATCATAGGTACACTTCAACTGTGAGAGACAGAATGTGAAAAGAATATCCAAGAATTCACATTGTAGGATTTTTAAAGAATTTATTTGTAAATTATGGTGGAAAATAAGTATTTGGTCAATAACAAAAATTCAACTCAATACTTCGTAATATAAGCTTTGTTGGCAATAACAAAGGTCAAACGATTACTATAGGTCTTTACCAGGTTTGCACACACAGTAGCTGGTATTTTGGCTCATTCCTCCATGCAGATCTTCTCGAGAGCAGTGATGTTTTGGGGCTGTCGCTGAGCAACACGGACTTTTAACTCCCTCCATAGATTTTCAATGGGGTTGAGGTCTGGAGACTGGCCCCATTCATTCTTTCCTTAACACGGATCAGTCGTTCTGTCCCCTTAGCAGAAAAACAGCCCCAAAGCAAGACATTTCCACCCCCATGCTTCACAGTAGGTATGGTGTTCTTGGGATGCAACTTGGGAAGAATGTATTCTTCTTCCTCCAAACACGACGAGTTGAGTTTATACCAAACAGTTCTACTTTGGTTTCATCTGACCACATGACATTCTCCCAATCCTCTGCTGTATCATCCATGTGCTCTCTGGCAAACTTCAGACGGACCTGGACATGCACTGGCTTCAGCAGGGGGACACGTCTGGCACTGCAGGATTTCATTCTGTCGTCGTAGTGTGTTACTGATGGTAACCTTTGTTACTTTGGTCCCAGCTCTCTGCAGGTCATTCACCAAGTCCCCCCGTGTGGTTCTGGGATTTTTGATCACCGTTGTCATGATCATTTTGATCCCACGGAATGAGATCTTGCTTGGAGCCACAGATCGAGGGAGATTATCAGTGGTCTTGTATGTCTTCCATTTTCTGATAATTGCTCCCACAGTTGATTTGTTCACACCAAGCTGCTTGCCTATTGTAGATTCACTCTTCCCAGTCTGGTGCAGGTCTACAATTATTTTCCTGGTGTCCTTCGACAGCTCTTTGGTCTTGGCCATAGTGGAGTTTGGAGTGAGGCTGTGGACAGGTGTCTTTTATACAGATGAGTTCAAACAGGTGCCATTAATACAGGTAACAAGTGGAGGACAGAAGAGCTTCTTAAAGAAGAAGTTACAGGTCTGTGAGAGCCAGAGATCTTCCTTGTTTGAAGTGACCAAATACATATTTTCCACCATAATTTACAAATATATTCTTTAAAAATCCTACAATGTGAATTCCTGGATTTTTTTTTCACATTCTGTCTCTCACAGTTGAAGTGTACCTATGATGAAAATTTCAGACCTCTGTCATTATTTTAAGTGGGAGAACTTGCACAATCGGTGGCTGACTAAATACTTTTTTGCCCCACTGTATGTCCACGGACATAACAGCCTGTATTTTGTCTCTTCCCTTTTTCATTATATAGGTTGTGTTCTTGTGACATTGCAGCATTCCATAGAGCCTATATTTTAAATTTGCCGTTGATAACAATGGTAATAATCTTGATTTATAGCTAATCTGCCTGTAATGCTTGGGCCGTGCCACATAGATACTTTAATGATCCCCATAGGAGAAATTCAGGTGTCAAGTAGCAGCAAAAACACGTCCATCCACACAAACAAAACAAATAAATTGATCATTATTATAAAAAGCTAACCATAGTAATAATAAGAAATAGCACTTCAGATCACAGCAGCACATGATGCAAACACTGTCAAACTGTTCCACATCTTTGTCAGTGTAAATCAACTATGGTCTAATTATTTTCTCATAAAGGTGTCTAGAAGTGGTGACAATATTCAAAAATAATAAATTAGAAAGGGTTTTCAGTATTTATCAGTTTAATGCACAGTATAATCTCCATATCAACATGTTCTATGTATGACCTCTCCTCTTTCAGACGTGTTTACTAATGCGGCAGCAGCACGAGGCTGCTGCTCTGAACGCTGTGCAGAGACTAGAGTGGCAGCTCAAACTGCAGGAGCTCGATCCGGCTATGTACAAGTCCACCAGCATCTTTGAGATTCCAGAGTTCTACATCCCTCTGGTGGAGGTGAACGATGACTTCGACCTGACGCCCATCTGAAGGTAAAACTCTGAGCAGCTACCCATGCAACCATCTGTCCTTCATTTACAGACTTACTAGATTAAAACATGTTCAAATATGATTCTAGCTCTTTGACCTCAAGCCATTTTTTATGATTTTGCTGATTTTCTCAGAATATTGTGTGCTATGGGGGCGACAGTGGCTCAGTTGGAGCATTGGCCTTAGAGCCTGAAGGTCGTGGGTTCGAGCCCACCACAAGACCTACTTCACGATTCCCACTGACGACTGCTGTCGTTGTGTCCTTGGGCAAGACACTTAACCCCACTTCGCCAGAAGCCCCTGCTGAATAATCAAGGCTCCGCAAGGGTCTGGGGGGTCCCCGCCCCCGACCAGAAATGGATTAAGGGGAAGAAAATGGATGGATGGATGGATTGTGTGCTATGACTGTGAAATATTGAAACCAGATTCTGTCTACTCTCAGCAGCAAAAATACTTTTTTTTCTAGCTTGCTTCGTTCTCCTGTAATCGCCAGTCGAAGAGTGTGAAAGAAATCACTATTCTTTGACAAAATACTTATAAAATAAGCTGTTTGTGAAAACAGACGCACCATGCAAAAAAGTTATTGTAACACTATTTAGTTAAACTTTAGTGTCTCCTCAAACATGTCCACTATCTTACTAGAAAGCAGCAACAAGTTATGAGAGTGTTTTTGATGCAAAATAGGTTTTATTTCACCCCAAGTGTTGAATATTTCAAAACGTTAATCAAAATTTGCATATTGAAAGTAGAGCCCATGACAGACTATGCCAGAAAGAATGGCCTGTATTCATTCATTCATTAGGTGGCGCTATATTTATGTCAAAAATAGAAAGTCACAGAATAACAAAATTACAATGATAACCACTATAAATGACAATAAACTAAAATGAACAGACTATATACCTATAGTATAAGTGCAATAGAATACCGTTGTCTTTGTGAGTGTCATTCTGTTTAGTGCAGCAAACACTGACGATAAGCGTTTGTTTGTCACTGGCTCCTGGTGCAGGCTCAGTGTTAGTATTAGCAATAGTCCCCTTTTCTCTCCACTTTTTTTGGGGTGCACCGCTGGTCTGCTGCCCTGACCCTCCACATGGTCTCTGTCATTTACTGCTCAAACTACCTCCAAACCTGCCCCCTGGCTGTATTCCTCCTGCTTCCATCTACTCTCTGCACACAGCGCTCAGACAGTAACCTTTGAACAAGACACCCACAGAGCACTGCTGCCTGCTGTCTCAATAAAACAGTCTAGTCTTGAGCTAAACCCCATACATATATGATACAGGGGACACAGACGGAGAGGAAAATAGTGTAAAAGTATTTATTTTTCAATTGACTGATTAATCAATGTCTCTGTGTTCCTCTGAGTCCCAGCAGGAGGCCAGTGCTTGTGCTCCTCAGAATCAGAGTTGGTTCATATGGCACTAACATGTCACGGACCTGAGAAATGGACTAGTACTAGCATTACATTTATTTCCCACCTTTGCAATGTGTTTTTGTGTTATAGATAAGTAATCAATAAAATAACTTTTTAATATCAACGCCGCTGATTGGTCAGAAACATGACCTACTTGTAGGGGTCGCAGCTCCCGCTTTTACTGTTTATGGCATTGCTCCTGCTGCCGCTTTGAGACAGACAAACCTTAAAATGGGTGTATTTTGTACGACCCCAGGATGCAGCAATGAAAGTTACCAAAAGAGTGTAAACAGCAGTCCCTACAATCTTTGACTTATTCAGAAAAGGCGACAGTCCAAACAAACAGAGAAGACACCAGCGCCAGTTCCATGAAATTAGTTTTACCAAGCTCCAAGTTTACGAGTTTCAACCCAGTATTCAGCAGAAAACACAACTGTCATTGAACCATGAATTCATGATTCACTCTAACTCCATCCATCCATCCATTTTCTTCCGCTTTATCCGTTGCCGGGTCGCGGGGGCAGCAGTCTAAGCAGAGACGCCCAGACTTCCCTATCCACACACACCTCCTCCAGCTCGTCCGGGGGGACCCCAAGGCGTTCCCAGGCCAGCTGAGAGACCTAGTCTCTCCAGCGTGTCCTGGGTCTTCCCCGGGGCCTCCTCCCGGTGGGACGTGCCCGGAACACCTCCCCAGGAAGGCGTCCAGGAGGCATCCTGAACAGATGCCCGAGCCACCTCAACTGGTTCCTCTCGACGTGGAGAAGCAGCGGCTCTACTCCGAGCTCTTCCCGTGTGACTGAGCTCCTCACCCTATCTCTAAGTGAGCGCCCAGCCACTCTGCGGAGGAAGCTCATTTCGACCGCTTGTATCCGCAATCTCGTTCTTTCGGTCATTACCCACAGCTCATGACCATAGGTGAGGGAGGGAACGAAGATTGACCGGTAAATTGAGAGCTTTGCCTTTCGGCTCAGCTCCCTCTTTACCACAACGGTCCGATACAGAGACCGCATCACTGCGCACGCTGCACCGATCCGCCTGTCAATCTCACGCTCCATTCTTCCCTCACTCGTGAACAAGACCCCGAGATACTTGAACTCCTCCACTTGAGGAAGGACCTCTCCACCCACCTGAAGAGGGCAAGGCACCTTTTTCCGGTCGAGCACCATGGCCTCGGATTTGGAGGTGCTGATTCTCATCCCAACCGCTTCACACTCGGCTGCAAACCGTCCCAGTGCATGTTGCAGGTCCTGGTTCGTTGGAGCCAGCAGGACGACATCATCATTCACTCTAACTACGTTTAGTAAAAGACGTATGGTGCTTTCAGACCGGCAACGCTGAAACGCACGTTCTCTAGTTTTCAGACGCAGGGGTCTTCAAACCAGAGGTCCTGGCGCGCGCCGGAAGTAGCCTGATGCTAACAGTTTTAGCTAGCGGCTTCTTGTGTACAGATCTTCTCCAATACTGCAACAATTTTATATAACAGTTATCCAATCCAGTCCAGTTTATTTATAAAGCACTAATAAAAACAACATGGTTGACCAAAGTGCTGTACATAAAAAGACATACACAAATATACATTTAAAAAATACAAAACAGTGGCAAAAAAACAAACACTATTTACAGCAAAAAATCAATTGAAATCAATTAAAAGCCAATGAGAACAAGTGTGTCTTAAGACGAGACTTAAAAACAGGAACTGACTCAGACAGTCTCACACCCAGGGGCAGCTCATTCCATAGTTTAGGACCAACAACCGAAAAAGCTCGATCTCTGAGTTTCCGTTTAGTCGGAGGAACCCAGAGCAGAGCCTGATCTGCCGACCTAAGCGAACGTGATGGAGCATAGGACGTCAGTAGGTCAGACAGATAGCGCGGAGCAAGGCCATTCAGGCATTTATATACAAACAGAAGAATCCGGCAGCGAACAGGAAGCCAATGAAGTGATGACAGGACCGGAGAGATGGTCAAACTTCCGAGTTCCTGTTAACAGACGCGCCGCAGCGTTCTGTACCAGCTGCAGACGAGCAAGTGAGGACTGGCTGATCCCTGTGTGCAAGGCGTTACAATAGTCCAGCCGAGTTGTAACAAAAGCGTGAATTAAATTTTCAAAATTCTGTCTTGAAAAGGAGGACTTTATTTTAGCAAGTTGCCTTAAATGGAAGAAACTAGACTTCACTACTGCACTTATTTGTTTATCAAATCAGCATCCATTTTCACTCCAAGGTTTGAAACTATGGGCTTAACAAATTGTGTTAGAGGTCCCAGGTCCACGGAGCTACTGCTGCCATTGCTGGGCCCGACCAGCAGAACTTCACTCTTTTTTTCATTGAAATGCAACAAGTTTGCTGCCATCCACATTTTGATTTCAGATATGCACTTGAGAAGTTCGGTGCTGCAAAAGTTATTGCTACGCTTAAGGGGCACATAGATTTGGCTGTCATCTGCGTACAGGTGGAATGACACCCCAAACCTCCGGAGGATAGTTCCTAATGGCAACAGATATAACGAAAAGAGGAGTGGCCCAAGGATGGACCCTTGCGGCACCCCACACGACCAGTAGTATGTGTTCACGGAGATGCGCAATACGTTTATTTTATTATTGAACAGTACTTCCGCTTTGGCGAACACACTCGAAGCAGTTGCATAAAGTCACGGGAGCATGAAAACTCACATGTTAACAAGCACTATATCCCCCATTGTCAACCCTGGTTTAGTCCTGATGTAGCTCCTGTTTTGGCTGTTTTCGAGTATTTTCAGTCTGCTCGCCAATGTCCCCGTGACCACTTTGCGGCTCTCTGATTGGTTGCTGCACGAACGTCCCGAGGAAAGGTTGAGCAAAATCCTGCATTCCTCCCCTTTGACTTCACAGCGCAGTCCGTGTGTGCATTCCGAGACGTTCGTGCGTTTTGACGCTCGAACGCGCGTCAATATTGACTTTGCGTTGAAAGCCGACGTAACGCATGATCCGGTCTGAACACGGCAATAGATATGACACATACCATCATGTTTTAGACTTCAGAACCACAGACACACGTTCAGAATAAAACTTTAGAACCACAGACTCATGTTCAGTATATGACTTTAGAACCACAGACACCCGTTCAGAATAAGACCATATATGTTTGGATTTGATTGAAGACACTCACCATTTCTCTCAAACTCAACATCTGGAGCTGCGACATAGAGTTGAGGCTTCTCTCTCGGAGTTACGGGTATTGACGTGTTAGCTGGTGTTAGCGTGTTAGCTGATGTCCGTAAAAATGGCGTCAATCCATCTTGTCAAACCACCTCCAGACTTTTCAGTTCTGTCCACTTTTACGGCTGGGATCTTTCATTTCACGGTAGTCACTTTTACGCGTCCTAACCTTTCTCTGCACTACGATGTCCCTGATGTACTTCTTCGTCCCTAGCACTACCTCGCTAACACTTAAGCTATTTACACTCTCTCGGGTGCACCATCAAGCTCAAACTGACCGCATCCACAAAGTGGGTCGAGACCGGTCGGACCATGACATGACTCCGGCCCGTGGACACGGCCCTAATGTCCGCAAATGTCCATTTCTTGCAGATTGCTCCTCATCTGAACCGAGTCAGAGTCCTCAAAATCAGAATTACTGTCATAACAAGTACGCAAGGGCTCATAAATAAAAGCCCCTGACTTGTATTGTCCATCACTGAATGACAAATATCTGTTTAAAACGTCCGTATACAACGTTATGGCTTACAAATGCATATCAACAAAGCCCAAAGACCCCTACGTGTACGTCACTTCCGGTCTCGGCAATTTTTCCGCAAATTTCTTTTTGCACAAAAAAAGACCACAATATACCAACAAAATAAGATTAGGTCCCTTTTAAATGTACTTTTTGTGTTATTACGTAGCCCAGCTTTACTAATTCTTGACATTGTACTTCTTTTTCCCAGTGCAGAAGCTGTGCATCTGAGGTGAAATACGAAGCACTTACAACATCCAGGCACTTACCAGAGTCTGACCCGTACCAGATCCAGTGCGGCCGCTCCCACTCGAAAGCGAAGACCGCAACGAGACCCAAGTGCTTCTCTTTATTAGCAGAAACTCTGAAAAGTCCAACAACCACAAGAAAAGTTGTTAATAAAACGTGTACAGACTTTTGCTCTTAATTTTTTAACTTATTTTATACATACAAATTGTGCATTTGTAAATAGCCATGTAATTATTGTTTTAAAACCTGTAAGATATAATAGATATTTTGATTGTAAACTTGTCCTGTCGTGTTTCAATGGACCAAAGTTGTTGTTTTTAGTTTTTTTTTTTATATCGGGTGTCCTATGTCCGTGCTGTTATGGTGTTGTTGATCTTAAAGCATGTGTTTTTTGCAGATTCTTTTTGGCATTTTTCCAGCTCCTTTCTCATTCACAGCCTAGCTCCGCTCTGGTTCAACGCTGTGCATGCCTTTGCCATATTTTGTGGATTTATTGTGAGCTTTTTCGGCTTCTTTCCCTTTGTGTTTTAACTCCTTGCGCTGCAGAATAATACACAAGTTGGAATGACTTTGGTTCAAAGTATTCATCTTTAGACTAATTGTTTTTACTTTTGAGTATTATTTGCTGCTTGTGGTAGAATGTATGGAATCAAAAACCACTTTATTGTTGGACTGCACAACACTAGAACTCCCAGAATTTTGACACATTTTACTAAAAGCAAGTGACTTAAAAGGATTTTCACCTTTACTCACTTTCACCAAGTGTTAAAACGGGACCAACTGCTGACAGTGTGTTGCTATGGTAAATAGCACTGGCTTTGCTTTGGTGAAAAACCTGTTCTTTGCAGAAAAAGGGCTTAAGTTGCTATAGAATGTTGGTTGCCAAGCGAACCAAGTCAGAAAGACTATTTCCTCACATTTAAGAAATGCCATGGAAATAAATTGCATTTAGAAACCAAAGAAGTCACAAAGTTATGGAGACCACAAATATACATTAGGCTTCTAAAATAGTAGGCCGTCAAATTGACTGCTCAGGGAGTTGGTGTTAACGGAATTTTGGTTTGAGTGGTCATAATGTGGCACTTCATATTTCAATCGAAGTGACAAATTCTTTTTTTAAAGTTCTGGTTTTAAGTATTGGGTCTAAAAAAAAAAGTGTTCTATAAAATATGACTTAATTTGAGGAAATGTATTTAAAAAGTCCAGGCCTTTTTATTTATTAGAAATCAACACTTTCAAACTGAAGTCATTTTAACTATCTGCGGCGTGTGTCGTCCATGTGTCTCGCGCACGTTAAAGTCTGTTTCATCAAGAGAAAAGGAGAAAAAAAATACATACTTTTACAGTTTCAATGTGAGATCACAACAAAACCTATTTTTTCAACATAATGCCTTTTGAACGATAGTTCTAAAAATGTCTATTTTAATATTTACTTGTTACATGACGTGTACATATCTGTAATATATAATTGAATAAATTTTATTTGTTGTGAAATGAACTCATGAGTCGTGTGTTAATGCCGTTTCAGAGTTAAAGCTGTAACTACATTTTTTCATACATTTTCTTCCCCAGTCTAAACAGAGACACCCAGACTTCCCTATCCACACATACTTCCTCCAGCTTACTCAAGGGGACCCCAAGGCGATCCCAGGCCAGCATAGAGACATTTTTCCCGGAGTCTCCTCCCGGAGGGATGTGACCAGAACACCTCCCAAGGGAGGCATCCGGAGCAGATGCCTGAGCCACCTCAACGTGGAGAAGCAGCGGCTCTACTCTGAGCTCCTCCTGTGTGACCATAAGTGAGGGAGGGAACGAAGATTGGCTGGTAAATCTAAAGCTCTGCCTTTCGGCTCAGCGCCGATTTACCACAACGGTCCGCGATGGAATCCTGTGGTCCCCAAACCAGACCCCCTCTGGCCCCTGGCTGCGCCTAGAAATTCTGTCCATAAAGACAGTGAACAGAACCGGTGACAAAGGGCAGCCTTAGTGGAGGCCAACATGCACCGGGGACAGGTCTGACTTACTGCCGGCGATGCGAACACAGCTCTGGCCCTGCTCATACAGGGACTGGACGGCCCTCAGCAGAGGAGCCAAGGAGGCTGCCAACCACCTTGGTGACCTCAACTGGGGAGATGGTAGATCCGCCCCAACATCCTCTGCCTCCAGAACAGAGGACGTGACGCGTGGATTGAGGAGAACCTAGAAGAATTCATCCCACCAACTGCTACCCCCTCCTGAGGCGCCGGGTGGTATGCCAGAATCTCTTCGAGGCCGACCGATAGTCATGCTCCATGGACTCTCTGAACTCCTCCCACTCCCGGGTTTTTGCCTCTGAGTCTTGAAACATTAGATTATTACATATTTGTTGAACAGGGGGAAGATGATTGGAGACTACTTGCAGTTCCCGAAACAAACACCATGCAGCACTGTTTCCCACTTTCTTTTGTTCTCAGATTCTGTGTAATATTGTTGAAGCATTAAATGGATTGCGGAGAAGGAAACATTGAACAACATTGTCAATATCCATACTTTTTTTTTATATATATATACTTTATTGTGTCTTTGCACACATCTCAGCATGATCCAACCAAAAACCATATTATAAACACTTTTTCACCCATTCCGCCAAACATCAAAAGCAAATAGAATATGCAAATAATAATAATAATCCCAATAACAAAATAATCAGAATCACAATCATTTTTATTGCCACGTGAGTAACAGGAAGTCAGACTTGGAAATTGCTTTGGCTCAGTGCAACAGTCAGAAAAAGAGGTTATGAAGTGTTCAAGAGTCCAACAGCAGAGGGGAAGAAACTGTTCTTGTGGCGGGTGGTTCTAGTCCTAATGGCTTGGGCTACCTCCAATTCACAGATACAGACATTCTGTCAACAGCCAGTGCCACACAGAGAAAGGAAAAAAGGTAAACAAAAGATATTCATACTGTTCAAACATTACAGAACCCCTATGGTTTGAATATCAAGATGTGGACCATTTCTTGGTTTTATTATTAGATGTGGATTGTTACACATTTAGTTTTACATAATTATAGCCGGTCATTGGGATATAAAAAAGAAAAGAATGACCAAGTAATCCGTTGCAACAGTGTCCAAAAAGCATTTTATAAAACTGGTCTCAATCTTTTGAACTAAAATACACAAATGGCAGGAGAGTGATCGCTCAGCTCACTCATTTTTCTGACACATGGTAGGCCTCTTTCTGACAAAGTGTGTGGACTAACAGAACTAAGTATGCCAATATGTTAATAAGCAAGTATAAAATAGTTTGTCTCACATAATTATAACTTAATATAATCATGCAAAGCCGCCATCACAATACTACGAATGGACACACATGCACAGGGGACTTGTTGTTTTAAGCAGTCGTGTGAGCGTCATGACTGACGCTGAATGTTGAATCTACTCACTCAATTTAGATACAGGCGTTTGTTAGAGCATTGGCGTTAGAGCATTGGCCTTTGAGCCTGAAGGTTTTGGGTTTGAGCCCACAATGAGACCTTCTCCACCAACTCCCAATTGATTTGTGAAAAATGGATGGATATTTTTGGAAGATCATATTCTGTGTGTGTGTTTATTTTAGGGACAGAGCATCTTAATCACACGTCATTGTAAACCAGAATAACCAATAGGTCATTTAGTGTACAGTTTCCAATCTGACGTCATTTACATCACAATATGAAAATGTTACTATTTTTTCAAACATAGAGTTGCGCTGTATCTAATCTGCACTTGATTTGTGTACTCCTCTTTCCTACTGTTCTATGACATGTGATGCAACACTGAAATGTCCCCACTGTGGGACAAATAAAAGGATCTCTTATCCTTAAATTGAATCTGATCTGTTTACAACAGCGTGAAAACATTTACTTCATTGGTTAAAATTAGTCATCTTTATCATGCTAACATGATAATGATTCATAAAAGCAGCATGCAGCAGTTGAATTCGTCAAATTATACAAAATCATGTAATTTTCATTAAAAGGGATCAAGACCCTGTGAATCATGAATGTGAGTGAAAGACATATGGCATAGTCAAAAAGTCAAACAATGGCTGAGTCAGTTGCTATTCAGGGGTGTCAAACTGGTTCCAGCAAGGGTCTGTGTGGCTGCAGGTTTTAGTTTCTACCTCAGCAGGAGCGCCAGGCATTAGTAGTTTAGAAATGGTCTTAATCTGATTTATAGTCACCTCTTCCCCCCAAGTTGTCCCTTTAGTTTACGCTGAAAGTAGAGACGCTGACGAGCTTTCTTAACGACTCGGTCAGTGTTTTTAACCCATTTCAGGTCGTTAGACAGAGTTAAACCCAGAAACTTGCACTCCTCTACGATCTGCACCTGGGAGTTGTCGATTACGACAGGCAAATGAGAACTATTGCGACTGAAGTCGTAGACCAGTTCACATGTTTTTGATGCGTTCAACTGGAGGTTGTTAGTTTTACTCCACTGAACCACATTTTGTATCTCTGCTCTATAAGAGGATTCATCATTGTTACTGATGAGACCGATGATGGTGGTATCATCAGCATATTTAATGATCAAGTTTGAGTCAGAGGAGGACACACAATTGTGAGTGTACAAAGTAAAAAGCAAAGGACTCAAAATACATCCCTGAGGAGAACCACTCTCTGAGATCTGTCAGTTAAAAAGCTAAAAATCCATTTACACATGGCAACACTTAAACCGAGAGACATGAGCTTTTCAAGTTTACCTAGGACAGGGCAGTTAAAAGCAGAACTATAATCGATGAAAAGGATTCTCGCGACAGATTTGCTAGTGTCCAAGTGACTGTAGACAGAGTTCAGAGCAAAGGAGATGGCATCCTCCACACTCCTGTTCTGTCTGTAAGCAAACTGGAGCGGGTCAACACTCACAGGGATCTGGCTCTTAATGAAGTCCAGCACAAGCCGCTCAAAAGTTTTCATGAGAACAGACGTGAGGGCCACAGGACGATAGTCATTCAGGCATGTCACAGGAGTTTTCTTAGGAACTGGAATGATGGTCGACTCTTTAAAGCAGTTCGGCACAGTACAGTTCCTTAGCGACAGGTTGAAAATGTCTGTTAGCACAGGGGCAAGTTGCTCAGAGCACAGTTTCAGGACACGAGGAGGGATGCCGTCCGGGCCTGGGGCTTTCCGGACTGTGGTCCTGGACAAGACACGCCTGACTTCCTCCTGAGTCACGGTGAAGGCAACTTGATTGAAACACTCAGGGAATACAGTAGGACAGTTCAGCTTGTTTGGAAGAGCTTGGCCGACAGATGCATTTTCCCAGCACTAGGTTTCCACGATGTGATGGCTTTAATACCGTTCCACATGCGCCGAGGGTCATCTTCCTCAAAATAACTCTTTAACCTATCCCCGTAACTGCGCTTTGCAGATTAGAACGTTTCAATCAGTAACAGGATAGCTTATAAGCAACTGTATCATTTGATTGAAACGCCAACGCACGCTCATGAAGTTTCAGTTTCACTTCCGGGTTCATCCAAGGGTTTTGACTAAAATAATCTGTCAGGGATGAAGCAGACAGAGACGGATCGTGGTGCGCCAAACTCTGGAAGTTTATTTAAGTTTCTCTCAAGTTCCAGTGGTTTCCATTGTTTCCTTCTCTCAGGCAGAATAAAGGCAGTACACAGATTATATAATCATTGTCACGTCACACATCGAAAGACGTACGTGTCACACAGAGACAGTCACATCATAGTCAAAATAATCAGAGTCCTTGTAGAGTCCTGCACGTAGGTCATATTGCTATCTAATACTAACAGTTCTTTAATGACCTTCTGTGGGACACAGCAGTCAATACAGAAGCGTATGTATCCAGACACAGCGTCACAGAATTCATTGACGTCCTCTGACTGAAACACAGACCAGTCCGTAGCATCAAAACAACCTTGTAGCTTCATGCTAGCCTCCTCAGACCAACACTGCACAGTGCGAGAGGTTGGTTTATGTTCCCTGCTCCTCTGAGTATACGAAGGAAGAAGGAGAACTGAGGAGTGGTCAGACTTTCCAAAAGGAGGTCTGAGACTGGACTGTAAGCTCCCTTCACGTTACTGTAGCAGTGATCCAGAACATGTGCTGCTCTTGTAGCTCGAGTCACATGTTGGTAAAAGTTAGGGAGTACAGTTTTTAAATTACATTTATTGAAATCCCCAGCAACAATGATGACTGCGTTAGGATGAGCAGACTCATGTTTGTGAAGGATCTCGCTCAGATCCTGTAGAGCTACTTTGTAATCCGCACGTGGGTGAATGTAAACAGCACATAAAAATATCACTGAAAACTCACGGGGAAGATAAAAAGGGCGGCAGCTCAAGACCAGGCATTCCAGATTGGCAGTACATGTTTGGTTCACGATTCGAGTGTCTGTGCACCAGCGACCCCACACAGGAGCTCGTCCGTCTTGTTGGGCAGAGACTGGACGTTGGCCAGGTAGATGGAGGGCAGAGCGGTCCTGGAGGAGCGGCTTCGAACGAGCAGACCACCTCGCCTTCCCCGGTGTCTGCGCCTCCTTCGCCGACTCGAGGTGCCCAACTCCACACCACGGAGAGAACGCCGGAGCGAGGGGACCGGCCCTCGCTCTGATGGCGGCCACCGCCGCGGCCCCTCTGCCGTGCTCCACGGGCCTCTCAAGTGGGACACTCGAGGTAGTTTGTGCATCTCAGTTTGGGTAGTACGAGTGACCCGTCACACGCAAGGTCCCGAATGTTAAGAAGCGCCTCTCGGTCATACTTCACAGTGGCAAGTGACTCAAAGACAAACAGCAACAAAACACAGATTGTGCACACTAGAGCTCTCACTGCGGCGCCATGACACGGCGCCATCTTGCTCAGATCATAGTCATAGTGCTTGCTGGTAGTGGCACGACGGCTGTTGACTTGGGCCCATTCCCGTCTTGCCAGTTTGGCGAGTGGCGGCTTCACCTTGAGGTAGTGGACTCCACTTCAGGGTTGTTCGGCCGGGTGAGAGTGCATCTCTTTGCCTCTTAAGGGAATGCACATTGCCCTTTGCAGTTCTCCCTGATGGAATCCACCAGACCCAGGACTCTGCTGTATGCGTTCCCGCTGTTTCCTCTGGTCCATCAGATGCAGTCTTTGCTTATTTAAAAACACATCTTACACGTCATATGCTTGTGTGATGCATCGTATTAAAGCTAGAGCCTTCTAGCTTATGTAAAGCCTGGTTCAACACGGCAGGATAATTAGGCCGATTTTTGACCCGATTTACCCCTACGACAATCGTAAGAATGCTCCGATTATCGTGACGCAAAATCTGATGGATTTTCCTGTCGTGTGTGGTGTGTAAAGACTGCGCTCGTCGCTCAAGACTTCGGGACTGCTCCGATCTCAATATCGGGGATATCCAACATGTTGGATTGTTTTGGCCCGATTTCTCCTCGTGTGTGGTGTCCCCCGGGGACAGACGAGCGCGTTGCCATGACTGCGGCGTGTAGCCAATCAGAAGACGAGACGAGCCGGCGAGGAAACACTGCATAAAAACCATAACAGTCATCGGCATGGCGCACCAGAAAGTTTGGTGGACATCCGAGATGGAGTTGACCTCTGGCAACACCGTGAATGTATGTGTGACGTGTCGTGTAAAGAATATTTTAACCGAAATGACAAGGAGAGGAATTGGGCAGAAATTTCTGCTGCACAGGTAGTGTTGGCATAAGCCTTATTCGGACGGGATTAGTACACTAAATGATCAGACTGATGGGTTGTGTTTGTACGTTTACTTTGCACTCTGTCCTAATACAGTACAGACGTGTTGATGCAGCCGTTACTGCAGCCGTGCTTGTTGGTTTGCGCGTATGTAAAGTTTCATGTCTAGCAATGTGTGTGATGCGTTCTACGTCATGGTGCTACGTCCCTTAGGACTTCGCTAGTGGGATATCACTCGTGACCCCCAGGTCACGCGCCAGAGAGATCAAAATAATTTGCTCCAATCACCAGCCACCCTCCTCTATAAAGGCCCCTGCACAAGGCCGCACCCCCTCTTTCACTCTGGCGCCGATTGAGATCTAACAGTACTTACTTCATTCCAGAGAAAGATGTCTTCTGATGCTCGTCCGAGTTCCCCTTCGCCCTCCGGCGTCGGACGTCGTCGTTGCTCGACGTGTCGAGTCAGGCTCCAGCGCACGGACCAGCACTCCAGCTGCTTCATGTGCCTGGGCCCGGGCCATGCGGCGTTGAGCGCCACCTGCACCTCGTGTCTCGCTCTCCCCAGGGAGGAGAGCGAACGCAGGCGTGCGTTCCTCGCCGCTGCAGCGCCCCGTCCGGACTCCTCTCAGGACGAGGAGTCTGAGACTGACTGGGCCCCACTCGACCTTCCACCCGTGCCCGCGGAGTGGGGTGACTGTGAGGACGGAGAGGTTTCGGAGGTCGGCTCCCTCCTCACGCTAGACGAGGTGGTGTCGAACCCGGAGCCGGACCGCTTCCCACTGGACCACATGCCTGGGCTCTACTCCTCCGCGGCGGCCATCATGGATGCCCCCCTGCCACCGCAGCCGACCCAGAGGGGGGAGGACTTCACCTCTGGTTACGCCACCACTCGAGGGAGGAGGAGGATACAGCCCACGTTGTGCCCGCGGATGGACCCAAAGCCCCTAGCGGCCAAGAGGCCCGCTTTGGGCTTTGGCATGTATTGCAGCGTGCAGGACTGGTCCTGGACCGGCGGGGTCCCGGACATCGAGGATTCGGTCCGCATGACCCTGCACCCCTCCGCATCCGTGTGGCCCGGCACCAGACCTCTCCTTCCCTCCGAGCGGGACAGGACGTCTTTGGCTATGCTGGACAGATGTTACGCCAATGCGGCACAGGTCGTCGTTGTGGCAAATAACATGGCCTTCATCACGGGGGCCCTGGATAGGTCGCTCTCTTCTGGCCAGGTACTCAGTGGAGACACCTTATCGCAGGCGAGGACCACTTCAGCGGCGATCCTGCGCATGTGCCAGGCGCTAGCTGTCAATGGCGGCCGCTCCATGGCAGCAGCTCAAGTCGGGGCCAGGCCCCTTTGGCTTGGGCTAGCCAACATCAGGGAGGCGGAGAAGAGGCAGCTGCTGGACCTGCCTATCTCCCAGACGTCCCTCTTCGGTCCGGACATGCAGACCCTGGTGGCTAGACTGGAGACCGCAGCCAAGGACTCGGCTAGCCTAGCCCAGCACCTAGCGCCGAGGCGCGAGGCCCGCCCACCAGCACGGAGCTGGGACAGAGGCAGGGAGCGTTCGCCCGGGAGGCGCCCTGACCCATATCCACGCTCTGTGGCCTATCGTCCCCCCTCAACGAGGCCCCCGGGTCCAGACAGGCCCAGGGGAGGCTCGCGGGACCAACGCACCCACCGCCGACCTCCCTATGGCAGAGGAGGTCGGGGTGGGAAGAATTCTTTCAATAAAGGCCGACTGGCATTTCATCATTACTCGCTGTCTGAGTCTCATTTGGGGGTATGTAACATGTCAAATAACCTTGTGAATTCTGATTGTGTTACTTCTCGAGCACATAACGTTGCTTCGCTAGGCCTGCAGCCCCCAGAGCAGGGTGTGCAGTGCGCTACGCGAGCTACAAGCTCCGGTTCTCTGGTTCATGCTATGCCCTCCCAGAGAGTGGTCAGGCGGAGGGATCTGGTGAGTAGTGGTGTGTGTGCTTCGGCCGAACACGTGTTAGCATCGCTGAGCTACAAGGCTAACACGGGGTCTCCCACTCCAGGGGCTCGCCCCCCCCTCCATGAGGCAAGAGCCAGGGGGGGGCACAGCAGGCGAGTCACGTGGGATGAGTAGTCCCGTACTTATGACGTCGGGCCTGCGGGACACGTGACCGCCCCCGGCGCTCACGGTGTGACGCAAGGGGCCCCCCGGCCCTTTCGTCCACCCCCCCTCCCTGCTAGGAACACCAGGAGAGGGCGGGGCCGTGACGTCTCGTGTTACAGCTCCCGTTCCGCCCCTCACAGACTTCTACAGCATCTGGAGGGAGCAAGGTTTGCTGACAGATCTATGGCTGGAGAAAACATTACGCAGGGGGTTATGCACTGCAATTCTCCCGGAAGCCACCACCATTCCGAGGCGTACGGGCAGCACGCTCTCAGGTACGGGGATCATTAGAAGCACTACAAGCGGAGGTCTCCTCCCTGCTGAGTTGAGGCGCAGCAGTGGAGGTAGACCCGCAGGACGCCACCAGGGGGCTGTACTCCCCTTACTTCTTAGTACCAAAGAAGTCAGGTGGGGTGCGTCCCATTTTGGATCTGCGCGTTTTGAACGAGTGCATTTCCAAACGGCAGTTTCGGATGCTGTCCACAAAGCAGCTCCTCGAGTGTGTCAGGCAGGGAGATTGGATGTCCTCCATAGACCTGACAGACGCTTACTTCCATGTGCCGATAGTGCCGGAACACAGGAGGTTTCTGCGCTTCGCAGTGGGAGAGAGGAATTACGAGTACTGCCGTCTCCCCTTCGGCTACGCACTCGCGCCTCGCACTTTTTCCAAGTGCGTGGAGGCAGCACTGGAGCCGCTCAGACGCGCAGGGGTAAGAATTTTAACCTACATAGACGACTGGTTAATTCTGGCCTCATCCAGAGAAGTGGCCGTGAGTCACACGCACTGGGTCCTGTCCCACATACAGCGTCTGGGCTTTGTGGTAAACAGGGAGAAAAGCAAGCTGCAGCCAGCTCAACGCATGATTTATCTCGGCCTGCAGCTAGACTCTGTGACATTCCGTGCTGCATTGTCCGTGGACAGACGGATGAACATTACCCGTCTGGCCAGGGAGGTTCTGGCGGGCCCCAGAGTCCCCGCTCGGCGCCTCAGGTCCCTGCTGGGAATGATGGCGGCAGCTCATGCTGTGGTGCGGCTAGGCCTTCTCCACATGAGGAATTTTCAGAGGTGGTTCTCACGCCTCAGGCTTCACCCCTCCCGGGACGGGGGGAGGCTGATCTGGGTTCCCCAAGTGGCAGCATCGGACATCAGGTTCTGGCTCACTCCGGGTCTATTGCGGGACGGAGTGACTCTCGCCTGCGCCCTGTCTCACGTGGAGGTGTTCACGGACGCGTCACTCAAAGGATGGGGCGGGGTCCTCGGCCAGAGCTCTGTAGGAGGCTGCTGGTTGGACTCAGCCCGTCACATCAACCTGCTGGAGATGGAGGCAGTGCACAGGGTACTGCTGCACTTTGCTCCTCAGCTGCAGGGGAGACACGTGATGGTGCGCTCAGACAACACCACAGTGGTCTCCTATCTGAACAAGCAGGGGGGCACCAGGTCCCCCGCTCTCCATCGCATGGCGACGATGACGCTGCTGTGGGCGGCGCTTCACCTCCTGTCTCTCAGGGCGCGCCACGTCCCGGGGGTCCGGAACGTGGGGGCCGACAGGATGTCCAGGGGGGGCCCACTCCAGGACGAGTGGGGCCTGGCCCCACGGGTAGCTGCGGAGATCTGGCGGAGGTTCGGCCGTCCAGTGGTCGACCTTTTCGCCAGTGCAGAAAACGCACAGTGCCCGTCCTGGTTCGCCTTAAGGGCCGCGGACGAGCCGCTCTTAGGCGTGGATGCTCTGGCTCATTACCCCTGGCCAGAGGGCCTGCTGTACGCTTTCCCAGGCAAGTCCCGAGTGTGTCGCCTTTAAGACGGCCCTCTTGCTGGCGTTGGCGTCTGCTAAGAGGGCGGGCGACTTGTGTGCGCTCTCTGTCCATGCGTCTTGCCTGTCCTTTGGAGAAGGCGACGGCATGGTGGAATTGTGGCCCAATCCGGCCTTTCTCCCCAAGGTCATCACGTCGGCCTTTAGGTCGAGAGTCATCAGGATTAGGGCTTTCTATCCGCCACCGCATGCCTCCCCCGAGGAGGAGCGGCGGCACCTTCTGTGTCCTGTCAGAATGCTGAGGCATTACCTGGCCATGACGTCGTCATTCAGGTTGGGTGGTCAGCTGTTTGTGTGTCTGGGCCCCAAGAACAGGGGCGCCCCGCTGTCGGCTCAGCGGCTGGCGCACTGGGTCGCCACGGCTGTGCGGCGGGCGTATCAGACGCAGGGTCTGGCCCCCCCGGTGGGCTTCAGGTCGCATTCCACGCGTGGGATGGCGGCCTCTACGGCCCTTCTCAGGGGGGCGTCGGTCGAGGACGTCTGCCGTGCGGCTTCTTGGCCGTCGTCCTCTTCTTTCGTCCGGTCTTATCTTTTGGATGTGTCGGACCGGTCGGTGGCCCATTCCGTGCTGAGTGCAGCGGACTGAGTTAGACCGTTAGGTCCCTCCTCTGAGGGGGCCTTCGGTTGACTTTCCGCCCTGGTTCAGGAGCTCTTGGGAGAGGCGTCCTACAGGTGCGGTACTTCTTCTGCCCTGAGTCCTCTCACTGTGTGAGGGTCTTGCTCGGGCGGAGCTCCAATCACCCTTCGCTGGCCTGCCTGGAGTACATGTTCCTACGGCCTCCGCGTTGTGTCCCACTAGCGAAGTCCTAAGGGACGTAGCACCATGACGTAGAATTGATAGTTACCTAATGTAACTTAGGTTCTACGAATAGGTGCGTGGTCCCTTAGCCACGAGCCCATCAGGCCAGCCCGGCTTGGCAGAGTTCAAGATGGGGTGCGGCCATGTGCAGGGGCCTTTATAGAGGAGGGTGGCTGGTGATTGGAGCAAATTATTTTGATCTCTCTGGCGCGTGACCTGGGGGTCACGAGTGATATCCCACTAGCGAAGTCCTAAGGGACTACGCACCTATTCGTAGAACTTAAGTTACATTAGGTAACTATTAATTCACAGGTAGTCCGTACAAACTGTATTGTTGAACAGCACAGACAGTACGGGCCAGAGAACTGTAGAGCAGTAAAATCCACATGTATGTGTTTGTCCTCATGGTGTCTGTGGCTGCTGTGGTCAGACGAGAGTCTCTATAGGCTGGGTGAAGCGGAGAGGCCCGCACACTCTGTTAACTCTGAAGTCACGCTTGATCTCGAGAGATGTTGTGAGATTTCCGGTGACCTGTGAATGCTTGGGGGTGAAATCGGTTCGTGTGCCATGTGTGTGGTTTTCGTGATTTTGCTGTGTGGCTGCGCACCACACACTGTACAACCAAAGTAGTTCCACCCATGATTTTTTATCTCCGTGTGTGGGGTCTCACACGGAGAAAAAAATCGCCTGACAATTTTAAAATTGTCCCGTGTGAACCAGGTTTAAATATACACAAAAATAATGTATGTCATTCCTATTTCACTCTGCATCCTTTGAAAAACCTTTATTTTTTTTGCCTTGCCTAAAATATGCAATTTCTAAAGGCCCTAACAAAAGCATACTTCATTGTAAGCTCACAATTTTCAAACCCTATGGTCATCATTGCTTTGTTGACTGTCTAACTGTTTAACTGTCTAAAGTTTCAGACTTCTAAGCTTTATAATTTTTAATGCAGTTTTTCTTTTTCATCAAGTAGCGCTATTTGAAAACAATTTGGCACACTATTGTGCCAAATTGTGCCAAATTGCTTTACTGACATTTAATGTCCTGAATCATCGTAAAAAACCATTGTTTTTTATTTTTGGTACTTATAAGTTACTAATCTGTGTGATTTTTTAAAACTCTTTTTCAAAGTTCATTTTTTAGTAGTGTAATATGCATATAAAATGTGCACTGCTCCGATCCAGCCTCTCTCTTCCTGCCTTTACGCATGCTTCTACTGATACAAATCGACAGAGTAACCCATGTCCCACCCATTGCTAGAAAGCTTTCCCTATTGGCTACTTAGACATATCAATCATTTGGCGAAAGAACACTTCCCTAGTCGTCTGGCTAACAACAAATTCTTGACTTTCTTGTGATGTCACATCCTGTGAAACAAAGGTCAGCTTCCCAGAAGTCGGCCATGTTGGTGGTAAAGCACGTAGCTGTAGCTGTATGGTCACGCTCAATAATGTCTATCAGAGTCTATTAGAGTCTATCAAGCATCAATTAAGTTCTTTGAAGCAATGCCATACAATTGTGCCGTGTTTAATTGTGCTAACATCAGCAAGCGTGACCAGGACAAATTTAGTTTTTGTCGTTTCCCGGACTTGTTTGGTTTACTACAAATTGTTTATGTTTCGTTTCTGCAGATTTGAAATCCATCTCACAAATTGGAATAAAGGGCACTTGTTTGACACAGGTTGGCATGACCCACTTGCTCTTCTCCTGGGTGCAGGTAACTGAACCTAGCCTGTTCGTACCACACCATAGTACAAATTACATTTCGTACTACGGTCTGGAGGAGCTTCATTGAGCTCCGTTAAAAGGTGGGAGGGGTTAACTCCTTTTGCAGATTGAAACGATTGGATCTGAGTTTTTGTCACGTATGTAATGCGCCCGAGTGAGTCGTTAGCATTTAGCATTTAGCCTAACCATCTCCTTTGCCGCTAACGGAGCCCGTGGGGAGTAGTGCCACTATCTTTGCCAGCAATTACATTTGCTAAACATTCCTCTTGCTCCGGCTTCAATTTCTTGATAGAATCAGACCGGATTATTTTACTATCGCATTTTTCGCCATTACCAAACTACAACCTGCCTGTTCGACGCAAACTCTTAACGTCACCCACAACTAACTACAACACCCGCCTCCCGTGCTCACTGATGGTCGGTTGGAATTCAGCTGATTGTAATCGCTAACACAGGGACCATACCCAGATGTTACATGCAGGGAAATGATAATTGAGCGGAATGTACGGATGGCTAAGGCCAGGCTAAACTGAACCCTCCGCACCGCGGCTTCCACTGGGAACAGCAGTGCTCCTACCGGGGAACAAGCTTCATTAAGGCCAGCCGTGCAGTTGCAGTGCGCGAACATAACATTTCCGTCATTCTTGGCCACAAAACAAGTTTTCAATGATGTGTCTCGCGCTCTCTGGGACTGGTTGATTTAAAAGAATAAAACGACAATCAGCAAACGGCATTTGTAGATACAATATATAAAAGACGCGACACGCGTGTCGTCATGAACATTAAACTACAAAGCTAAAATAAAAAATTACTGATACATTATCTTTATTACTCACCCAAGCAAAAACAACTGACTTATCAACACAAACTTGTTCACCCAGCCTGACACAAAAAAGTTGTATACTTCCATTGATTTGTCAAATCAGTATACCACCAACATGGCGGACGCCGATAACGTAATCAGTTTTGGTCACGTGACTGAAAGTCAAGAATACAGAAGGACCATGCACGAAAGGTGGCCGCTTGTTTTATTCACGGGGGTGTTGCAGACTAACTCCGGCACGTATCACTTCAGGAAAGATCTTATTTTGTAGCTAACGAGTTGGGGAACATGAACATACCCTGTGTTTGGGTGAAAAACAAAAGCTAAACTCTGCGGACTGTAAAGAGCAGCTTCTGTGTTCTTTCAGACGTTTTTTTCGCAAAAAATAAACGCACGTTTTTGGATTATTTCTCCAGAATGGGTTATACTTTGGAAAATACAAGTGAATATTCTTTTTCCATGGACATTTACGGAGTGAAAGAGCTATAGGAAACTGGGAGGAGATGTAATTTATTTATGCAGCACAAGACCAAAGGTAAAAAACTTGTTCAGAAGTTATTTATTTTAGCGCATATTATGTGTTATATCTTTTGAATGCAAAGTCTGATAGAGTGCACATTTGTATATATATATATATAGATAAGAAAATAAGCTTTAGAATATAGTTTGTGGGGTTAATAGTTCAAAATACATCTGCTATTGCCAGCAAAACATTTTAAAAATAAAAATCGCTTGCGGGCGGGTGGGTGTTAACATGTTTTAAAGATGCCATACCCAATTTTTCTTTTTAATTAGTTCATAAAAATGCTTATTACTACATACAAGTTGTATTATTGTCCGTAATTTAATTGAAAACTTGAGCTCATTGATTCAGCTTGTGAAGGAATTCAGGCCATAAAAAGTGCTGAGTAGAGACTTAGCATGACGCCCGCTCTCCTCCAATCAAAGAACGAGGCTGCGTCTTCTAGCCTCTACAGCGCTGCTAAACACAGTAGCATGTTAGCAGAATTGGCTATAACTCCTCTTGCTGTAACTGCATACCCAACAAAACAGCCCAAACGACACAACAGTGAGGAAGAGAAGAGGGAACTAAAGCGAATAAATGATCAAAGAAGAAATCAAGCCTGGTGAACATAGCTAGCTTACATTGTATCCTCTGGAGAGACTTGTCTATGAGAGAGACCTGCGGACCGCCTCGGACAATTTATGCCCGGACTACATTCATGCTAATGTTTGCATAAAGATCGCAAATAAAACTAGATGGCTCCGTGGAATGAGAGCGTAGGGGAAAAGAGAAGCCTGTGAGCAAGTTGGGGGGCGGTGCTAAACATTCAAACCTTTCAGAAACGGGTATAGCTCCTTGAACTACACTACTACACTAAACAATATTTTTGGAAAGAGATTATTGAGTGGCTGCATAGACTATGCAGCCACTATATGCTATCCTACTGTTTATTGAGTGGCTGCATAGACTATGCAGCCACTATATGCTCTCCTACTGTTTATTGAGTGGCTGCATAGACTATGCAGCCACTATATGCTCTCCTACTGTTTATTCTTCTTCTTCTTATTCTTCTTCTTCTTCTTCTTCTTCCACTTCCGCCAGATTTTGTCACTTTTCAACTCTTCAACGCTTTCACCAAATTCAACAAATTATACATCGTTACGACCGGCTTCACCGTCTCATTATTGCTATTACTTTTCACACTTCCACCTTTAGCACTTTTTCAGATATTAACAAAAGTTCAAGCACTTTTTCCCATTGACTTACATTGGACCAGTACAACAGATTACTCCCCTTACAACACATTACCACACTAACAATTCATTACCACAGATACAATACATTACAACATCTTACAACACTTACAGCACCTTACAACACATTTAGCACTTTACAACAAATTCAACACCTTACAACACATTTAGCACTTTACAACACATTCAACACCTTACAACACATTTAGGACCTTACAACAAATTCAACACCTTACAACACATTCAGCACCTTACAACAAATTCAACACCTTACAACACATTTAGCACTTTACAACACATTCAACACCTTACAACACATTTAACACGTTACAACAAATTCAACACCTTACAAAACATTTAGCACTTTACAACACATTCAACACCTTACAACACATTTAGCACTTTAACACAAATTCAACACATTTAGCACTTTACAACACATTCAACAACTTACAACACATTTAGCACCTTACAACAAATTCAACACCTTACAACACATTTAGCACTTTACAACACATTCAACACCTTACAACACATTTAGCACTTTACAACAAATTCAACACATTACAACACATTTAGCACTTTACAACAAATTCAACACCTTACAACACATTTAGCACTTTACAACACATTCAACACCTTACAACACATTTAGCACTTTACAACAAATTCAACACCTTACAACAAATTCAACACCTTACAACACATTTAGCACCTTACAACACATTCAGCATCTTACAACACATTTAGCACTTTACAACACATTTAGCACTTTACAACACATTCAACACCTTACAACACATTTAGCACTTTACAACAAATTCAACACCTTACAACAAATTCAACACCTTACAACACATTTAGCACTTTAACACAAATTCAACACCTTACAACACATTTAGCACTTTACAACAAATGCAACACCTTACAAGACATTTAGCACTTTACAACAAATTCAACACCTTACAACACATTTAGCACTTTACAACACATTCAACACCTTACAACACATTTAGCACTTTACAAAACATTCAATACCTTACAACACATTTAGCACTTTACAACACATTTAGAACTTTACAACACATTCCAGCACTTTACAACACATTTAGCACTTTACAACACCTTACAACACATTTAGCACTTTACAACACTTTCAGCCCCTTACAACACATTCTTCTTACTTCTTACACCTTACAGCACTTACAACACATTTAGCACTTTACAACAAATTCAACACCTTACAACACATTTAGCACTTTACACAAATTCAACACCTTACAACACATTTAGCACTTTACAACAAATTCAACACCTTACAACACATTCAGCACTTTACAACAAATTCAACACCTTACAACACATTTAGCACTTTATAACACATTCAACACCTTACAACACATTTAGCACTTTACAACAAATTCAACACCTTACAACACTTATAGCACCTTACAACACATTTAGCACCTTACAACAAATTCAACACCTTACAACATATTACAACACCTTACAACAAATTCAACACCTTACAACACATTTAGCACTTTACAACAAATTCAACACCTTACAACACATTTAGCACTTTACAACAAATTCAACACCTTACAACACATTTAGCACTTTACAACAAATTCAACACCTTACAACACATTTAGCACTTTACAACACATTCAACAACTTAAAACACATTTAGCACTTTACAACAAATTCAACACCTTACAACACATTTAGCACTTTACAACACATTCAACACCTTACAACACATTTAGCACTTTACAACAAATTCAACACCTTACAACACATTTAGCACTTTAACACAAATTCAACACCTTACAACACATTTAGCACTTTACAACAAATTCAACACCTTACAACACATTTAGCACTTTACAACAAATTCAAAACCTTACAACACATTTAGCACTTTACAACAAATTCAACACCTTACAACACATTTAGCACTTTACAACACATTCAACACCTTACAACACATTTAGCACTTTACCAAACATTCAATACCTTACAACACATTTAGCACTTTACAACAAATTTAACACTTTACAACAAATTTAGCACTTTACAACACATTTAGCACTTTAATACACATTCAGCACTTTACAACACATTTAGCACTTTACAACACATTCAGCACTTTACAACACATTCAGCACTTTACAACACATTCAGCACTTTACAACACATTTAGCACTTTACAACACCTTACAACACATTCAGCACTTTACAACACATTCAGCCCCTTACTTCATCTTCTTCTTCCTCTTCTTCCCCTTCTTCCTCTTCTTCCCCTTCTTCCTCTTCTTCCTCTTCTTCCCCTTCTTCCTCTTCTTCCCCTTCTTCCCCTTCTTCCTCTTCCCCTTCTTCCCCTTCTTCTTCTTCCTCCTCCTCTTCCTTCTTCTTCTTTCCTCTTCTTCCCTTTTCTTTCTTCTTCCTTCTTCTTCCCCTTCCTCTTCCTTCTTCATCCCTAACCCTTCCAACATCTATGCAGCCACTCACAATGGCTTCAGCCATTGTACCCATTTCTATTCTTCTTCTTCTTTCTTCTTCTTCCACTTCCGCCAGATTTTGGCACTTTTCAACTCTTCAACGCTTTCACCAAATTCAACAAATTATACATCGTTACGACCGGCTTCACCGTCTCATTATTGCTATTACTTTTCACACTTCCACCTTTAGCACTTTTTCAGATATTAACAAAAGTTCAAGCACTTTTTCCCATAGACTTACATTGGACCAGTACAACAGATTACTCCCCATACAACACATTACCACACTAACAATTCATTACCACAGATACAATACATTACAACATCTTACAACACTTACGGCACCTTACAACACATTTAGCACTTTAAAACTAATTCAACACCTTACAACACATTTATCACTTTACAACAAATTCAACACATTTAGCACTTTACAACAAATTCAACACCTTACAACACATTCAGCACCTTACAACACATTCAACACCTTACAACACATTTAGCACTTTACAACAAATTCAACACCTTAGAACACATTTAGCACTTTACAACAAATTCAACACCTTACAACACATTTAGCACTTTACAACAAATTCAACACCTTACAACACATTCAGCACCTTACAACAAATTCAACACTGTACAACACATTTAGCACTTTACAACACATTCAACACCTTACAACACATTTAGCACTTTACAACACATTCAACACCTTACAACACATTTAGCACCTTACAACAAATTCAACACCTTACAACACATTCAGCACCTTACAACAAATTCAACACCTTACAACACATTTAGCACTTTATAACACATTCAACACCTTACAACACATTTAGCACTTTACAACAAATTCTACACCTTACAACACTTATAGCACCTTACAACACATTTAGCACCTTACAACAAATTCAACACCTTACAACATATTTAGCACCTTACAACAAATTCAACACCTTACAACACATTTAGCACTTTACAACAAATTCAACACCTTACAACACATTTAGCACTTTACAACAAATTCAACACCTTACAACACATTTAGCACATTACAACAAATTCAACACCTTACAACACATTTAGCACTTTACAACACATTCAACACCTTAAAACACATTTAGCACTTTACAACAAATTCAACACCTTACAACACATTTAGCACTTTACAACACATTCAACACCTTACAACACATTTAGCACTTTACAACAAATTCAACACCTTACAACACATTTAGCACTTTAACACAAATTCAACACCTTACAACACATTTAGCACTTTAACACAAATTCAACACCTTACAACAAATTTAGCACTTTACAACTAATTCAAAACCTTACAACACATTTAGCACTTTACAACAAATTCAACACCTTACAACACATTTAGCACTTTACAACACATTCAACACCTTACAACACATTTAGCACTTTACAAAACATTCAATACCTTACAACACATTTAGCACTTTACAACAAATTCAACACCTTACAACACATTTAGCACTTTACAACACATTTAGCACTTGAATACACATTCAGCACTTTACAACACATTTAGCACTTTACAACACATTCAGCACTTTACAACAAATTCAGCACTTTACAACACATTCAGCACTTTACAACACATTTAGAACTTTACAACACCTTACAACACATTCAGCACTTTACAACACTTTCAGCCCCTTACAACACATTATTCTTACTTCATCTTCTTCACTTCTTCCTCTTCTTCCCCTTCTTCCTCTTCTTCCCCTTCTTCCTCTTCTTCCTCTTCTTCCCCTTCTTCCTCTTCTTCCCCTTCTTCCCCTTCTTCTTCTTCCCCTTCTTCCCCTTCTTCTTCTTCCTCCTCCTCTTCCTTCTTCTTCTTTCCTCTTCTTCCCTTTTCTTTCTTCTTCCTTCTTCTTCCCCTTCCTCTTCCTTCTTCATCCCTAACCCTTCCAACATCTATGCAGCCACTCACAATGGCTTCAGCCATTGTACCATTTCTAGTTGAGTGGCTGCATAGACTATGCAGCCACTATATGCTCTCCTACTGTTTATTCTTCTTCTTCTTCTTCTTCTTCTTCTTCTTCTTCTTCTTCTTCTTCTTCTTCTTCCACTTCCGCCAGATTTTGGCACTTTTCAACTCTTCAACGCTTTCACCAAATTCAACAAATTATACATCGTTACGACCGGCTTCACCGTCTCATTATTGCTATTACTTTTCACACTTCCACCTTTAGCACTTTTTCAGATATTAACAAAAGTTCAAGCACTTTTTCCCATAGACTTACATTGGACCAGTACAACAGATTACTCCCCATACAACACATTACCACACTAACAATTCATTACCACAGATACAATACATTACAACATCTTACAACACTTACGGCACCTTACAACACATTTAGCACTTTAAAACTAATTCAACACCTTACAACACATTTATCACTTTACAACAAATTCAACACATTTAGCACTTTACAACAAATTCAACACCTTACAACACATTCAGCACCTTACAACACATTCAACACCTTACAACACATTTAGCACTTTACAACAAATTCAACACCTTAGAACACATTTAGCACTTTACAACAAATTCAACACCTTACAACACATTTAGCACTTTACAACAAATTCAACACCTTACAACACATTCAGCACCTTACAACAAATTCAACACTGTACAACACATTTAGCACTTTACAACACATTCAACACCTTACAACACATTTAGCACTTTACAACAAATTCAACACATTTAGCATTTTACAACACATTCAACACCTTAAAACAAATTCAATACCTTACAACACATTTAGCACTTTACAACACATTTAGCACTTTACAACAAATTCAACACCTTACAACACATTTAGCACTTTACAACAAATTCAACACCTTTCAACACATTTAGCACTTTACAACGTATTTAGCACTTTACAACACTTTCAGTCCCTTACAACACATTCTTCTTACTTCTTCCTCTTCTTCCCCTTCTTCCTCTTCTTTCCCTTCTTCCCCTTCTTCCTCTTCTTCCTCATCTTCCTGTTCTTCTCCTTCTTCCTCTTCTTCCCCTTCTTCCTCTTCTTCCTCTTCTCCCCCTTCTTCCTCTTCTTCCTGTTCTTCCTCTTCTTTCCCTTTTTCCTCTTCTTCCCTTTCTTCCTCTTCTTCCCCTTCTTCCTCTTCTTCCTCTTCTTCCCCTTTTTCCTCTTCTTGCTCTTCTTCCTCTTCTTCCCCTTTTTCCTCTTCTTCCCCTTCTTCCTCTTCTTCCTCTTCCTCTTCTTCCCCTTTTCCTCTTCTTCCCCTTCTTCCTCTTCTTCTCCTTCTTCCCCTTCTTCTTCTTCCTCCTCCTCTTCCTTCTTCGTCTTTCCTCTTCTTCCCTTTTCTTTCTTCTTCCTTCCTCTTCCTTCTTCATCCCTAACCCTTCCAACATCTATGCAGCCACTCACAATGGCTTCAGCCATTGTACCATTTCTAGTTCTTCTTCTTCTTCTTCTTCTTCTTCTTCTTCTTCTTCCACTTCCGCCAGATTTTGGCACTTTTCAACTCTTCAACGCTTTCACCAAATTCAACAAATTATACATCGTTACGACCGGCTTCACCGTCTCATTATTGCTATTACTTTTCACACTTCCACCTTTAGCACTTTTTCAGATATTAACAAAAGTTCAAGCACTTTTTCCCATAGACTTACATTGGACCAGTACAACAGATTACTCCCCATACAACACATTACCACACTAACAATTCATTACCACAGATACAATACATTACAACATCTTACAACACTTACGGCACCTTACAACACATTTAGCACTTTAAAACTAATTCAACACCTTACAACACATTTATCACTTTACAACAAATTCAACACATTTAGCACTTTACAACAAATTCAACACCTTACAACACATTCAGCACCTTACAACACATTCAACACCTTACAACACATTTAGCACTTTACAACAAATTCAACACCTTAGAACACATTTAGCACTTTACAACAAATTCAACACCTTACAACACATTTAGCACTTTACAACAAATTCAACACCTTACAAAACATTCAGCACCTTACAACAAATTCAACACTGTACAACACATTTAGCACTTTACAACACATTCAACACCTTACAACACATTTAGCACTTTACAACAAATTCAACACATTTAGCATTTTACAACACATTCAACACCTTAAAACAAATTCAATACCTTACAACACATTTAGCACTTTACAACAAATTCAACACCTTACAACACATTTAGCACTTTACAACAAATTCAACACCTTTCAACACATTTAGCACTTTACAACGTATTTAGCACTTTACAACACTTTCAGTCCCTTACAACACATTCTTCTTACTTCTTCCTCTTCTTCCCCTTCTTCCTCTTCTTTCCCTTCTTCCCCTTCTTCCTCTTCTTCCTCATCTTCCTGTTCTTCTCCTTCTTCCTCTTCTTCCCCTTCTTCCTCTTCTTCCTCTTCTTCCCCTTCTTCCTCTTCTTCCTGTTCTTCCTCTTCTTTCCCTTTTTCCTCTTCTTCCCTTTCTTCCTCTTCTTCCCCTTCTTCCTCTTCTTCCTCTTCTTCCCCTTTTTCCTCTTCTTGCTCTTCTTCCTCTTCTTCCCCTTTTTCCTCTTCTTCCCCTTCTTCCTCTTCTTCCTCTTCCTCTTCTTCCCCTTTTCCTCTTCTTCCCCTTCTTCCTCTTCTTCTCCTTCTTCCCCTTCTTCTTCTTCCTCCTCCTCTTCCTTCTTCGTCTTTCCTCTTCTTCCCTTTTCTTTCTTCTTCCTTCCTCTTCCTTCTTCATCCCTAACCCTTCCAACATCTATGCAGCCACTCACAATGGCTTCAGCCATTGTACCATTTCTAGTTCTTCTTCTTCTTCTTCTTCTTCTTCTTCTTCTTCTTCCACTTCCGCCAGATTTTGGCACTTTTCAACTCTTCAACGCTTTCACCAAATTCAACAAATTATACATCGTTACGACCGGCTTCACCGTCTCATTATTGCTATTACTTTTCACACTTCCACCTTTAGCACTTTTTCAGATATTAACAAAAGTTCAAGCACTTTTTCCCATAGACTTACATTGGACCAGTACAACAGATTACTCCCCATACAACACATTACCACACTAACAATTCATTACCACAGATACAATACATTACAACATCTTACAACACTTACAGCACCTTACAACACATTTAGCACTTTACAACAAATTCAACACCTTACAACACATTTAGCACTTTACAACAAATTCAACACCTTACAACACATTTAGCACTTTACAACAAATTCAACACCTTACAACACATTCAGCACCTTACAACAAATTCAACACCTTACAACACATTTAGCACTTTACAACACATTCAACACCTTACAACACATTTAGTACTTTAACACAAATTCAACACCTTACAACACATTTAGCACTTTACAACAAATTCAACACCTTACAACACATTTAGAACTTTACAACACATTCAACACCTTACAACACATTTAGTACTTTAACACAAATTCAACACATTTAGCACTTTACAACAAATTCAACACTTTAGAACACATTTAGCACTTTACAACAAATTCAACACCGTACAACACATTTAGCACTTTACAACAAATTCAACACCTTACAACACATTTAGCACTTTACAACACATTCAACACCTTACAACACATTCAGCACTTTACAACACATTTAGCACTTTACAACACATTCAACACCTTACAACACATTTAGCACTTTAACACAAATTCAACACATTTAGCACTTTACAACAAATTCAACACCTTACAACACATTTAGCACCTTACAACAAATTCAACACCTTACAACACATTTAGCACTTTACAACACATTTAGCACTTGAATACACATTCAGCACTTTACAACACATTTAGCACTTTACAACACATTCAGCACTTTACAACAAATTCAGCACTTTACAACACATTCAGCACTTTACAACACATTTAGCACTTTACAACACCTTACAACACATTCAGCACTTTACAACACTTTCAGCCCCTTACAACACATTCTTCTTACTTCATCTTCTTCACTTCTTCCTCTTCTTCCCCTTCTTCCTCTTCTCCTTCTTCCCCTTCTTCTTCCTCCTCCTCTTCCTTCTTCTTCTTTCCTCTTCTTCACTTTTCTTTCTTCTTCCTTCTTCCCCTTCCTCTTCTTTCTTCATCCCTAACTCTTCCAACATCTATGCAGCCACTCACAATGGCTTCAGCCATTGTACCATTTCTAGTTCTTCTTCTTCTTCTTCTTCTTCTTCTTCCACTTCCGCCAGATTTTGGCACTTTTCAACTCTTCAACGCTTTCACCAAATTCAACAAATTATATATCGTTACGACCGGCTTCACCGTCTCATTATTGCTATTACTTTTCACACTTCCACCTTTAGCACTTTTTCAGATATTAACAAAAGTTCAAGCACTTTTTCCCATTGACTTACATTGGACCAGTACAACAGATTACTCCCCTTACAACACATTACCACACTAACAATTCATTACCACAGATACAATACATTACAGCATCTTACAACACTTACAGCACCTTGCAACACATTTAGCACTTTACAACACATTTAGCACCTTACAACAAATTCAACACCTTACAACACATTTAGCACTTTAACAGAAATTCAACACCTTACAACGCATTTAGCACTTTAACACAAATTCAACACCTTACAACACATTTAGCACTTTACAACACATTCAAAAACTTACAACACATTCTTCTTACTTCATCTTCTTCACTTCTTCCTCTTCTTCCCCTTCTTCCTCTTCTTCCCCTTCTTTCTCTTCTTCTCTCTTTCTCCTTCTTCCTTCTTCCCCTTCTTCCTCTTCTTCCCCTTCTTCTCTTCTTCCTCTTCTTCCCTCTTCCCTTCTTCCTCTTCTTCCTCTTCCCTCTTCTTCCCCTTCTTCCTCTTCTTCCCTTCTTCCTCTTCTTCCCCTTCTTCCCCTTCTTCCCCTTCTTCTTCTTCTTCCCCTTCCTTCTTCTTTCCTCTTCTTCCCTTTTCTTTCTTCTTCCTTCTTCTTCCCCTTCCTCTTCCTTCTTCATCCCTAACCCTTCCACATCTATGCGCCACTCACTGCTTCAGCCATTTACCATTTCTAGTTGAGTGGCTGCATAGACTATGCACCACTTTTCTCTCCTACTTTTCTTTTCTCCTTCTTCGCCCCTTCCTCTTCCTTCTTCATCCCTAACCCTCCAACATCTATGCAGCCACTCACAATGGCTTCAGCCATTGTACCATTCTTCTTCTTCTTCTTCCACTTCCGCCAGATTTTGGCACTTTTCAACTCTTCAACGCTTTCACCAAATTCAACAAATTATACATCGTTACGAACGGCTTCACCGTCTCATTATTGCTATTACTTTTCACACTTCCACCTTTAGCACTTTTTCAGATATTAACAAAAGTTCAAGCACTTTTTCCCTAGACTTACATTGGACCAGTACAACAGATTACTCCCCATACAACACATTACCACACTAACAATTCATTACCACAGATACAATACATTACAGCATCTTAAAACACTTACAGCACCTTACAACACATTTAGCACTTTACAACACATTCAACACCTTACAACACTTACAGCACCTTACAACACATTTAGCACTTTACAACAAATTCAACACCTTACAACACATTTAGCACTTTACAACACATTCAACACCTTACAACACATTTAGCACTTTACAACACATTTATCACTTTACAACAAATTCAACACCTTACACCACATTTAGCACTTTACAACAAATTGAACACCTTACAACACATTTAGCACTTTACAACACATTCAACACCTTACAACAAAGTCAGCACTTTACAACACTTACAGCACCTTACAACACATTAAGCACTTTACAACAGATTCAACATATTTAGCACTTTACAACGTATTTAGCACTTTACAACACATTTAGCACTTTACAACACATTCAACACCTTACAACACATTCAGCACTTTACGACACTTTCAGTCCCTTATGACACATTCTTCTTACTTCTTCTTCCTCTTCTTCCCCTTCTTCCCCTTCTTCCTCTTCTTCCCCTTCTTCCTCTTCTTCCTGTTCTTCCCCTTCTTCCTCTTCTTCCCCTTCTTCCTCTTCTTCCTCTTCTTCCCCTTTTTCCTCTTCGTCCCCTTCTTCCTCTTCTTCCCCTTCTTCCTGTTCTTCCTGTTCTTCACCTTCTTCCTCTTCTTCCCCTTCTTCCTCTTCTTCCTCTTCTTCCCCTTCTTCCTCTTCTTCCTCTTCTTCCCCTTTTTCCTCTTCTTCCCCTTCTTCCCCTTCTTCCTCTTCTTCTTTTTCTTCCCCTTCTTCTTCTTCCTTCTCCTCTTCCTTCTTCTTCTTTCCTCTTCTTCCCTTTTCTTTCTTCTTCTTCCTTCTTCTTCCCCTTCCTCTTCCTTCTTCATCCCTAACCCTTCCAACATCTATGCAGCCACTCACAATGGCTTCAGCCATTGTACCATTTCTAGTTCTTCTTCTTCCACTTCCGCCAGATTTTGGCACTTTTCAACTCTTCAACGCTTTCACCAAATTCAACAAATTATACATCGCTACGACCGGCTTCACCGTCTCATTATTGCTATTACTTTTCACACTTCCACCTTTAGCACTTTTTCAGATATTAACAAAAGTTCAAGCACTTTTTCCCATTGACTTACATTGGACCAGTACAACAGATTACTCCCCATACAACACATTACCACACTAACAATTCATACCACAGAAACAATACATTACAACATCTTACAACACTTACAGCACCTTACAACACATTTAGCACTTTACAACAAATTCAACACCTTACAACACATTCAGCACTTTACAACACATTCAACACTTTACAACACATTTAGCACTTTACAACAAATTCAACACCTTACAACACATTTAGCACTTTACAACAAATTCAACACCTTACAACACATTCTTCTTACTTCATCTTCTTCACTTCTTCCCCTCCCTCCTCTTCTTCCCCTTCCTCATCTTCTTCCTCTTCTTCCCCTTCTTCCTCTTCTTCCTCTTCTTCCTCCCCTTCTTCCTCTTCTTCCCCTTCTTCCTCTTCTTCCTCTTCTTCCTCCCCTTCTTCCCCTTCCACCTCTTCTTCCTCTTCTTCCCCTTCTTCCCCTTCCTCCTCTTCTTCCTCTTCTTCCCCTTCTTCCCCTTCCTCCTCTTCTTCCTCTTCTTCCCCTTCTTCCCCTTCCTCCTTTCTTCCTCTTCTTCCCCTTCTTCCTCTTCTTCCCCTTCTTCCTCATTTTCCTCATCTTCTCCTCTTCTTCCCCTTCTTCTTCTTCCTCCTCCTCTTCCCTCTTCTACCCTTTTCTTTCTTCTTCCTTCTTCCCCTTCCTCTTCCTTCTTCATCCCTAACCCTTCCAACATCTATGCAGCCACTCACAATGGCTTCAGCCATTGTACCATTTCTAGTTCTTCTTCTTCTTCTTCTTCTTCCACTTCCGCCAGATTTTGGCACTTTTCAACTCTTCAACGCTTTCACCAAATTCAACAAATTATACATCGTTACGACCGGCTTCAAACCGTCTCATTATTGCTATTACTTTTCACACTTCCACCTTTAGCACTTTTTCAGATATTAACAAAAGAGAGAGACCAGAGAGACCAGAGAGGAGCCCAGAGAGAGAGACAGAGAGAGACCAGAGAGAGACCAGAGAGAGACCAGAGAGAGGCAGAGAGAGAGAGGCCAGAGGAGAGGCAGAGAGAGAGGCCAGAGAGAGACCAGAGAGGAGGACCAGAGAGAGACCAGGAGTGAGACCAGATGAGAGAGACCAGAGCCAGAGACCAGACGAGAGACCAGAGAGAGGCCAGAGAGAGAGGCGAGAGAGGACCAGAGAGAGGCAGAGAGGAGACCAGAGGAGACCAGAGGAGAGAGGCCAGAGAGACCAGAGAGAGACCAGAGAGAGGCCTGAGAGATGAGACCAGAGATACACCAGGGTTGTCATCAGAGAGAGAGGCCCCGAGGAGACCAGTGAGAGACCAGAGAGAGCCAGTGCGGACCGAGAGAGAGCCCAGAGAGACACAGAGAGACACCGAGTGAGAGACCAGTGAGATGTAGGACTAGGGAGAGAGACCAGAGAGAGACCAGAGATGAGACCGAGACGAGGACCAGAGAGAGAGACCAGAGAGAGGAAGAGACCAGAGAGAGACCAGAGGAGAGACCAGAGAAGACCAGAGAGAGAACCAGAGAGAGACCAGAAAGAGACCAGAGAGAGACCAGAGAGAGACAGCGAGAGACCACTGTGTCCTGTTTGATTTTCTGATCCCGTGTCGACGAATCGTCAACTTGGGTAAAGTCTTTGACGAGGCTAAAAAAACTAGAATAGACTTGTTGTGATGAAAAACAGTTAAACCATTATTTTAGTAGAAACTTAAGCTGCTGAACCTACGTTTTGTTTCGAGCTGAAAATGTTGTTTGGTCCGCGATAGAAAAAGTTGTGAGGAAATGTGTTTATTGTGGATAAATCCGAGTCATCTCCCCAGGTCATGTGCTTGACGTGATCCAACAGTCCCTGTGAGTCACTATTTGACCTTTGGGCTCAGACAGAAAATAAGTATTAGTTTTTTACATGAGCTTTGAAAATAGAGGACACAGCCATGCTTTAAGTCTCGCACCAAATGTTACTGCTATAAAGGAACCACGTGGAATACTCTGAGGAGCACTGGGACTGGCCCTCCTGCTGTCGACTCTAGGAGCACAGGGACTGGCCTCCTGCGGGACTCTGAGGAGGCACAGGGAATGGCCTCATGCTGGGACTTGAGGAGCACAGGGGTACTGGCCTCATGCTAGACTGAGGAGCACAGGGACTGGGACTCCCTGCTTGGGACATAGGGCACAGGGATGGCCTCCTTTGCTAAGACTCTGAGGAGCACAGGGACTGGCCTCTGCTAAGACTCTGAGGAGCACAGGGACTGGACTCATGCTGGGACTCTGAGGAGCACGGGATGGCCTCTCCTGCTCAGACTGAGGAGCAACAGCGGACTGGCCTCCTGCTTGGACTCTGTTGAGCACAGGGACTGGCCCTCCTGTGGGTAGGATCTGAGGAAGACAGGGATGGTCTCCTGCTGGACTGAGGAGCACAGGGCCTGGTCATCTGCTGGGACTTGAGGAGCACAGGGACAGGCCTCTGCTAAGACTTGAGGAGCACAGGGATGGCCTCTGCTGGGACTCTTGAGGAGCACCAGGGATGGGCTTCCTGTGGGGGACTGAGGAGCCACAGGGACTGGCCTCCTGCTGGGGACGTGAGGGCACAGGACTGGCTCCTGCTGGGACTGAGAGCACAGGGATTCTGGTCTCCTGCTGGGACTGAGGAGCACTGGGGACTGGTCTCCTGCTGGGATTGAGGTGCACAGGGGATGGCCTCTGCTCGGGGACCGTGGACGCACCAGGGACCTGGCCTCCTGATGGGACTATGAGGAGCACAGGGACTGGCCTCCTGCTGGGACTTCTGAGGAGCACCAGGGGACTGGCCTCTGCTGGGGACTCTGAGGAGCACATGGGGTCTGGTCTCCTGCTGGTCCCAGAGTGGAATAAACATGGGGATAGGCAGTGTTTCAGATTTATGCAGCTATCAAAAACAGTCCTTCCTGAAAACGTGAGACGGGCAATATTCAAATCCAGGTTTAAAAACAGATTTAATCCTGACTTTCTGATTTTAAAGGCCTAGTTCTTGTGAGTTGCCGTGGTGGACCCGGGGTGTGCTATACCCATAACCTTGCTAATGCTAAAGGGTTATGAACATATGACATCAGTGACTTTTCGCGTGGCCTGCACCAGCATTTTGGTGTTACAATTTGAGTAACTTCTGAACCATCAAACGCAGATAAAAATTAATATGTACATGTAGATACGGATTACAGGTGTAAAAAAATAACAAGAATACAGATTACATACAGGTGAACAGAACATGAAAGAACCATATGAACAGAACCATGAAACAGAACATGAACACGCTCAGAGCAGAGGAGTCATTTTCTGTGTCGTTCCTAAAAACACATAGTTCACTCATCTGGTCCACAAAGCAGTGCCATCACCACCTGGACGGCGTTGCTCCGGTGTCCTGGCCGTGACTGCCCTTCCTCTGATTGCTGCACGTCACGTTCCTGAGGAAAAAGGTACTTGTAGAAGAAGAAAGCAGTTTGTGTTGTGGGGACGTGAATGCTTCTCGGCAAATGACGCCTTTTTGTGTTCCACGGAAATCACAGTTGCATCTTTTTGTTTTTCCCCCGTTCGGAGTTTGAATGGTATAGACCAGGGGAGAGAACCAGGGGGAGACCAGTGAGAGACCAGTGACAGAGACAGGGGAGAGGACCAGGGAGAGATCGGGGAGACGAGAACAGGGGAGAGACCAGGTTGATGAACTTTGTTTGTTGTCTAGGACGACACAGAAATGATCCTCTGCTCTGAGCGTGTTCATGGTTCTGATCATGGTTCTGTTCTATGGTTTGTTCATGGTTTGTTCACCCTGTATGTAATCTGTATTCTTTTATTTTTTCACCTGTATCCGTATTTCTACATGTACATATGTTATTTTTTATTCTGTCGTTTGACGTTCAGAAGTTTACTCAAATTGTAACACAAAAAAATGCTGGTGCGAGGCCACGCGGAAAAAGTCACTGATGTCATTTGTTCATAACCCTTTAGCATTAGGCAAGGTTATTTGGTTATAGCACAGTCACACACCGGCAATCTCACAAGACAGGCTTTAACTCAGAAAGTAGGATTAAACTCTGTTTTTTAACCTGGATTTGAATATTGCCAGACTCACGTTTTCTGGAAGGACTGTTTTTAGCTGCTAAATCTGAAACCCACCTGCCTCCCCTTGTTTAGTCCTGACTCTGGGGACCAGCAGGGGTAGACCAGTCCCTGGTGTCCTCAGAGCCCAGCAGGAGGCCCGTCCCTGTGCTCTCGAGTCCAGCAGGAGGCCAGTCCTGTGCTCTCAGAGTCCCAGCAGGAGGCAGTCCTGTGCTCCTCAGTACCAGAGGAGGCCAGTCCCTGTGCTCCTCAGGTCCCAGCAGGAGACCAGTCCTGTGCTCCTCGTCCAGCAGGAGACCGTCCTGTGTCTTTTTGTCTTTTTTTTCCTTTTTTTACTCCAGTCCCAGCAGGAGGCCAGTCCCTGTGCTCTCAGAGTCCAGCAGGAGGCCTGTCCCTGTGCTCCTCAGTCCCAGCAGGAGGGCCCAGTCCCTGTGCTCCTTCAGAGTCCCAGCAGGAGTCCATCCCTGGCTCCTCAGAGTCTTAGCAGGCGGCCAGTCCCTGTGCTCCTCAGGTCCCAGCAGGAGACAGTCCCTGTGCCTCCTCCATCCCAGCAGGAGACCAGTCCCTGTGCTCCTCAGGTCCCCAGCAGGAGGCAGTCCCTGTGCTCATCAGAGTCCCAGCAGGAGGCCAGTCCCTGTGCTCCTCAGTCTTAGCAGGAGGCCAGTCCCTGTGCTCCTCAGCGTTCCCAGCCGGAGGCCAGTCCCTGTGCTCCTCAGAGTCTTAGCAGGAGGCCAGTTCCCTGTGTTTTTACTCCTCAGGCTTAGCAGGAGGCCAGTCCCATCGTGATCCTCCAGTCCCGCAGGAGGGCCAGTCCTGTGCTCCTCAGTCTTAGCAGGAGGCCAGTCCCCTGTGATCTCCTCAGAGTCCAGCAGGAGGGCCAGTCCCTGTGCTCCTCAGAGTCCCAGCAGGAGGCCAGTCCCTGTGCTCCTCAGGTCACGCAGGAGGCAAGTCCCTGTGCTCATCAGGAGTTCCCCGTGGTTCTTAGAGCATTAACATTTGGTGCGAGACATAAAGCTGTGGTCTCTATTCAAAAGTCATGTAAACATCTTATACATATTTCTGTCTGAGCCCAATAAGGGTCAATAGTGACTCACAGGGACTGGTGGTTCACGTCAGCACAATGACCTGGGGAGATGACGTCGGATTTATCCACAATAAACACATTTTCTCACACTTTTTCTATCGCGACAAACACATTTCAGTCTCGAAACAAAAACTTTAGGTTTCAGCAGTTTAAGTTTTATAAATAGATGTTTAACTGTTTTCATCACACAATTCTATTCTATGTTTTAGCCTCGTCAAAGGACTTTTTACCAAGTTGTCGGATCTTCGACACGGATACAGAAATCAAACAGACACAGTGGTCTCTCTCTGGTCTCTCTCCTGTCTCGCTCTGGTCTCTTTCTCGGTCTCTCTCTGGGTCCTCTCTCCTGGACTCTCTCTGGTCTCTCTCTCTGGTCCTCTCTCTGGTCTTTCTCTGGTCTCTATCTCTGGTCTCTCTCTGGTCTCTCTCTGGTCTCTCTCTGGGCTCTCTCCCTGGTCTCTCTCTCTGGTTCTCTCTTGTGTCTCTCTGGTGTCTCTCTGGTCTCTCTCTCTGGTCTTCTCTGGTCTCTCTTGGTCTCTCTCTGGCTTCTCTGGGCTCTCTCTCTGTTGTCTCTCTGGTGTCTCTCTGGCCACTCTCTCTCTGGCACTCTCTGGTCTCTCTCTGGTCTCTCTGGCCTCTCTCGCTGGTCTCTCTCTGGTCTCTTCTGGTCTCTCTCTGGTCTTCTCTGGCCTCTCTCTCTGGCCTCTCTCTGGTCTCTCTCTGTCTTCATCTGGTTCCTCTCTCTAGGTCTCACTCTCTGGTCTCTCTTGGTCATCTCTTGGTCTCTCTTGGCCTCTCTCTCTGGCCTCTCTCTGGCCTCTCTCTGGCTCTCTCTGGTTCTCCTCTGGTCTCTCTTGGTCTCTCTCTGTCTCTCTCTTGGCTCTCTCTCTGGTCTCTTGGTCTCTCTCTTGTTAAACAGTGAAAATAGTCAATTCTCACTAATACAAATCTTAACATAAAAAAACATCAAATATCAGCTATAGTTTTCAAATGAGTTCAGTTCGAATCTCATTTAACATTTCAGGTTTTATTTTGGTATAATTTGTATGAAATAAAATTTTAGCACCAGGTACAAAAGCACTGAGCCGTGTTAACTTTACTTTCACTTTCTAAGGCTCATATTCACCTTTTCCCGCGTGGCCCGGTTCAAACCTCTGCATTGCGGTATATTTTTATATTGCTGTTTTTTGACGGAGCTGAATGGAAGGTTCTCACCGTTTCCTGGTTACTCACTTTGAATATACGTCATTTTAAAACAAAAGTCACCTCCCCCTCTCTCGATGCAGAGTTAAAGGGGATTGTCTGGGTGTTTTTAGATAAATATTTTTACTCCCATTTTCTGGCTGATAACCAGGAAAGCCTTTTGGGCTCTCAGTGTTGGGTTTGTGCGACCGGATCCTTGGGTTGTGTTATTATTAGGATTGTTGTTCTTTCTAAGCGATCATATTGACGGTTTCTGTTACGGCTGCGCTGTTCGAATCGTGTCCACAAAGTCGTATTCTCACTTGGCATAAAGTCATTTTTTAATTAATATTGGGTTGTTTTGTGCGTTGTGCTGATTGAAAGGCCACGTGCGGGGTCTAGCTTTGATGTCACAGATTCGGAGGGCTTCGACCCGGAGCGTTTCTGTGTGGGCAGAGCAGACAAAGAGTGAAAAGTGATGAGAAAATAGTCTAAAAATGCTGAAATTAGGCAAAACATTGTGTCTTAATTGGGATTAGATCGATTTCGTGTTTTTTAAGACTTTTTCAAGTGTATCTGTCTGCGCCTGCAGTACGGAGGCGTGTCGAGTAGTGGGCTGTGTCGGGTAGTGGACGTCACATACTCGACACGCCACTCCGCGTGTATGAGCATGGATTATTATAATACGAGTTGATGAGTAGTAGTGAGTATATCTTATGCCCAATGAATTTATGGCGCAATAATGAATTTTATGGGCGCATGTCATTGTCAATATTATTTATTGGGGGTAAATGGACGAATTTTGTAAATATTCAAAGTGTTCAAATTTGCCTACAAAAGCTGCCATTACTTCAGACTATCAATCAATAGGATTTGAAGCAGTAGGACAAACAGGGTTTATGAGTCAAATAATGCCAGTGCTTATGTCTAATGTGTACTTTCATTTATAAAAGGGGCCTTATGGTGGTGGCTCACAAATCTGGCTGCCCATGTGCAGTCTTGGTATGTTCTTAGCAATGCACTTCACCAACCTGGTGGACCATGTGGAGACTGCTTGGTGGTGGGCCAATTGCACAGAATAGTAGCTGGCATCCTCCAACCCAGCTGTGCACACTGTGTGGAATAATGAATAAAGTTAGGAGGCGTTTTGAGAAACTTGTCAACACAGGATGAAAAGTACATTACAAGGTTAAGATATTATTCACCACCACCACCACCACACACTCCTACACCCTTGTCTCCCCACATTACTGATCATCAAGAAGAATGCCATACATTATTGTGCCCAACTCTTGGCCTTTGGACAAGCAGACTTCATTACATTGTGTTTTTGTAAAATTTGTATGTAGAAGAGGGTGATTAAACAAAAAGAAACAACTTGTTTTCTGGATTTTCTGACATGCTTTTTATGAATTTGTGTTATCTGAAATGGGACCTTGAAAAGTAGACACTGAATAAGTTCAACACCAAAACAATTCTCTTTTATTATAATCATGAGGAAAGGCTTCAGAGGTCGGAGCGCAGATCTCCTCTCTCTTTGGAAAGCTTTCAGCCTCCCTGCATGCCTCCTCTGTAAATTCCTCACCAGATCAATTTGCAATATTTTAAAACTCCATGTCCATTATAAGAACAATCACAGATTTGTTGTGCAGGGCACAGTGTAATATGTCCATCTAATTATCTTAAAATATCTTACCATGGTTCATACTTTGGCCCCTTTTATGAATTTTCAATTGCCTCTTGCTGAGGCAGGTGAAATGCCCTCGGCCAGAGTGGTGAACTGTCACCTAGATAAGAGTAAAATGATGTTAATTCATCAACAACAGTTCCACAAAACCAAATGCAGCCCTAAAAGGTGTTGTGCTTCCCGGTTTAATATATTGTCAGTGACTTGCACTTAAGACTTTATGGTCTCTGTACATCAAAATGTTGCATGCAGAGTTTGTAGTACGTGTACTCGTCCAGGAAACAGGTACCATGACCATGTTTATGTTTGAGGGGGTATCAGTGTTTTATGCACACTTTCATACAATAGTCCCTGTGCAGCATCGGTGGCGCTCGGGCCTACTAATGTAAAACAAACAATATCATAAATCATGCTATACTCGGTAGAGTTGTAGCGGGACCCAATCGAATGGAAGGGGGAGGGAGCTTGGGTTGTTTTTTTTTTTCAAATCAAGTACCTCTCTCGTCTCTTTCTGACAAACTCTAGACAATCACTTAATGAAACAAAGGTACAATATTGCACAACACCCTGGATTCGAGAGTTAAAAATTGCTCCTTGGACAAAACAGTAGTGCATTGCCATGGGTTTTGCACGATGTGTGTGCCATTTTGTGTTCTCCGCCATGTTTTAAAAACAGGTTACAGTGGCGTGTTCCACTGCTTCAGCACTGGAGCATGATTCCCATCACTGACAATAGTCGGATGAATGAAAGAGACATAAACATCCATTTGTGCACACTCAGGAAACACAAATATCTTGGAACATCAATCCAAATACTATGGTCAGTGTCTTCTGTAAATGTGATAGGAACATCGTGTGGAACATCACATAATTGCCTAAACTAATTCTCCACTGTTCTTGGTAAAAACATGTCAATTGTTATGTTTTTCTCTATTACCATTTTAACGATGCAAATACTTGCGGAATATTTATATTGTATATATTTATACTATGTACCTGATTATTAATATGTACCTGATGTCGATGGCACATGGATTTAGAAGAACCCAAACAAATTGCTTTCTCTGCACTTGTATTAGTTCACTTCTTTAAAAAACATTTCTATCAGGGTGATGTGCAGAGTTATTCATTATACACTGTAACTGGAGGGACCGGCCTAAAAATAAATATAACACGTTGTTGGGTTGACACTTATGTTTGCGTACGGTCTGCATGTCTTCTCTTCAAGTATCTACTTGCAGAAGTTCAAGTGGATTCAAAATTCATGTAGTCAGGCGTGTCGGTAGTGACGTCACTACCCGACACGCTACTACTCGGACACGCCTCCGTACTGCAAGCCGCAGACAGACCTTTCGTTTCCTTCGCTGGCCCCAGAGCCTTCCTCATGTAGTGGAGCAATGGAGGCGTATTTTGGGCAGGCCCGTGCCAGGGGGGTGCGAGGGCCTGTGCGAACTCGAAACGCGAGGCCCTGCACTGACACTTTTTTCCCCAGATCTGAGGAAAGTTTGTCCTGTTCTAATCTTTGACATGAATTCAGCACCACCTCGCGCGGTGCTTGACGAGTTCAGCACGCGCGTAACCCGAGTTGTCTTCGCTCCTTATGCAGCGTTTGGCGCGACGCACGGTACACACGCACACACACGCTACTGCAATATTGGTCGCGGTCTTTTTTAGCTGACCTGTCTCTTTCGTCCTGTGGCAAAATGGTAGCGCAAACTCAAAAGATTGAACCAAAAGGAGTCCTTTTTCTTCTAATAGTTTAGATTGGGCAATTGCGCCAACTGGCTATGGGCGGAGTCAATATTATTATTTTCTCATCAATTAACGTTTTGCACATGCCCTCCACCACTTGACAACATACACTCCTCCTCCTTCCACACTGACAACAACAAAATACTCTTCACCTCCTCCCTCCACAACTCTGACCACAACAAAAACACTCCAGCTAGCTAAGCCTAGACATACAGTTGTTTGCTAATGCTTTAAAATTTGTTTGTGATGTGGTTATTCTGGACTAAACATTGGCAATAGCAGCGCCTCACACACCTTCCCACCGCTGATCCTCTCTCCTCCTCGGCTCACACAAAGGGGTCTGCTCCTTGCTCACACCATGTATCACTGTCCTCCTCCTCCTCTCCTCCTCCTCCTCTGTCATCACAAGGGTATGCTCCTCTGCTCACACCTGTATCACTGCTCTCCTCCTCCTCCTCCCTCCTCCTCCTCTGCTCACACACAAAGGGGTCTGCTCCTCTGCTCCACACCTGTCTCACTGTCCTCCGCGCGAGTATCCCATCTCTCCTACACTGCGCTCATTCACCGTACTTTCTTTGTATCTCACTTCAGACACTGCTAAAAGATATCGCCAGTTTTTTCGGCAGGACCCGTTGCAATACATAGCTGCCCGCGCGCTGCTGTTTACAAATCGCTTTGGTGGAAATTTGACCTTTACTTGTAATAATGTTCTTTTGATCAAACGAAATCAAAGAGGTCCAGAGAAAGGGGTTTAGGGTTCAAATTTGGAGTGCTGTCTGCCTTTGGGGACCTTGAACTAGTGTATTTATAAAATAAAATAAAAGGAAGCAAGATTGCCGAGGCCCTGTGTGGTGCGAGGCCCTGTGCGGACGGCACAGGTCGCAACAGCCCCTTAGGACGGGCCTGATTTTGGGAGAGGGTTAATCAGAGAGGGGCATTATTTTTATTTTCTAACTTCAAAAAAAAATGATAATAGACTGTAAATTGGATCCAAAGGCATGGATATAACACTCCGAGGGTTTCAGTAGGTGGCAGTAATACGGCAATATTGATTCTTAGCCGACATTAAAGAAACAAGAGCGCCTCCATCAGGTCTGCGCATTGACGCCTCGCTCCAGTCCTTTGTCTCGCGTTGAGGAGGTGGGTCACGTTTTTACACTTACATGATTTCGTTTTTAATTAATTAGAAACTTTGAATATCAAATTAATGATATTTATGTTGTTACAAATGCAAATGTAAAGTCTGGAGCCTTTTGAATCCATGTTTTAAGTCTGTAGTTTAAGTGATGGGAAGACGGATGTTTAGTGTGCAGCTTAAGCCTAGTGTTTCAACTGTAGGTTTAGGTGATTTAAGTGTTATGTATTACTCTGTCTGCTAAATCCTGACAATAGTTTTATGGATTCATTATTTTACTAAGTCATTTCAACTGTGATGCGGTGATAAAGACACAGTCTTGTTGGAAAACATAGTTATTATTAAACAGTTTTCAGCACAAACAGCAAAACCATAATAGTGGTAATACAATACGAGTGTATTATATGTTAGATATAAGTTATATATATGTTAGATATAAGTTTTATATTATATGTTAGATAGTCCACAGTCTCCTGTATATCAGGCCTCTGAGCCCAAAAACTGCTTTTCCTTCGAAAGCACAAGCTCTCTGCTTCCATAGTGCCTTCGTCCATGATCCGCTGCAGCCGCTCCTTGCTCCTTCCAATACACACCACACGGACCAATCACAGCGGAGCTTCCTTAGCGGACGACCCCTTAAAGGAGAATATGTAAAAATCTGGCACCAAAGGTGGTACTGCAGTCACAGTCAAGATTTTGTAGTCACTCTCTCACTCTCCTGGACTCAGGTTGCCAGGATCACACCAAATCAGCAGCAAAACCAGCGAATTATTTCTATCAGTTGGTTTGTCCTGTCTCCATTTCACATTGCATGATCAGCCGTGTAATGCATGAATGCATGTTTTGATTAATGTTTTTGTGATTATTATTATTTGACATTTGAGGATAAACAAACAAAAAACAAAAATAAAAGCAATGTACTTATACATAGTTTATGCAAAATAAAATAAGCATTGGATGTTCAAAATAGGAGTGGGAAGAATGGATGTTGGAACGTATTTCTTCGCGTATCAAACATCAGGGTTTCGGCTCAACGAGGATATCACCTTACATTTTATTTATTCACTAACATGTAAAAGTCCCACATCAAAAAGAGACTACTATTATTTTACTTGGGTACATGTTAGTCTTAAATGATAATTTTACAAATTATGCAATAATCTGCAAAAAAACGTCTTGACTTCATCTGTTTACCGTTTTTAGAGTACCAAATCTGTCATAGGAATGTGATAAACATGCAAATAATACAAAAGACATTAGCCCGGGATTCGAACCCGGGTTCCCTGCATCGTAAGCGCACAGTTTAGCACCACTAGAGTCTAGTGGTTCCCAAAGTGGGGGTCCTGACCCCCCGGCGGGGTCGCGGGAACCCCTGGGGGGGTCGCAAGATGATTTCACACAAAAAGACTATAATATCTTTAATAACGTTAGTAATTTTGTCCGAGTTCATTGCAGCGTCAATCAAAATCATCAGTAAACCACAGCTCACCATGCGCAGCGGACAAAGCGTGTGTCCTGCTGTTGTTTTGCTAAAAACTAAAGGTGTTTGGAGGCTACAAATATAATAATACCTGCATTTAAATGAAAACGTGGTTAATATCTACAACAGAAAACCCGTGAGGGGGAGAGAAACGTCACTTGTAATCAGGGGCTGATGGTGCGAAGAGAGGTGAGTGAGGGCAGAGGAGGGAGAGAGGGCAGAGGAGGGAGAGAGGGCAGGGAGGGAGGGCAGAGAGGGCAGAGGAGGGCAGAGGAGGGAGGAGAGGGAGGGAGCAGGAGGAGGGAAGAGAGGGCAGTGGAGGGGAGGGAGGGTCCTGAGGAAAGGAAGGGAGGAGACGAGGGCAGCGGAGGGAGGGCAGGCCGGAGGAGGGGAGGGCAGAGGCGGGGAGAGTGAGGGCAGCGGAGGAGAAGGCAGCGGAGGGAGAGAGGGCAGGAGGATGGGAGAGGCGGAGACAGAGGAGGGAAGGAGAGGGCAGAGGAGGGAGAGAGGGCAGCGGGGCGTAGAACAGCGGCGTTAAAGAGGCCCGGCTGTTTCGGGAGTCAAAGGTAAGAGGTTCGCCACATTAAAAGCGGTCGTGGTCAGGTTTATGCCTTTATGACAGTAACTTTGGAAAGAGGAAGCCGCGGGGATGAACCGCATAACGTAACAGCAGAAAGCGGCCCATCCCGATTTTAATGTGCGGATCCCTTTACCGCTGACTCGGAAAAGCCGGGGCCTCTTTAAACGCGCTGTTCTACGCTCCCCTCTCTCCCTTCCTCTGCCTCTCTCCCTCCCCTCCGGTCTCCCTGCTCCCTCCTCTGCCCTCTCTCTCCCTCCGCTGGCCCTCTCTCCCTTCGACGCTGCCCTCTCTCCCGCCTCTGCCTCCCTCCCTCCCGCTGCCCTCCCTCCGCTGCCATCTCTCCCTCCCTCCTTCCTCTGTCCTCCCTCCCTCTCCTGCCCTCTCTCCCTCCTCTTGCCCTCCTCCCTCCCTCCCTCCTTTCTGCCCTCTCTCCCCTCCTACTGCCCTCCCTCCTCTCTCCCGGCCCTCTCTCCCCTCTCTGCCCTCTCTCCTTCCCTGCCCTCTCTCCTCTCTTCGCACCATCAGCCCCTGCTACAAGTGACTTTTCTCCCCCTCGGAGTTTTTCTGTTGTTAGATATTAACCACGTTTCATTTTTAAAGCAGGTATTATTTATTTGTAGCCTCAAACACCTTTAGTGTTTAGCAGAACACAGCAGGACAACGCTTTGGTCGCTGCGCAATGTGAGTGTGTACGCGATGATTTTGATTGACGCTGCAATGACTCGGGGACAAAATTACTAACTGTTATTAAACATATATTATAGTCTTTTTTGTGTGGATATTCATCTTGCGACCCCCCCAGGGGTTCCCGGCGGACCCCCGGGGGGTCAGGGGGAAACCCCCCCCACTTTGGGAACCACTAGACGCTAGTGGGTCTATAACTGTGCGCTTACGATGCAGGAACCGGGGTGTCGATCCGGGCTATGTCTTTTTGTATTTATGCATGTATCATTCTATGACAGATTGCTCTAATAAAACAACGGTTAAAAGATGAAGGTCAAGACGTTTTTTTCTTTGCAGATTATGCGTAATTGTTAAAAATAATCATTTAAGACCACAATGGACCCCAATTAAAATAATGTTAGTCTTTTGTGAATGTGGGACCTTTTACATGTGTAGGGAAATAACTAAATGTAAAGGTGAATCCTCTTGAGCAAACCTGTATGTTGATACGCTGAGAAATAGGTCCAACAATCCATTTTCCCACTCTATTTTGAACTCAATTGCTTTTTATTTTTGCATAAAACTATGTTTACTACATTGCTTATATTTTGTTTTTTGTTTTTTTATCAATGTCCAATAATAATATAAAAAAAAACATTAATCAAACACAATTCATTCAGCTTTAGCACGGCTCTGTATGGCAATGTGAATGTGACGACAAAACAACTGATAAAATAATTCCCTGTGTTTGCTGATGGATTGGTGTGAAATATGCAAACCTGAGTCAGGGAGAGTGAGGACGAGGACTACAAATATTGACTGTGACTTGCAGTACACCTTTTGGCACTGATTTTTACATATTCTACTTTTAAGGTCGCGCAAGGAAGCTCCGCTGTGATTGGTTTCTCCGTGTGTGTTGTATGGAGGATGCACGGAGCGGCTGCAGCAGGCGAGCATGGACGACGGAACTATGGTGCAGATGAGCTTTGTGCTTCGAGGACAAGCAGTTTGGGCTCAGAGCTGATATACAGGAGGATGTGGACTATCTAAATTATATAACTTATATCTAAATCAATATATATAATCTTTGATCTAAACATTATACACTCGTATTGTATTACACTTTTATTTGTTTTGGTGTTTGTGCTGGAAAACTGTTTAATAATAACTATGTTTTCTACAAGAAACTGTGTCTATATTCACCGCATCAAAGTTGAAAAGACTTATAAAATAATGTAAGCCCATAAAACTATTGTCAGGATTTAGCAGACTGCAGTAATACTAACACTTATCAATTAAACTACAGTAGAAACACTTAGGCTTAAGGGCCTGCACCACTTAAAACAGTCCGTACCAGACTACATCACTGTAAAACTACAGACTTAAAAATGGATTCAAAGCTCTGACTTGTACATTTGCATTTGTAAACACATAAATAGCATTTTAATTTTGGAGATTCAAAGTTTTCTAATTATTAAAACCGAAATCATGTGTAGAGGTAAATTACGTGACCCCCTCCTCAGCGTAGACAAAGATGAGCGAGGCGCGATGCGCAGTCTGATGGAGGTGCTTCTGTTTCTTTATTGGCGGGATAAGACTCAAGTTATTGCACGTATACTGCCACCTACTGAATCGGCGTGTTATTACTCCATGCCTTTGACCAATGTTACAGTCGATTTATCATTTTGTTGGAAGTTAGAAAATAAAATTAATGTCCCCTCTCATGATTAAACCTCTCCCAAATTCAGGCCGTCCTTAAGGGCTGTGCGACCTGTGCCGTCGCAAGGGCCTCAGCACACAGAGGGGCTCGCAATCTTCCTTCCTTTATTTTATTTTTATTAAATACACTAGTTCAAGGGTCCCAAAGGGCAGACTGCCCTCCAAATTTGGTAACCCTAAACCCCTTTTCTGGACCTCCTTTGATTTCGTTTGCATCAAAAGAACATTTTTACGTAAAAGTCAAATTTTCACCAAAAGCGATTTGTATAAACAGGCAGATGCGCGCGGCAGTTTGGTATGACGGGCTCTCGAAAAAAACTGTCCGTATAAACTTTAGCAGTGTCTGAGTGAGATAAAGAAGTAACGGAATGAATCGCAGTGTAGGAGAGATGGTTCTCGCGGAGGAGGAGCAGGTGAGACAGGTGTGGCAGAGGGAGCAGACCCCTTTGTGTGACCGCAGAGGAAGGAGGAGGAGGATGGAGGAGGGGAGCGGAGTGTGGATACAAGGTGTGAGCAGAGGAGCAGACCCCTTTGTGTGAGCAGAGGGGGAGGAGGAGGAGGTGGAGGAGGAGCAGTGATACAGGTGTGAGCAGAGGAGCTAGACCTCCTTTCGTCGTGGCAGAGGAGGGAGGCAGGAGGAATTCAGCAGGTGTGATGACAGGTGTGTGAGCGCTTGCTATTGCCAATGTTTAGTCCGAATATCCACCATCAAAAACAATATTTTTAAAGCGATTAGAAAATTAATTTTTTTTTTTTTTTAGCAAACACCATGTATGTCTAGCTTAGCTAGCTGGAGTGTTTTTTGTTGTGGTCAGAGTGTGTGGAGGAGGAGGTGAAGATATTTGTTGTGTCAGTGTGGAGGAGAGGTGTGTATGTGTCAGAGTGTTGTGGAAGGCATGGCAAAAACGTTATTTGATGAGAAAATAATTTTATTCGGACTCCGACTCATAGCCATTTTGGCGCATTTTGCCCCAAATCTAACTATTAGAAGAAAATAGACTCCTTTTGGGTTCAATCTTTTGAGTTGCTCTACATTTTGACACAGACGGCGAAAGAGACATGTCAGCTAAAAGGACCGCGGACCAGATAGTAGCACGTAGAGTGTGTGTGCGTGTGTCACCGTGGACGCGCGCAAACAGCTGCATAGGAGCGAAGACACTCGGTTACGCGCGTGCTAGATCTCGTCTAGCACCGCGCGAGTTGGTGCTGAATTCATGTTCACATGATTATAACAGGAAAAACTTCTCCTCAGATCTGGGAAAAAAGTTGTCAGGGCAGGGCCTCGCAAGATCTCGAGTTGCGCACTGGGCCTCGCACCCCCCTTGGGACGGCCTGCCAAAATTACCCTCCATGCTCCACTACTGAGGAAGGCTCTGGGGCGCAGCGAAGGAAACGAGAAGGGTCTGTCTGCGGCGTGCAGGACGGAGGCGTGTCGTAGTAGTAGGCGTGTTCGGGTAGTGACGTCACTACCCGACCACGCCTACTACATGAAATTTGCTTCCACTTGAACTTCTGCAAGTATATCCGTTGAAGAGAAGACATGGCAGACCGTACGCAAACCACGTAAGTGTCAACCAACAAAGTGTTTTATTTATTTTTAGGCTCGTCCCTCCTGTTACAGTTGTTTTAATGAATAATGCACATCACCGCTGACTAGAAATGTTTTTTAAGAAGTGAAACCTATACATTGCAGAGGAATGCTATTTGTATGGGTTTCTTCTAAGAGTCCATTGCCATCGACCTGTCAGGTACATAGTTTAATAGGGTACAAAGTATAATTTATTACAATTATATATTGCCCAAGTCATTGTGAATCGTATAAAATGGTAATAAGGAGAAAAAAAACATAAACTCATTACATGTTTTCCAAGAACAGTGGAGAATTAGTTAGTCAATTATGTGATGTAGCTTCACGATGTTTCCTTATCTACAGTTACAGGAAGTCACGGTGCCATAGTTATTGGATGATGTTCCAAGATATTTCGTGTTTCTTGAGTGTGCACAAATGGTTGTTATGTCTGCTTTCAGTAGGCATACGACTATGTAAGTGATGGAATCATGACTCCAGTGCTGACGCAGAAAGGAACACGCTTCACGTGTGTAACTGTTTTAAACCATGGCGGAAGAAGCACAAATGCTAAACACGTGCAAACCCATGATAAAGGGCATCTGTTTGTCCCTTGGAGCTATGTTTAACTTCGAATCCAGGGTTGTGCTATATTTACATTTGTTCTTTAAGTGATGTCTGGAGTTTGTCAGAATCGAGAGACAGAGAGGTACTTGATTTGAAAAAAAAAAAACAAACCCAAGGCTCCCTCCCCCCTTCTTTCTGATTGGTTACACGCTCTTACCGGACGTATAGCCTGATTTATATAACTGTTTGTTTTACATTAGTAGGCGGTTCCCGAGCGCCACCAGGCGGCACAGGGGACTATTGTATATGAAAGTGGTGCATAAATCCACTGAACCCCCCCACCAAACAATTAAACATGTCATGGTAATGTTTCCTGGACGTACACTGTAATAAAAACTCTGATCTGGACAACATTGTTGATGTTACTGAGACTCATAAAGGTCATAAGTGCAAGTTCACTGACAAATATTAAACCGGACAACAACACCTTTTAGGGCTGCATTTGGTTGTGTGAACTGTTGTTGTTGATGTAACACATTTTTACTCTTATCTAGGTGACAGTTCACACTCTGGCCGTGGCATTTCAATCCTGCCTTCAGCAAAGAGGCAATTGAAAAATTCATATAAAGGGGCCAAAGTATGTACCATCGTAAGATTATTTAATCTTGATGGACATTATTTCCATTGTGCACTGCCACAATCTAACTGTGATTGTTCTTTATTGGACAGTGAGTTTAAATTGATTGCAAATGATCTGGTGAGGCCTTTACAGAGAGGCAGCAGGGGGGCTGAAAGCTTCCAAGAGAGAGGGAGATTGGCGCTCTCCTCTGATGCCTTTCTCTCATGCTTATAATAAAAGAGAATTTGTTTTGTGTTGAACTTATTCAGTGTGCTACATTTCAGTGACTTTCAGATAACCACAAATTCATAAAAAAGCTTGTACATAAATGCCAGAAACAATTTGTTCTTTTTTGTTTAATCTCCCTCTTCTACTACAAATTTGACTAAACACTAATAGATAAAGTATGGTCTGCTTGCCCAAAAGGCCAAAGTTGGGCACAAAAATGTTATGGCATGTTTCTTATGATCAGTAATGTGGAGCCCCATGGGTGTAGGAGTGTGTGGTGGTGGTGGTGGTTCTGTACTAATATCTTTAACTAGTAATGTACTTTTCAATCCTGTGTGACAAGTTTCTCAAAACGCCACACTACTTTATTCATATCTTCCACACAGTGTGTCACAGCTGGGTTTGGAGGATGCCAGGCTACTAATCTGTGCTATTGGCCACCACAAGCAGTCTCTCACTATGTCCACACATGTGGGGTGAACGTGCATTGCTCACGAACATACCAGACTGCACTTGGGGCAGCCAGGTATCTGAGCACCAACCATAGGCCCCTTTATACAATGACTATGTAACATTAGAACATAAGCACTTGGCATTATTCGACTCATTAACTTTTGTCCTGAGCTGCTTCAATTCCCTATTGATTGATTGTCTGAAGTAATGGCAAGCTTTTGTAGCAAAATTTACACTTTGATATTTACAAAATTCGTCCATTTTACCCCAATAAAATAATATTGACAAGACCCATTTTCGCCATAAAATTCATTATTGCGCTAAATTCATTGGGCATAAGATAGTACTCACTACTACTCATACCTGGTATTATAAATAGGATCCTTGCTCATACACGCGGGAGTTGTGGGGGCGTGTCGAGTAGTGACGTTCACTACCCGACACGCCACTACTGAACGCCTCCGTTACTGCAGGCCGCAGACAAGATAACTTGAAAAAGTCTCTTCTTAAAAACTCTTAAATCGATCTTCTAATCCCACATTTAAGACACATGTTTTGCCTAATTTCAGCATTGAGATATTTTCTCATCACTTTTCACTCTATGTTCTGCTTCTGGCCTCACAGAACGCTCGGGTCGAATCTCTCCGCTCTGTTGACATTCATAGCTAGACCCCGCCCCCTTGTCAATTCAGCACCAAACACAAAAAACAAAACCATATTATTTTAAAAAATGACCCTTATGCCAAGTGAGCATAGGACTTAGTGGACACATTCTAACAGGCGCCGTACAGAGAACCCGTCAATAATGATCTTTAGAAAGAAACACAATCCTAGAAGAAGAACACAACCCAGGATTCTGTCGCACAAACCCAAAATCCGAGAACAGAGGCTTTCCTGGTTATCAGCCAGAAAATGGTAGTAAAAAATATATATCCCAAAAACGTCCCAGACATTTCCCTTTAATCTGCATCGTAGAGAGGAGGGCAGGTAGGGAGACCTTTGTTTTAAAATGGTACGTATATTCAAAGTGGTAACCATGGAAACGGTGAGATCCTTCCATTCAGTCGGCAAAAAACAGCAATAAAAATATACGCAAGGCAGAGGTTTGAATCCGGCCCACGCGGGAAAGGTGAGATTATGAGCCTTTGAAATTGAAAGTAAAAGCCTATAAAAACGGCTCAGTGCTTTTGACCTGTGCTAAAAGTTTATTTCATACAATTTATACAAAATAAAACCGAAATGTTAAATGAGATTCCGAACTGACCTATTGAATCTTTATCTGATATTTGATGTTTTTTATGTCTAAGATGTTGTTTAGGTGGAGATTTACTATTTTCCACTGTTAAGACCAGAGAGAGACAGAGGCACCAGAGAGAGGAACCATGAGAGAGAGACCAGAGAGAGACCAGAGAGAGACCATGAGAGAGACCAGAGAGAGGCAGTGAGTGGCCAGACGAGAGGCCAGAGAGAGAGGCCAGAGAGAGACCAGAGAGAGACCAGAGAGAGGACAGAGTGTGAGGACCAGAGAGGAGACCAGCGAGAGGACCAGAGAGAGACCAGAAGAGGCCAGAAGGAGGAAGAGGCCAGGAGAAGAGACCAGAGAGAGTACCAGAGGAGAGGACCAGACGAGGACCAGAGAGAGAGGCCTGAGAGAGGACCAGAGAGGACCTGGAGAGAGGCCAGAGAGAGGAGACCAGACGAGGACCCCAGATGAGACATCAGAGAGAGAGCCCCAGAGAGGGGGGGACCAGAGAGAGACCAGAGAGAGACCAGAGAGACCACGCGAGACGAGACCAGAGAGACACCGAGAGACACTCCTGAGAGGAGAGACCAGGAGAGAGAGGACCAGGGAGAGAGACCAGAGAGAGCTGCCAGAGAGAGCCCAGAGATTCAGAGAGGAGACCGGAGTAGAGCGACCAGAAGAGAGACAGAGAGTGACCAGAGTGGAGAGACCAGAGAGAGACCAGAGAGAGACCAGAGAGAGACCAGATAAGAGACACAGTGAGAGACCAGAGAGAGACAGAGAGAGACACTGTGTCTGTTGATTTTTCTGATCCGTTTGTGTCGACGAATCGACCAACTTGGTAAAGGTCCTTCTGACGAGGCTAAAAAACCATAGATAGAATTGTGGTGATGAAAAACAGTTAAAAACCTTATTTATTAGAACTTAAAGCTGCTGAAACCTAAAGTTTTGTTTTTCGAGGACTGAAATGTTGTTTGTCGCGATAGAAAAAGTAGTGAGAAATGTGTTTATTGTGGATAAATCCGACGTCATCTCCAGGTCATTGCTGCTGAAGTGATCCAAACAGTTTTACCTGTGAGTCACTATTTGACCTTTGGGCTCAGACAGGAAAATAGGTATTGATTTTTACATGAGCTTTGAAAATAGAGACCACAGCTTTAAGTCTCGCACCAACTGTTTATGCTAATATAGGAACCCGTTGGGAACTACTGAGGTGCACAGGACTGGCCTACTGCTGTGATCTGAGGAGCACACGGGACTGGCTCTGCTGGGCTCTGAGGTGCACAGGGACTGGCCTCCTGATGGGCCTCTGTGGAGCACAGGGACTGGCCTCCTGCTAAGATGCTGGGTGCACAGGGACTGGCTCCTGCTGGGATGATGAGCACAGGGACTGGCTCTCTGCTAAGACTCTGAGGAGCACAGGGATGGCCTCCTGCCTAAGACTTCTGAGGAGCACAGGGTGGCCTCCAGTGGACTCTGAGGAGCACTAGGATGGCCTCTGCTAAGATGAGGGCCACAGGACTGGCCTCCTGTGGGACTCTGATGAGACTGGGACTGGCCTCCTGCTGGGGGATGAGGAGCACAGGACTGGTCTCCTGCTGGGACTGAGGAGCACAGGGACTGGTCTAATGATGGGACTTGGGAGCACAGGGTCTGGCCTCCTGCTAAGACTCTGAGGAGCACCAGGGATGGCCTCTGTAGGGGACTCTGAGGAGCCACAGGGACTGGCTCCTGCTGGGGACTGAGGAGCACAGGACTGGCCTCCTGCTGGGACTCTGAGGGCACTGGGGTCTGTGCCTCCGGCTGGGACTTGAGGAGCACCAGGGACTGGTCTCCTGCTGGGACTGAGGGAGCACAGGGTATCTGGTCTCCTGCTGGGGACTCTGAGGAGCACAGGGAGTCTGCCCTCCTGTGGGACTCTGAGGAGCACAGGGACTGGCCTCTGCTGGGAACTCTGCAGGAGCACAGGGACTGGCCTCCTGCTGGATTGAGTGAGCAAGGGGGGAAAAAACTTTTTGGGCCCTCTGCCTGGGAACTTGAGGAGCACAGGGACTGGTCTCCCTGCTGGTCCCGAGTTCAGCGACTAAACATGGGGAGCAGTGTTTCAGATTTTATGCAAGCTAAAAACAGTCTTCCAAAAACGTGTGACGGGCATATTCAAATCCAGGTAAAAACAGATTTAATCCTGACTTTCTGATTTAAAGCCTTGTCTTGTGCAGTTGCCGTTGCGTTGTGTGTGGACTGTGCTATACCCAATACCTGTGCCTAATGCTAAAGGGTTACGAACATATGTCATCATTGACTTTTCCGCGTGGCCTCGCACCAGCATTTTTTGTGGTACAATTTGAGGTACACTTCTGAACCAATCAAACGACAGAATAAAATATAAACTATGTACATGTAGATACGGTAGGTGTAAAAATAAAAGAATACAGAATACATACAGTGTGAACAGAACCATGAACAGAACCATGAACAGAACATGAAAGAACCATGAACACGCTCAGAGCAGAGGAGTCATTCTGTGTCCGTCCTAAAAAACAACAAAGTTCACAATCTGGCCCAAAGAGTTCCATCCACATGGACGGCGTGCTCCAGGTGTCTGGACGTGACTGCTTCCTCTGATTGGCTGCGTCCGTCCTGAGAAAGTGGTGCTTGTAGAAGAAGAAAGCAGGTTTGTTGTACTAGGGGACGTGAATGCTTCTCGGGCACCAGACGCCAATTTAGTTGTCCACGGAAATCACAGTTGCATCTTTTTGTTTTCCTCCCCGTTTGGATTGAATGGTTTAGACCATGGGGATGAGACAGGGGAGAGGACCACTTGGTGAGAGACCGGTGTGAGACCAGGGGAGAGGACCAGGGGGGTTCAGGGGAAGGACAGGGGAGACCAGGTTGTGAACTTTTGTTGTTTTTAGGGACGGACACAGAAGGACTCCTCTGCTCGAGCGTGTTATGGTTCTGTTCATGGTTCTGTTCATGGTTCTGTTCATGGGTTCTGTTACCTGTCTGTATTCTGCTATTCTTTTATTTTTCTACCCTGTATCCGTTATTCTACCTCTGTACCATATGTTATTTTTATTCTGTCGTTTTGATGGTTCAGAAGTTTACTCAAATTGTACCCACAAAAAATGCTGGTGCGAGGCCACGCCGGAAAAGTCCCACAGATGTCATAAGTTCATAAACCCTTTAGCAGTAGGCAAGGTTATTGGTATTGCACAGTCCACACACGGAATCACCAAGGGACAAGGCTTTAAATCGAAAGTCAGGATTAAATCCTGTTTTTAAACTGGATTAGAATATTGCCCGTTACACGTATTCTGGAAGACTGTTTTTAGCCTGCATAAAATCTGAAAACACAGCCTCCCCCATGTTTAGTCCTGACTCTGGGACCAGCGGAGACCAGTCCCTGTGCTCCTCAGAGTCCAGCTGGAGGCCAGTCCCTGTGTCCTCAGAGTCAGCAGGAGGCCAGTCCTGTGCTCCTCAGAGTCCCGCAGGGGCCGTCCCTGTGCTCCTCAGTCCTTTCCCGAGCAGGAGGCTCAGTCCCTGTGGCCTTCCTCAGGAGTCCCAGCAGGAGGACCTGTCCCTGTGCTCCTCAGTCCCAGCAGGAGGACCAGTCCCTGTGCTCCTCAGTCCCAGCAGGAGGCCAGTCCCTGTGCTCCTCAGAGTCCCAGCAGGAGGCCAGTCCCTGTGCTCCTCAGTCCCAGCAGGAGGCCCAGTCCCTTGCTCCTCAGAGTCCCAGGCAGGCAGGCCATCCGGTGCTCCTCAGGTCTTAGCAGGAGGCCCAGTCCCTGTGCTCCTCAGAGTCCCAGCAGGAGGACAGTCCCTGTGCTCCTCAGTCCCAGCAGGAGGACCCGTCCTGTGCTCCTCGAGTTCCAGCAGGGAGGCCAGTCCCTGTGCACATCAGTGTTCCAGCAGGAGGCCTAGTCCCTGTGCTCCTCAGTTTAGCAGGAGGCAGTCCCTGTGCTCCTCAGAGTCCCAGGCAGGAGGCCCAGTCCCTGTGCTCCTCGAGTCTTAGCAGGAGGCCCAGGTCCCTGTGCTCCTCAGAGTCGTAGCAGGAGGCCCTGTCCCTGTGCTCCTCAGTCCCAGCAGGAGGGCCAGTCCCTGTGCTCCTCAGTCTTAGCAGGAGGCCAGTCCTGTGCTCCTCAGAGTCCCAGCAGGAGGCCAGTCCCTGTGCTCTCAAGAGTCCCTGCAGGAGGCCAGTCCCTGTGCTCCTCAGCGTCACAGCAGAGGCCAGTCCCTGTGCTCCTCAGAGTTCCACGTGGTTATTATAGCATTAACATTTGTTCGAGATCTTAAAGCTGGGTCTCTATTTTCAAAGCTCCTGTAAAAATCTAATACTTATTTCTATGTCTGAGCCAAAGGGTCAAATAGTGACTCACAGGGGACGGATTGGATCCGTCAGCACAATGACCTGGGGGAGATACGTCGGATTTATCCACTAATAGAAAACACCATTTCTCACACTTTTTCTATCGCGACAAACAACAGTTCAGTCTCGAAACAAAACTATAGGTTCAGCAGACTTTAAGTTTCTAATAAATAATGTTTACCTGTTTTTCATCACACAATTCTTTCTATGTTTTTAGCCTTCGTCAAAGGACTTTACCAAGTTGTGATGTCGTCGACACTGGAATAGAAAATCGAATCAGACTCAGTGGTCTCTCTTGGTCTCTCTCTGGTCTCTCTCTGGTCTCTTTTGGTCTCTCTCTGGTATCTCTCTGGTTCTCTCTGGTCTCTCTCTATGGTCTCTCTTGGTTCTCACTCTGTCTCTCTCTCTGGTTCTCTCTCAGGGTCTCTCTCTGGTCTCTCGCTGGTCTCTCTCCGGTCTCTCTCTCTGGTCTCTGCTCTCTGGTGTCTCTCTGGTGTCTTCTGGTTCTCTCTCTCTGGTCTCTCTGGTCTCTCTCTGGTCTCTCTCTGGTCTCTCTGGGCTCTCTCTCTGATGTACTCTCTGGTTGTTCTCTGGTCGCTCTCTTGGCATCTCTCTGGTCTCTCTCGGTCTCTCTGGCTCTCTCTCTGTCTCTTCTGGTCTCTCTTGGTCTCTCTCTGGTCTCTCTCTGGCCTCTCCTCTTGGCCTCTCTCCGGTCTCTCTCTGGTCTCTCTCTGGTCTCTCTCTCTGGTCTCACTCTCTGGTCTCTCTCTGGTCTCTCTCTGCGTCTCTCCTTCTGGCCTCTCTCTATGGCCTCTCTCTGGCCTCTCTCTGGCCTCTCTTGGTCTCTTCTCTGGTCTCTCTCTGGTCTCTCTTGGTCTCTCTCTCTGGTCTCTCTTCTGGTCTCTAGGGTCTCTCTCTGTCTAAACAGTGAAAATAGTAATTCTCACCTAAACACATCTTAACATAAAAAACATCAAATATCAGGATATCGTTTAAATGAGTTCAGTTCGAATCTAATCTTAACATTTCAGTTTTATTTTGTATAAAATTGTATGAAATAAACTTTTAGCCACAGGCCCCCCCCCCCCCCCCCCCCCCCCCCCCCCCCCCCCCCCCCCCCCCGCCGGAGATACAAAGCACTGATGCCGTGTTTTATACATTTTTACTTTAACTTTCAAAGGCTTTTACATAATCTCACCTTTTCCCGCGTTGGCCCGGTTCAAACCTCTGCATTGCTGTTATATTTGTATATGCTTGTTTTTAGACGACTGAATGGAAGATCTCCACCGTTTCCATGGTTACCACTTTGTATATACGTCATTTAAACAAGTCTCTCCTCCCTCTCTACGCTGCAGATGAAACGGGAAATCTGTCTGGGAGTTTTGGAGATATATTTTTTACTCCATTTTCTGGCTGATAACCAGGAAAGCTTGTTCTCATGTTGGGTTTGTGCGACAGGATTCCTTGGGTTGTGTCTTCTTCTAGGATCTGGGTTTCTTTTAAAGTCATTAGATGACGGTTCTCTTGTACGGCTCGCCTGTTACGAATGTGTCCACAAGTCGTATTCTTCAACTTGCATAAAAGTCATTTTTAAATAATATTGGGTTGTTTTTGTGGTTTGTGCTGATGACAAGGGGCGGGGTTTAGTATGATGTCCACAGATCGGAGAGATTGACCCGGAGCGTTCTGTGAGGGCCAGAGCAGAACATGAGTGAAAATGATGAGAAAAATAGTCTAAAACTGCTGAAATTAGGCAAAATCATGTGTCTTATTTGGGATTAGATCGATGTAAGAGTTTTAAGACTTTTTAAGTGTATATGTTGCGGCCCTGCAGTACGGAGGCGTGTCGAGTTGTGGGGTGTCGGGTAGTGACGTCATACGCGACACCGCCCATCCGCGTGATGTGCATGGATCTATTATAATACGGGTATGCAGTAGTAGTGAGTAATATCTATGCCCAATGAATTTAAGCGGCATTAAGTATTTATGGCGCTGTCATTGTCAATATTCTGTAGTGGGGGAAAATGGACGACATTTTGTCAATATTCAAGTAGTAATTTGGCTACAAAAGATGCCATTACCTTCAGACTATTCATTCAATAGGGATTTGAAGCAGCTCAGGACAAAAGTTAATGAGTTCAACTAATGCCAGTGCTTATGTATAATGTGTACATTCATTTATTAAAGGGCCTATGGTTGGTGGCTCAAATCCTGGCAGCCCCAAGTGCAGTCTGGTTTGTTCTTGAGCAATGCACTTCACCCACATGTGTGGACATAGTGAGAGAACGGCTTGGTGGTGGCCAAATAGCACAGTTTAGTAGACTGGCATCCTCCAACCCAGTGTGGACACACTGTGTGGAATAAATGAATAAAGTAGTGTGGCGTTGTTGAGAATTGTCAACACAGGATTGAAATAGTACATTACTAGTTAAAGATATATTATTACACCACCACCACCACCACACACTCTACCCCCATGGTCTCCACATACTGATTCATAAAGAGAAAAGCCATAACATTTTTGTGCCCAACTTTGGCCTTTTGGGACAAGCAGACACTCATTACCTATTGTGTTTGTCAAATTTGTATGTAGAAGAGTGAGATTAAACAAAAGAACAAATTGTATTTCTGGCATTTTATGTACATGCTTTTTTATGAATTTGTGTTATCTGAATGGCTCTGAAATGTAGACACTGAATAAGTTCAACACAAAACAAATTCTCTTTTATTATTATCATGAGAGAAAGGCTTCAGAGGAGAGCGCCAATCTCCATCTCTTGGAATGCCTTTCAGCCTCCTGCTGCTCCTCTGTAAATGCTCACTGAACATTTGCAATCATTTTAAACTCACTGTCAATAAAGAACAAATCACAGGATTAGATTGTGCATGTGCACGTGAAATATGTCCATCAATATTTAAATAATCTTACCTTGGTCATACTTTGGCACCTTTATGAATTTTTCGAATTCGCCTCTTGCTGAGGCAGGTGAAATGCCTCGGCCCAGGTTGTGAACTGTCACCTAGTAAGGAGTAAAATGTGTTACATTAACAAAACCGTTCACAAAAAACCAAATGCAGCCCTAAAAGGTGTTGTTTGTCCGGTATATTAATTGTCAGTGACTTGCACTTTTGATTTATGGTCTCTGTACATCAACAATGTTGCAATGCAGAGTTTTTAGTACGTGTAAGTCCAGGAAACATGTACCATGACTTGTGTATGTTTGAGGGGGGTTCAGTGTTTATGCACACTTTTCATTACATAGTCCTGTGCCAGCCTGGTGGCGCTCGGGCCCTACTAATGTAAAACAACTTTATATATAATATTGCTATTACTTCCGGTAAGAGCGTGCTAGACAATCTGATAAGGAAGGGGAGTGAAGCTTGGGTTGTTTTTTTTTCAAATCAAGTACCTCTCTGTCTCTTCTTTCTGCAAACTCTAGACCAATCACTTTAAAGAACAAATGTTACAATATTGCAAACACCTGGATTCGAGTTAAAAAACATAGCTCCATGACAAAACAAGATGCCCTTTCATGGGTTTGTCGTGGGTGAGATTTGTGCTTCTCCGCCTGTTTAAACCGGTTACACACGTGAGCGTGTTCCCCTGCTTCAGCACTGGAGCCTGATTCCACTCACTGAAATCAGCTCGGAATGCAACTGAATAGCAGACATAAAACATGTCCATTTGTGCACACTCAGAAACACAAAATATCTTGGAACATGCATCCAATACCCTATGGTCAGTTGACTTTGTAATGTGATAGGAATACATCGGGGGGGGGGGGGGCGAGCTAATCACTTAATTGTAACTAATTCTCATGTTCTTGGAAAACATGTAAAGAGTTATGTTTTTTTCTCTTATTACCATTTTAACGATTCAAAATTGACTTGGGCAATATTATCTTGTATTATTATACTTGTACCTATTATACTATGTACCTGAATGTCGATGGCACATGGACTCTTAGAAGAAACCCATACCAAAATTGCTTTCTCTGCAATGTATTAGTTCACTTCTAAAAAACTTTCTAGTCAGGGTGATGTGCATTTATTCATTGAATACACTGTAATGGAGAGACGGCTAAAAATAAATAAAACCGTGTTGGTTGACACTTACTGTTTGCGTCGGTCTGCCAGTCTTCTTCACGGAGATACTTGCATGAAGTTCAGAGGGATTCAAATTCTGTTGTCGGCGTGTCGGGTAGTGACGTCACTACCGACCCGCCTACTACTCGACCGCCTCCGTACTGCAAAGCCGCAGACAGACCCTTCTCGTCTTTCCTTCGCTGCGCCCCAGAGCATCCTCAGTAGTGGAGCAGGGAAGGGTATTCTGGGCAGGGCTCGTCCCAAGGGGGGGGCGAGGCCTGTGCGAACTCGAAACGCGGAGGCCATGCCCTGACACTTTTTTCCCAGGATCTGAGAAAGTTTTTTCCGGTTATAATCTTTGACATTTACATTCAGCACCACCTCGCGCGGTGCTTGACGTGATCCAGCACGCGCTTAACCGAGTGTTTCGCTTCCTATGCCAAGCGTTTGGCGCGCGCACGTTACACACGCACACACTCTCTACGGGTGCAATATGGTCGCGGTCTTTTTAGCTGACATGTCCTCTTACGTCTGTGGCCAAAATGGTCGAGCAACTCAAAAGATTGAACCAAAAGGGAGTCTTTTTCTTCTAATAGTTAGATTTGGGCAAATTGCGCAAAATGGCTATGAGGCGGAGTCAATATTATTTTTTTCTCATCAAATAACGTTTTTGCCATGCCTCACACACTTGGACAACATACACTCCTCCTCCTCCACATGACAACAACAAAATACTCTTACACCTCCATCTCCACACATCTGACCACACAAAAACACTCCAGCTAGCTAAAGCTAGGACATACAGTGAGTTTGCTAGGCTTTTAAAAAATATGTTTTTGATTGTGGATATTCGGACTAAACATTGGCAATAGGCAGCGCTCACACACCCTGTCACACGCTGATCCTCACCTCTCTTGCTCAACACATGGGGTCTGCCTCTTGCTCACACCTGTATCACTGTCCTCCTCCTCCTCCTCCTCCTCCTCCTCGGCCACACAACAGGGTCTGCTTCCTCTGCTCACACCTGTATCACTGCTCCTCCTCCTCCTCCTCCTCCTCCTCCTCAGCTCAACAAAAGGGGTCTGCTCCTATGCCACACCTGTCTCACTGCTCCTCCTCCGCGAGTATCCATCTCTCCTACACTGCGATCATTCCGTTATTTCTTTGTATCTCACTCAGACACTGCTAAAGTTATCTGACAGTTTTTTCGGAGGACCCGTTGCATACATAGCTGCCCGCGCGCCTGCTGTTTACAAATCGCTTTGGTGAAAATTTGACGTTACTTGTAAAAAATGTTCTTGTGATCAAACGAAATCAAGAGGGTCCAGAGAAGGGGTTAGGGTTCCAAATTTGGGGAGTGCAGTCTCCTTTGGGGACCCTTGAACTGTGTTTTATAATCATAATAAAAGGAAGGAGATTTGCGAGGCCCCTGTGTGGTGCGAGGCCCTGTGCGCGGCACATGTCGCACAGCCTTGGCGGGGGCCTGATTTTGGGAGAGGGGTTTAAGTCAAGAGAGGGCATTATTTTATTTTCTAATTCATACAAAAATGATAAATAGACTGTAAAAGTGGTCCAAAAGGCCATGGAGTATAAGCACTCCGTTCAGTAGGTGGCTGTATACGGGCAATATTGATCTTAGCCGCCATTAAAGAACAGAAGCAGCCTCCATCAGTCTGCGGCATGCGCCTCGCCTCAGTCTTTGTCTAGCGTCTGAGGAGGTGGGTCACGTTTTTACACTCTAACATGATTTCGGTGTTTATAATTAGAAAAAACTTTGAATATCCAAAGTTAAATTGTTATTTATGTTGTTACAATTGCAAATGTACAAAGTCAGAGCCTTTTGAATCCCATGTTTTAAGTCTGTAGTTTACCCAGTGTATGGAGACGGAATGAATAATATTTAAGTGTGCAGGCCTTAAGCCTAGTGTTTCTACTGTCGGTTTATGTGGATAGTGTTAGTTTCTACTCTGTTGCTAATTCCTGACAATAGTTTTATGGATTCATTATTTTATAAGTCTATTTCAACCTGTGATGCGGTGAATAAAGACACAGTTCTTGTTGGAAATAGTTTATTATTAAACAGTTTTCAGCACTCCAAAAACAGCAAAACAATAATAGTGTATACATTACGGTGTATTATATGTTAGATCTAAGTTATATATATGTTAGATATAAGTTAATTATATTGTTAGATTGTCCAACAGTCTCCTGTATATCAGGCTCCTGAGCCCCAAACTGCTTTTCCTTCGAAGCCCAATAGCTCTAAGCTCCATAGTGCCTCGTCCATGCTCCTGCTGCAGCCGCTCCGTGCTTCCTTCCAATACACACACACGGACAATCACAGCGAGCTTCCTTGCGCGGACCCTTAAAGGGGAGCAATTATGTAAAATCTGGCCAAAGGTGGTACTGCAGTACAGTCAATATTTTGTAGTCCATCACTCACTCTCCCTGACTCAGGTTGCCGATTCTCACCAAATCCAGCTGCCAAACACAGGGCATTAATTTATTCAGTTGTTTGTCCGTCTCCATTCACATTTCCATGACCGCCGTGTAAGTGCTGAGATGGATGTTTTGATTAATGTTTTTTTTATTATTATTATTTGGCATTTGAGGATAAAAAACAAAAACAAAATAAAAGCACTTAATTCTACATAGTTATGCAAATAAAATAAAGCAATTGCAGTTCCAAAATATGAGTGGGAAGAATGGATGTGGAACGTATTTCTTCAGCGTATCAACATCGGGTTTGCTCCAGAGGTATCACTTTTTACCATTTTATTTTTTCCCTAACATGTAAAGTCCCACATCAAAAAGAGACTAACATTATTTTAATTTGGGGGTACATGTGGTCTTAAAAGATTATTTTTACAATTAAAGCTATAATCTCAAAAAAACGTCTTGACCTTCATCTTTTACCGTTTTTAGAGCAATCTGTCATAGAATGTGATAACATGCAATAATTACACTAAGACATAGCCCTGGATCGAACCCGGGTTCCTGCATCGTAAGCGCACAGTTTAGACCATAGGAGTCTAGTGGTTCCCAAATGTGGGGGTCCTGACCCCCCGGGGGTCGCGGGAACCCTGGGGGGTCGCAAGATGATTTCCACACAAAAGGACTATAAATATTTTTAATAACGTTAGTAATTTGTCCCCCCCCAAAGCTTAATGCAGCGTCAATCATAAATCCTCACGTTAACACAGCCACAATGCCGCAGTCGACAAAGGTGTCCTGCCTGTTGGGTTGTAAAACTAAAGGTGTTTGGAGGTACAAAATAAATAATACTGCTTTAAAATGAAAACGTGGTTAATATCTACAACAGAAAAACCGGACGGGGGAGGAAAAAGTCTCTTGTATCAGGGGCTGATGGTGCGAAGAGAGGGAGAGAGGGCAGAGGACGGGAGGAGGGAGAGGAGGGAGAGAGGGCCAGAGAGGGAGGGCAGGGAGGAGCCGTGGGCAGAGGAGGGAGGGAGGGAGGGAGGGCAGAGGAGGGAGAGAGGGCCAGAGGAGGGAGGGAGGACAGAGGAAGGAGGGAGGGAGAGCGGGAGAGGGCTGCGGAGGGGAGGGCAGCGGAGGGAGGGAGGGCCAGAGAGGGTGGAGGGCAGCGGAGGGACTGAGAGGCAGCGGAGGGAGAGAGGCAGAGGAGGGCGAGAGGAGGACAGAGGAGGGGAGAGGGCAGAGGCGGGAGAGGAGGGCAGCCGGTTGTAGAACAGGCGTTAAAGAGGCCCTGGCTTTTCGGAGTCAAGGTAAAGAGGTCCGCACCATTAAAAGCCGGGTGGTCCGGTTTTGCCTTAATGACAGTAACTTTGGAAGAGACGCCGCGGGGATTGAACGATAAAGTACACAGCAGAATGCGGCCACCCGCTTTTAATGTGCGGAACCTCTTTACCGCTGACTCCGGAAAAGCCGGGCTCTGTAAAGCGCTGTTCTACGCTGCCTCTCTCCCTCCTCTGCCCTCTCTCCCTCCTCTCGTCCTCCCTCTCCCTCCTCTGCCCTCTCTCCCTTCCGCTGCCCTCTCTCCCATCCGCTGCCTCTTCCCTCCTCTGCCCTCCTTTCCCTCCGTCCGCATGACCCTCTGCCCGCTGCCCCCTCTCTACCTCCCTCCGTACTCTGTCTCCCTCCCTTCTGCCCTCTCTCCCTCCTCTGCCCCTCCCTTCCCTCCATCCCCTCCTCTGCCCCTCTCGCCTCCTTGCCTCTCCCTCCTCTGCCCTCTCTCCCTCCCTCTGCCCTCTCTCCCTCCCTCTGCCCTCTCTCCCTCTCTTCGCACCATCAGCCCTCTGATACAAGTGACTTTTCTCCCTCGGGTTTTCTGTTGTAGATATTAAAAACCACGTTTATTTAAAGCAGGCTATTATTTATTTGTAGACCTCCCAAAACCTTTAGTTTTAGCAAACACAGCAGGGGACACGCTTTGTCGCTTTTGCGCTGTGAGCTCGGTGTTACTGTGATGATTTTGCTTGACGCTGCAATGATGGGGACAAAATTACTAAAGTTATTAAAATATAATTATAGTCTTTTTTGTGTGGAAGGAAATCATTTGCGAACCCCCCAGGGGTTCCCGCGACCCCCCGGGGGGGTCAGGACCCCACTTTGGGAACCTCTAGACTCTAGTGGTTCTAAACTGTTTTGCGCTTTACGTTGCAGGGAACCCGGGTATCGATCCAGGGCTATGTCTTTTTGTATTGATTTAATGCATTGTTATCACATTCTACTGACAGATTGCTCTAAAAACGGTAAAAGATGCAAGGTCAAGAGTTTTTTGCAGATTATATGCTTAATTGTAAAAAATAAATCATTTAAGACCAACATGTACCCCAATTAAAATATTGTTAGGTCTCTCTTTGTGACTGTGGGACTTTTACATGTTAGGGAATACAATAAAATGTAAGGTGTGATATCCTCTTGAGCAAACCCTGATGTTGATTACGGTGAAGAAATACGTTCAACATCCATTTCTTCCCACTCCTATTTTGACATCAATTGCTTATTTCTTTTTGCAATAAACTAATGTTATATTACATTAAGCTTTTATTTTGTTTTTGTTTTTATCTCAAATGTCCAATAATAATATAAAAAAAAATTAATCAAAACATTCATTCGCATTAGCACGGCTGTCATGGCATGTTGAATGGAGCGGACAACCAACTGTAAATAATTCCCTGAGTTTGCTGCTGGATTTGGTGTGAATCTGGCAAACTGAGTCAGGGAGAGTGAGAGAGGACTACAAAATATTTGACCTGTGACTGCGAGTACCCACCTTTGGCCAGATTTTTACATATTGCTCCTTTAATGGGTCGCGCAAGGAAGCTCCCTGTGATTGTCCGTGTGTGTTGTGTATTGAGAAGAGAGCACGGAGCGGCTGTGCAGCAGGAGCTATGGACGAGGGCGACTATGGAGCAGAGAGCTTGTGCTTCGAAGGAAAAATTGCAGTTTGGCTCAGAGACTGATATACAGGAGACTGTGGACTATCGTAAAATATATACTACTTATATCTAACATATATATAACTTAATCTAAACGATAGTATACACTCGTATTGTATTACCACTATTATTGTTTTGCTGTTTGTGCTCTGAAAAGCTGTTTAATAATAACTATGTTTCGACAAGAACTGTGTTCTTTATTTACCCCCCCGCATCCAGTGAAATGACTTATAAAATAATGAATCCATAAAACTATTGTCCAGGATTTAGCAGACAGAGTAATACTAACACTATCCACATCAAACCTACAGTAGAATAACATTAGGCTTAAGGCCTGACACACTTAAACATTTCCGTCTTCCCAATCACTGTAAACTTCAGGACTTAAAAATGGATTCAAAAGGCTCTGACTTGTACATTTCGCTTTGTAAAACATAAATAACATTTTATGTTTTGGATATTCAAAGTTTCTAATTTATTAAACCGAAAATCATGTAGAGTGATAAAAACGTGATCCCACTCCTCAGAGCGAGACAAAGAGCTGAGCGAGGCGCCATGCGCAGGACTGATGGAGGCTGCTTCGGTTTCTTTAATGGCGGGCTTAAGATCATATTCTGCCGTATACTGCCACCTACTGAATGGAAGTGTTATATCCATGCCTTTGGACCAATGTTACAGGTCCTCTTTATCATTTTTGTTGAAGGTAGAAAATTAAAATAATGCCACTCTCTTGGATTAAACCCTCTCCAAAATCAGGCCCGTCCTAAGCGGCTGTCGACTGTGCCGTCGCCACCGGGCCCGCACCACCCCCCCCCAAAAAAAAAAAAAAAATAACAGGGGGTCCTCGCAATCTTCCTTCCTTTTATTTTATTTTATAAATACACTAGTTCACGGGTCCCAAAGGGCAGACTGCACTCCAAATTTTGGAACCCTAAACCCCTTTCTCTGGACACTCTTTGATTTCGTTGATCAAAAGAAACTTTTTTTACAAGTAAAGTCAAATATTTTCACAAAGCGATTTGTAACTGGCACGGCGCGCGGGCAGTATGTATGAACGGGTTCCTCCGAAAAAACTGTTCAGATAATTTAGCAGGTGGTCTGAGTGAGATACAAAGAAAGTAACGGGAATGATCGCAGTGTAGGAGAGTGGCATTATCGCGGAGGTGGGAGCAGTGGAGGACAGTGTGAGCAGAGGAAGCAGACCCCTTTGTGTGTGAAGCAGAGGAGGAGGAGGAGGAGGAGGAGGAGGGAGCAGTGATACAGGTTGTGAGCAGAGGCAGCAGACCCCTTTGTGTGAGCAGAGGAGGGGGAGGAGAGGAGGAGGCAGAGGAGCAGTGATACAGGTGTGAGCAGTGGAGCAGACCCTTTGTGTGTGCAGAGGAGGTGGAGGAGGATCAGCGGTGTGACAGGTGTCGTGAGCGCTGCTATTGCCAATGGTTTTGTCCGAATATCACATCAAAAAAACAATATTTTTAAAAGCTTAGCAAACACACTGTTGTCTAGCTTTAGCTAGCTGGAGTGTTTTTGTTGTGGTCAGAGTGTGTGGAGGAGGAGGTGAAGAGTATTTTGTTGTTGTAGTGTGGAGGAGAGGAGTGTTTTGTTGTCAGAGTGTGTGGAGGCATGGCAAAAACGTTTATTTGATGAGAAAATAATAATTATTGACTCCGCCTCAATAGCTTTTGGCGCATTTTGCCCCAAATTAACTATTAGAGAAAAATAGACTCCTTTTGGTTCACTCTTTTGAGTTGCTCTACTATTTTGCACAGGACCGGAAGAGACATGTCAGCTAAATAGACCGCGACAATATTGCAGTTAGAGTGTGTGTGACGTGTGTTCGTGCGCGCGCCAAAACGCTGCATAGGAGCGAAGAACTCGGTTACGAGCGTGCGGATTCGTCAAGCACGCGCCGACGGTGGTGCTGAATTCATGTGTCAAAGATTATAACGGAAAAACTTTCCTCAGGGATCTGGAAAAAAGTGTTCAGGGCAGGGCCTCGCGGTTTCGTTGTTCGCACAGGCCTCGCACCCCCTTGGGACGGGCCTGCCCAAATTACCCTCCATGCTCACTTATGAGGGAAGGCTCTGGGGGCGCAGCGAGAAGGAACGAGAGGGTCTGTCTGCGGCTTGCACGTACGGGAGGCGTGTCGTAGTGTAGGGTGTCGGTAGTTGACGTTCACTACCCGGACACGCCTACTACATGAATTTTTGAATCCACTTGAACTTCTGCAAGTATATCCGTTGAAGAGAAGCCATGGCGACCGTAGCAACCAGTAAGTGTCAACCAACTACGTGTTTTATTTTTTTTACGGCCCGTCCCTCCAGGTTACAGTGTATAATGAAATAAGCTTTGCACATCACCCTGACTAGAAATGTTTTTTACGAAGTGACACGATACATTGCAGAGGTAAAGCAATTTGTATGGGTTCCTTCTACGACGTCCCCTGTGCCATCGACATGTCAGGTACATTAGTCATAATAGGTACATAGTATATTATAAACAATATAATATGCCCAAGTCATTTTGCATTCGTTTAAAATTGGGAATAAGGAGAGAAAAACCATAACTCTCTTACATGTTTTCCAAGAACTGTGGAGAATTAGTTAGGCATTTATGTGATGTAAGCTCACCGATGTTTCCTATTCACAGTTTCAGAGTCGATCCTGACCATAGTTATTGGTATGATGTTCCAAGATCATTTGTGTTTCAGAGTGTGCAACAAATGGATGTTTATGTCTGCCTTTCAGGTTGCATCCGAATATTGTCAGTGATGGGAATCATGCTCCAGTGCTGAAGAAGGGGAAACGCTTCACGTGTGTAACCTGTTTTCAACATGGCGGGAGAATGCACAATTGCTCTCACACGTTGCAAACCCATGAAAGGGGCATCTGTTTGTCAGGGTGCCTATGTTTTAACTTCGATCCAGGTGTTGTGCAATATTTTAACATGTGTCTTTAAAGTGATTGTCTAGAGTTGTCAGAAGAGAGGACAGAGAGGTACTTGATTTGAAAAAAAAAAACAACCCAAGCATCCTCCCCCTTCCTTTCTGATTGGTCTACACGCTCTCTTACGGAAGTATTAGCATGATTTATATAAGGTTTGTTTTACATTAGTAGGCCCCGGCGCCACCAGTTGGCACAGGGACTATTGTAATGAAATTGTGCATAAAAACCCACTGAACCCCCTCAAACATAAACATGTCATGGTACCAAGTTTCCTGGACGTACACTGTACTAAAAACTCTGCATTGCAACATTGTGGATGTACAGTGACCATAAGTCATAAGTGCAAAGTCACTGACAATTTATTAAACCGGACACAACACTTTAGGGCCTGCATTTGGTTTTGGTGAACTGTGTTGCTTGAATGATGTAACACATGTACTCTTATCTAGGGTGACAGTTCCCACTCTGGCCGAGGCATTTACCTGCCTCAGCAAGAGCAATTGAAAACTTCATAAAGGGGCAGTATGAACCATGGTAAGATATTTTAAATATAAAAAATTACAAAAAAAATTTAAATTTTTTGATGGACATATTTCACTGTGCACTGCACAATCTAATTGTGATTGTTCTTTTCATGGGACAGTGAGTCTTTAAAATGATTGCAATGATTGGTGAGGCCATTTACAGAGGACGTAGGGCAGCAGGGAGGCTGAAAGCACTTTCCAGAGAGATGGAGATGGGGCTCTCCTCTGAAAGCTTTCTCTCATGATTATATAAAAGAGAATTTGTTTTGTGTTGAACTTATCATGTGTTACATTTCAGAGCTCATTCAGATAACACAAATGTCCTAAAAAGCATGTACATAAAATGCCAGAAAACCATTTGTTCTTTTGTTTAATCTCCCTCTTCTACATACAAATTTGACAAAACACAATAGTAATGAATGTCTGCTTGTGCCCAAAAGGCCAAAGTTGGGCACAAAAATGTTATGGCATGTTCTCTTTATGATCAGTAATGTGTGACCATGGGTGTAGGAGTGTGTGGTTTCGGTGGTGGTGGTGTAATAATATCTTTAACTTGTAATGTACTTTTCAATCCTGTGTTGACAGTTTCTAAAACGCCACATACTTTATTCTTTATTCCACACAGGGTGCTGTCACAGCTGGTTGGAGGTGCCAGGACTACTAATCTGTGATTTGGCCACCATCAAGCAGTCTTCACTATGTCCCACATGTGGGTGAAGTGCATTGCTCAAGTACTTACCTGGACTGCACTTGGGGCAGCCAGGATTGATCCCACCAACCAGAGCCTCTTTTATAAATGAATGTTCACATTAGACGATATGCACTGCTTTTTTTTGAATCAATAACTTTTGTCCTGATCTGCTTCAAATCCCTATTGTTTGATAGTCTGAAGTAATGGCGCTTATGTAGGCAAAATACTACATTTGATATTTCAAAATTCGTCCATGTTCCCCAATAAATAATATTGACCAATGACATGCGCCATAAAAAGTCTTTATTGCGCATAAAATTCATTGGGCATAGAGTTAGTTATCTCCATACTACTCATATACCCGTATTATAATAGATCCATGCTCTACACGCGGATCGTGGGCTCACGCGTGTCGAGTAGTGACGTTCACTACCCGACACGCCCACTACTCGACACGCCCTCCGTACTGCAGGCGCAGACAGATACACTTGTAAAAAGTTTATAACTCTTAAATCGATCCTAATCCCAAATTAAGACACTGTTTTGCCTAATTTTCAGCATTTTAGATATTTTTCATAACTTTTCACTCTCTGTTTGCTTGGCCCGCACAGAACGCTCCGGGTCGAATCTCTCCGATTCCTGTGGACATCATAGCTAGACCCCGCCCCCTTGTCAATCAGCACAACACAAAAAACAACCCAATATTATTTAAAAAATTGGAACTTTATGCCAGTGGAATACGGACTTTGTGGACACATTCGATAACAGCGCAGCCGTACAGAGAACCGTCAATATGATCTTTAGAAAGAAACACAATCCTAGAAGAAGAACAACACAACCAAGGCTCTGTCGCACAACACCCCAACATGAGAACAAGGCTTTCCTGGTTACAGCAGAAATATGTGAGAGTAAAAATATATATCAAAAACTCCCAGACATTTCTCACTTTAATCTGCATCGTAGAGAGGCTGGAGGAGGAGGCTCTTTTGTTTTAACATGCGTATATTCAAGTGGTAACCATGGAAACGGTTGAGATCCCTTCCATTCAGTCGTCAAAAAACGCATATAGAAAATATACAGGCAATGTTTTTACAGAGGTTTGAACCGGGCCACGCTTGGGAAAAGGATGGATATGGCCTTTGAAGTGAAAGTAAAAGTATAACACGGCTCAGTGCTTTGTTACCTGTGGCTAAGTTTATTTCATTACCAATATATACAAAAAACAAAATGAAAAGTTAAATGACGATATCGAACTGAACTCATTTGAACTATATCTGATATTTGTTGTTTTTTCTGTTAAGATGTATGTTTAGGTGAGAGAATTACTATTTCACTGTTTAGACCAGAGAGAGACCAGAGAGACCAGAGAGAGACCAGAGAGAGTAGACCAGAGGAGAGACCAGAGAGAGAGACCGAGAGAGACAGAAGAGGCCAGAGAGAGGCCAGAGAGAGGCCAGAGAGAGAGGCCAGAGAGAGACAGAGAGGAGACAGAGATTGAGAACCGAGAGTGAGACCAGAGAGAGAGACCAGAGAGAGACAGAGAGAGACCAGAGAGAGGCCAGAGAGAGAGGGCCAGAGGAGAGACCAGAGTGAGGACCAGAGAGAGAACAGAGAGAGACCAGAGAGAGAGGCCAGAGAGACCAGAGAGAGACCCAGAGAGAGAGGCCCAGAGAGAGGAGACCTGAGGGAGACACCAGAGAGACATCCAGAGAGAGAGCCCAGAGAGACCAGAGAGAGACCTGAGCAGAGACCAGAGAGACCAGAGAGAGAGAAACCTGAGAGGACACAGAGAGACACCAGAGAGAGAGACCAGAGAGAGAGACCAGGGAGATGAGACCAGAGAGAGACCAGAGAGAGCCCAGAGAGAGGACTCAGAGAGAGAGACCAGAGAGAGAGTCCAGAGTGGAGACCCGAGAGAGAGACCAGAGAGAGACCTCATGAGAGAGACCCAGAGAGAGACCAGAAAGAGCCCAGAGAGAGCCAGGAGAGAGTACCAGAGATGAGACCACAGGTCTGTTAGCATTTTCTGATCCGTCGTCGACCGAATCGACAACTTGGTAAAGTCCTTTGACGAGGCTAAAAAACATAGAATAGAATTGTTGTGATGAAAAAAAAGTTAAACAGTATTTATTAGAAACTTAAAGCTGCTGAAACCTTAAAAGTTTTGTTTCGAGACTGAAATGTTGTTTGTCGCGATAGAAAAAGTGTGAGAAATGTGTTTATTGTGGATAACAATCCGAGTCATCTCCCAGGGCATTGTGCTGACGTTAGATCCAACAGTCCCTGTGAGTCACTATTGAATCCTTTGGGCTCAGACAGAATTAAGTATAGATTTTTACATGAGCTTTGAAAATAGAGACACAGCTTTTAAGTCTCGCACCAAATGTTAATGCTATAAGAACCACGTGGACACTATGAGGAGCACAGGGGACTGGCTCTCTCTGCTGTGGACTCTGAGGAGAACGGGACTGGCCTCCTGCTGGGACTTGAGGCGCACAGGGGAGCTGGCCTTCCTGCTGGGACTTGAGGGAGCACAGGGACTGGCTCGCTGCTAAGATGTGGAGCACAGGGATCTGGCCTCCTGCTGGGCCTGAGGAGCACAGGGAATGGCCTCCTGCCTAAGATTGAGGAGCAACATGGGCTGGCCTCTGCTAAAGACTTGAGGAAGCACAGGGACTGGCCTCCTGTGGGGACTCTGAGGAGCACCAGGGACTGGCCTCCTGCTAAGACTGTAGGAGCACAGGGACTGCCTCCTGCTGGGACTCTGATGGCACGGGGTTGCTCCTGCTGGGACTGAGGAGCACAGGGACTGGTCTCTGCTGGGACTGAGGAGCACAGGGAATGTGGTCTCCTGCTGGGGACTCTGAGGAGCAACACAGGGATGGCTCTGCTAAGATCTGGAGGAGCCACAGGGTTGGCCTCCTGCTGGGACTCTGAGGAGCACAGGGACTGGCTCCTGCTGGGGACTGAGGAGCACAGGACTGGCCCTCTCCAGATGGGACTTTTTCTTTGGGGAAGTGGAGCACTGGGACCTGGCCTCCTGCTGGGACCTGAGGAGCACAGGGGAAGGTCTCCTGGCTGGATGAGGAGACAGGGACTGGTCTCCTGCGGGGACATCTGTGGAGAACAGGGAATGGCCTCCTGCTGGACTGGGAGCACAGGACTGCCTCTGCTGGGACTCTGAGGAGCACAGGGACTGGCCTCCTGCTGGGACTCTGAGGAGCACAGGGATGCCCTCCTGCTGGGGACCCTCTGCGAGACAGGGACTGGTCTCACTGCTGGTCCAGAGTCAGGACTAAACATGGGAGGCAGTGTTTCAGATTTTAGGCGCTAAAAACAGTCTTCCAGAAAAACGTGAGACGGGCCAATTTCAATCAGGTTAAAAACAGGATTTATTCCTGTACTTTCTGATTTAAAGCTTGTCTAGTGAGTTGCCGTGTGGGGACTGTGCTTATACCAATAACCTTGCCTAATGCTAAAGGGTTATGAACATCATGGACATCAGTGACTTTTCGCGTGCCGCGCACCAGCACTTTTTGTGTTACAATTATGAGCTAAACTTCTGAACCATCAAAACGGACTGAATAAATAATAACTTTGTACATGTAGATACGGATACAGGTGGGTAAAAAAAATAAGAGAATACAGTAATACATAAAGGTGTACAGAACCATGAACAGACCATGACAGAACCCATGAACAGAACCATGAACACGCTCAGAGCATGAGGCAGTCATTCTGTGTCCGTCCTAAAGAACAACAATGTCACATTGGTCCCCATAAGTGTTCCATCCACATGGGACGGCGTGCTCCGGTGTCTGGCCGTGACTGCCTTCTCTGATTGGCTGCGTTCTTAGTCCGTCCTGAGAACGAGGTACTTGTAGACAGAAGAAGCAGTTTGTTGGCTGGGGGACGTGAATGCTTCTCGGGCACTATGACGCCATTTTGTGTCCTCGGAATTCCACAGTTGCATCTTTGTGTTTTCCCCCGTTTGGATGATGGTTTATAGACAGGGGAGAGACCAGGGAGAGACCAGGTGATGATGACCTGGAGTGATGAGACCAGGGGCAGAGACCAGGGGAGAGATCAGGGGAGGGAGACCAGGGGGAGAGATCCGGTTCGTGAACTTTGTTGGTTTTTAGGACGGACACAGAATGGACTCCTCTGCTCGGCGTGTTCATGGTTCTTGTTCATGGTTCTGTTCATGGTTCTGTTCATGGTTCTGTTCACCTGTCTGTCTGTCTGTATTCTTTTATTTTTTACACCTGTATCCGTATCTTACATGTACATATGTTATTTTTATTTGTCGTTTGATGGTTCAGAAGTTTACTTCAAATTGTCACACAAAAAATGCTGGTGCGGAGTCGCACGCGGAAAAGTCATGAGGTCATATGTTCATAACCCTTTAGCATAGGCAAGGTTTTTGATATAGCAACAGTCCACACACTGGCACTCACGAGACAAGGCTTTAAATCAGAAAGTCAGGATTAAATCTGTTTTGTAACCTCGGATTTGATATTGCCCGTCTACGTTTTCTGGAAGACTGTTTTTAGCCTGCATAAATCTGAAACACTGCCTCCCCATGTTTAGTCCTGACTCTGGGACCAGCTGGAGCCCAGTCCCAGTGCTCTCAGAGTCCCAGCAGGAGGCAGTCCCTGTGCTCCTCAGAGTCCCAGCAGGAGGCCAGTCCTGTGCTCCTCAGAGTCCCAGCCAGGAGGCCCAGCCCCTGTGCTCCTCTAGTTTTCCCCGCAGGAGCCAGTCCCTGTGCTCCTCAGAGCCAGCAGGAGACCTGTCCCTGTGCTCCTCAGTCCCAGCAGGAGACCAGTCCCTGTGCTACCTCCAGTCCCAGCAGGAGGCCAGTCCTGTGTCCTCAGAGTCCAGCAGGAGGCCAGTCCCTGTGCTCCTCAGTCCAGCAGGAGGCCAGTCCTGTGTCCTCAGAGTCCCAGCAGGAGCCATCCTGTTGCTACCTCAGAGTCTTAGCAGGAGGCCAGTCCCTGTGCTCCTCAGAGTCCCCGCAGGAGACCCAGTCTGTTGATCTCAGTACCAGCAGGAGACGGTCCCTGTGCTCCTCAGTCCCAGCAGGTGAGGGCCAGTCCCTGTGCTCAGCAGAGTCCAGCAGGAGGCAGTCTGTGCTCCTCAGTCTTAGCAGGAGGCCAGTCCCTGTGCTCCTCAGAGTCCCAGCAGGAGCTCGTCCCTGTGCTCCTCAGAGTTCTTAGCAGGAGGCCAGTCCCTTGCTCTCTCAGAGTCTTAGCAGGAGGCCAGTCCCTGTGCTCCTCAGTCAGCAGGGAGGGCCAGTCCTGTGTCCTCAGTCTTAGCAGCCGAGGCCAGTCCACTGTGCCTCCTCAGAGTCCCAGCAGGAGGCCAGTCTCCCTGTGCCCTCAGAGTCCAGCAGGAGGCCAGTCCCTGTGCTCCTCAGGTCACAGCAGGGAGGCCAGTTCCCTGTGCTCCTCAGAGTTCCACGTGGTTCTTGTAGCCATTAACATTTGGTGCGAGACTTTAAGAGTGTGGTCTTCTATTTTCAAAGCTCAAGTAAAAATCTAAGATTATTTTGTCTGAGCCCAAAGGGTCAAATAGTGGGACTCACAGGGACTGTTGGATCACGTCAGCACAATGACTGGGGAGATGACGTCGGATTCTATCCACAATAAAACACAATTTCTCACACACTTTTTCTATCGCGTACAAAAACAAAATTTTCAGTCTCGAAACAAAACTTTTAGGTTCAGCAGCTTAAGTTTCTAATAAATAATGTGTAACTGTTTTTCTCACAACCATTCTATTCTGTGTTTAGCTCTTCAAAGGACTTACAAAGTGGTCGATTCGTCGACACGATCAGAAATCAAAAAGGACACAGTGGTCTTTCTCTATGGTCTCTCTCTGGTCTCTCTTGAGTCTCTTTTAGGTCTCCTCTCTGGTCTATCTCTGGTCTCCTCTCTGGTCCTCCTCTCTATGGTCTCTCTCTGGTCTCTCTCTCTGCGTCTTCTCTCTCTGGTCTCATCTCTGGTCTCTCTCTGGTCTCGTCTATGGTCTCTCTCCCTGGTCTCTCTCTCTGCGTTCTCTCTCTCTGGTGTCTCTCTGGTGGTCTCTCTGGTCTCTTCCTCTGGTCTTCTGGCTCTCTCTGGTCTCTTCCCCACACCCTGGTCTCTCTGGGCTCTCTCTCTGATTGTCTCTCTGGTTGTCTCTCTGGCTCTCTCTCTGGCCTCTCTCTGGTCTCTCTCTGGTCTCTCTGGCCTCTCTCTCTGGTCTCTCTCTGGGTCTCTCTTCTGGTCTCTCTCTGGTCTCTCTCTGGCCTCTATTCTCTGGCCATCTCTCTGGAGTCTCTCTCTGGTATCTCTTGGTCTCTCTCTTGGTCTCACTCTCTGGTCTCTCTCTGGTCTCTCTCTGGTCTCTCTCTGGCCTCTCTCACTGGCCTCCCTATGCCTTCTTGGCCTCTCTTAGGTCTCTCTCTGGTCTCTTCTGGTCTCTCTATGGTCTCTCTCTCTGGTTTCTCTCTGGTCTCTCTGGTCTCTCTTGGTCTAACAGTGAAAAATAGTAATTCTCACTAAACCAAACATCTTAACATAAAAAACATCCTATATCAGATATAGTTTCAAATGAGTTCAGTTCGAATCTCATTACATTTCAGTTATTTATTTTGTATAAATTGTATGAAATAAACTTTTAGCACAGGTACAAAGCACTGAGCCGTGTTAAACTTTTACTTTCACTTTCAAAGGCTCATAATCTCCTTTGCCCGCGTGGCCCGGTCAAACCTTGGCAATTGCTGTATATTTTTATATTTAAAAAATTTTGCTGTTTTTTGCCGACTGAATGAAGGATCTCACCGTTTCCATGATTACCACTTTGAATATACGTTCATTTTAAACCAGTCTCCTCCTCCCCTCCTTACGATGCAGATTAAAGGGAAATGTCTGGGAGTTTTTGATATATATTTTTCTCCCATTTTCTGGATGAAAACCAGGAAAGCCTTGTGTCTCATGTTGGGGTTTGTGTGCCAGGATCCTGGTTGCTGTTTCTTCTTCTTGGATTGATGTTTTCTTTCTAACGATTCATTATTGGTCGGTTCTTGTACGGCTGCGCTGTACGAATGTGTCAAAGCGTTACCCGGCCTGGATAGTATCCCATATAATCGTTGGCTCTATTTCAGGATCATTGTTATAATTAATGCATTCTTGTATTTCGTTTCTAATTTCCTGTACAACTTTTTCATTGTTAAGAAGGCCAATGTTCATTCTCCATAATGTTTTCCTTTTTTCATTTTGCAAGTGTATAGTCAAATTTATGGCATTATGATCTGACAAATCTGCTATTCCAATATTACAGTCTATAACTCGATGTCTGTCCATGCTGTTCATCAGAAAAAAGTCAATTCGTGAATGAACTTTGTGGGCTGCTGAGAAATGAGTTTAATCTCTTTCCAGAGGGTGCAGGTCTCTCCAGACATCACAAAGGTCCAACTCCTTGATAAGTGAGTTTAGGGCTTTTGATTTATTGTTTTTGGATCTTTTATTACTTGTTGAGTCTTTTATGTGATCTACGACAGTGTTCCAGTCACCGCCACAGATTAGTATCCCCTCATTCAGGCTGGAGATCCTGTCAAATATTAGTTGGTAAAATGTTTTATCAATTTCTGGAATACACATTTATTAAATTAACCAGTGTATTGTCAATTCTCCCCTTCACAGCAACATATCTACCTTCATTGTCACAGTCCTCCTCCAGTATCTCATAATTAACTGCATCTGAAATTAAAGTTATCACTCCTCTTCTCCTGCTATTTTTATGTGAACTGTAGAAAGAATTACTGTAACCAAACTTTTTGAATTTTTCATGCTCTTCTCTACACATATGAGTTTCCTGAATGAATATGACTTGTGCTTTATCCTTCTTTAACTTTGTTAATAATCTACTTCTTTTTATGGGGTTACCCAGACCATTTATATTTATTGACACAACTTTCAGCTTAGTTCCACCACTCATATTGTGCAGTATTCAAAACTGTAGACCCCACAGACGAACAAGAACAACAAACAGGAAGAAAAATAAAAAACAATCATAACTGTGGTATACGAACGATACCTGTGACTCCCACTTGGTGGGGAAAGAGTCCTTTCCTCCTCGACCCCGTTGGCAGGTCTAGGGTCAATGCCTCCTCGCTGGAGGGGCCCTAAAAAAGGTATGGAAGCTGGTTCTTCCATCCTGATTGTCCAACGTCTGGTCTTCAGGTGCTGCTCCTCTTTCTTGTATTAAATTGGCCATATTTCTGCAGAAATCAATACAGAAAAGTGAGAAGCCTATAATCGTTCGTCCTCGCCTCTTTGGAACTCTCTGTCTTTCTTTAGCCCGCTGCCCAGTGGAAGTTAGCATTTCTCTCCGTGGGCGTGCACCCCGTTGCCACTCCACGCACTTCTGAATCCTGGCCGCCGTGTCCCCCTCGCTGGTTGCTGGCACCTGCACGTCGTATCCCCGTCTCTGCAGCTCGCATCCCGCGTCATGCGCGCTTCTGTAAACTGCAACTCCATCCTGCCAGTGAACTCGTATGCTTGTGTATGGCGTTTGGAAGCGCACGCCTCTCTCCTTCAGTGCCTTCTTAATCACTTGATATTCCTTGCGCCTTTGGACAATCTCTGTAGCATAGTCGTGGTCAAAGTATACAACATTGCCGTTCAGCTGGATCCGCCCCTTTCTCCAAGCCTCTCTCAGGATTAATTATTTCGTGGTGAACTCCTGAAAGTTAACCGCGATCGGTCTTGGCGGGGCACCGGAGCGGGGTTTCTGTGCGGGGACGCGGTGAGCCCGTTGTATCTTTAGCTCTATGCCCGTCAGAGGTAACTCGCGCTGGAGAAAGTCCGCCATGAATTGCATTACGGATGTGTTCTCCTCTCCTTCTCCCACTCCAAAAAGACGAATATTGTTTCTACGGGACCTGGATTCGAGGTCGGTAACCTTGGATTGCAGGTTTCTTTCAGAGAGCGCCTCTGTCAGCACCAGTGTCACGTCCTTCACCTCGGACACTCGAGTTTCTGCAGTCCCCATTCGCTCTTTCAAGTCTTGTATGTCCTCAGTCATCGTATCCAGTTTGTTGCTCAGTTCCAGTTGCATTGTATTTATATTACTTCTCAGCTTTTCGTTGTCTTCTTTCAATTCGGATTTGAGTGACTCGATAGCCCGGAGCAGATCGCTCGTAGTGACTCCAGGCCCAGTTGCACTCGCGTTAGCTTGATCTGCTACAGGGTTAGCATCTCCCGATGGAGCGCTCTTTTCTTGCTTTCTATTCGGCATTCTGTAACTTCTTGGCCTCTACACGTTCCTTTCCCACCTATCAGTTATCTTTAACCAAACAGAGTCGCATATTTTCAGATCGTCTCAGATCGCCATGACACCGGAAGTCCCCTTAGAAGTGTTTTTTATTCTTTATTTTTATTATCTCTTTCTGACTGTTGCACTGAGCCAAAGCAATTTCCAAGTCTGTGACTTCCTGTTACTTACGTGGCAATAAAAATGAATCTGATTCCGATTCTGATTCTGATAAACAACAGCACACAAGCACGCACATGAGTGGGAGGGCGGTAGTGGGGGGCGAAAGCTTCGTGAGTGCGGGGAGGGGAGCAGAAAGAGCAAGGGCAGAGCTTACATTTGAAACTGCTGCTTCAAAGTCACAGAGTGAGTTAGTCCAGCTTTAAGTTGGGAAAAGTCATCAAAATTCAGCTAAAAAAACCATTGTTTTGGATATTTTTGAAATACTGTGGCGGGCCAATTAACCCCTAGGATAACACAAGTTAAAATGAGATACAGCTGGACTTGAGCCTCGTTCCAAAGTACTACTTGGCCTTGTGCTACTTGGCCCAGCACTACTTGGCCCAGCACAACTCTACCTTGTCCGATCCTAGGGCTAGCCTTTCTGTGTGCTTGAACACCCACCCCCGCAAAATGCTGGACCGGTGTATGCACAGTGAGCAGTCAAACCTTGTAGACCTCTTTGACAAGCTGTGCGGACGTGGCTCCCTCTTCCGAGGCTCTCACGGCCTCCAGGATCTGCTGCTCTCGCTGGCTTCTGTGAGCAATGTACTGCTGGAGCTTAGATTGTGGATCCTGGACCACCGGACCGTGCCCTGGGCACACGGAACAGAGTAGTGTCATTCCTGATTGGCTCTTGGTTGGTAGCTAAATTGTAGCTATCCACAAATTTGCCTCTAGATTCCAGCTCAAGGAGCCTGTTTGAGTTAGCTCTAAACCTTGTGGAGCGTGCTTAAGTAACAGATAACTCAAACCCCCAGTGGCTAAATCAAAAACACAGAGGCTCTTACTCCCACTGGGTTTTGGAGTTGTTCCTTGCTGATGCAGGAGGGTTTAAAGACAGTGATGATCCAGGACATTTTAGGTCATTTATTAGCATTTATGGATAATAATGGGTCAATAGCTCCTATATTTCAACAGTTTCATTCTCTGATCTGTTGAGGAATCATCAACTTTGTAAAGTTAGGGCTATTCAAAAATAAATTTTATTTAATTCAGACCTGGGTAGATAAGAGAAGCGCCCTGCTGCAGTAGAACCTTCAGGCTCCTCATGTAGTCATGCAGATCTTCAAACACAGCGGTTCCTTCACCCAGGATACAGTCTCCAGAGAACAGCACCGCCTCCTCCTCCAAGAGCAATGACATGTGGTCGTCAGTGTGGCCAGGAGTGAACACAACCCTGGAACACGCATACACACGCGATAAGAAGTTTTATTCATCCTACAGTGGGGAAATTTCTATGCTGAAGCGCACACACAGGACAGAAGTAAGAACACACAAAATATACAGAGATAAATTATACATATACATATATTATATATATATATATACAGTGGGGCAAAAAAGTATTTAGTCAGCCACCGATTGTGCAAGTTCTCCCACTTAAAATAAAGACAGAGGTCTGTAATTTTCATCATAGGTACACTTCAACTGGGAGACAGAATGTGAAAAAAAAATCCAGGAATTCACATTGTAGAATTTTTAAAGAATGTATTCGTAAATTATGGTGGAAAATAAGTATTTGGTCACTTCAAACAAGGAAGATCTCTGGCTCTCACAGACCTGTAACTTCTTTAAGAAGCTCTTTTGTCCTCCACTCGTTACCTGTATTAATGGCACTTGTTTGAACTCGTTATCTGTATCAAAGACACCTGTTCACAGCCTCAAACAGTCAGACTCCAAACTCCACTATCCTGGAGTGGCCTAGCCAGTCTCCAGACCTCAACCCCATTGAAAATCTGTGGAGGGAGTTGAAAGTCCGTGTTCACTGCTCTCACGAAGATCTGCATGGAGGAATTGACCAAAATGCCAGCTACTGTGTGTGCAATCCTGGTAAAGACCTATAGTAATTGTTTGACCTCTGTTATTGCCAACAAAGGTTATATTACAAAGTATTGAGTTGAATTTCTTTTATTGACCAAATACTTATTTTCCACCATAATTTACAAATACATTCTTTAAAAATCCTACAATGTGAATTCCTGGATTTTTTTTCATATTCTGTCTCTCACAGTTGAAGTGTACCTATGATGAAAATTACAGACCTCTGTCATTATTTTAAGTGGGAGAACTTGCACAATTGGTGGCTGACTAAATACTTTTTTGCCCCACTGTATTTGTATATTATAACGTAAATTATATACATATATGGCAGGACAAATAAAGTAGATAAAGTGACATTCAGGAGACTCTGCCTAGGAGGGTATTTGACTAGTGACTGGCCTAGGAGGATAATGGACAAGTAATTAGTGATGTCACCATTGCATGTAAACCACAGGTATAACTTGTTTTTTGCTAAAACATTTGTAGTGTTTGTCCTGGTCCCTTTGTAGAAAAATAGCCCCAAAGCATGATGTTTCCACCACCATGCTTCACAGTAGGTATAGTGTTCTTTGGGTGCAACACGGCATTCTTTCTCCTCCACAAGTTGAGTTTTTACCAAAAAGTTCTTTTTTGGTTTCATCTGACCATATGACATTCTCCCACTCTTCTTCTGGAACATCCAAATGCTCTCAAGCAAACTTCAGACGGGCCTGGACATGTACTGACTTAAGCGGGGGGACACGTCTGGCACTGGAAGATTTTAGTGGTGTGTTAAGATAAGATAACATAGACTTTATTGATCTCAGACCGGAGAAATTTACATGTCACATTTGGCATGGATAGAATCACTCAGATTGTGCTACATGTTAAGGTAAAAAATATAGTCTGTGCAGGATATAATTATGTACAATAAAGAAGTGGAAATAAAAGAAAGACTGGCAATAGCAGTGCAGGTTTTTTCTTTTCAGTCCAAGTGCATTAGTGACTTATTGTACAGTCTGACAGCAGTGGGGATAAAGGCCCTGTGGTAGCGCTCCTTCTTGCACTGTGGGTGTCTCAGCCTTCCACTGAAGAAGCTCCTCAGCTCCTCTACAGTCGTGTGCCCTCCTGACCAGCTTGTTCAGTCTACTCCTGTCCGGCTCTGTGCTGCCCGGGGCCCAGAACACGGCAGTGTAGTGTAGTGTATGGCAGACGCTAACACAGAGTCATAAAAGGTCCTGAGAAGAGGCCTTGCTCACTCCGAAGGACCTCAGCCTCCTCAGAAGGTGGAGATGACTTTGGCCCTTCTTGTACAGGGCGTTGGTGTTATGGGACCAGTCCAGTTTGTTGTCAATGTGAACACCCAGGTACTTGAAGTTGTCCACCAGCTCAATGTCCTCCCCTTGGATGTTCAGTGGAATATGGGGAAGTGGATTTCTCCTGAAGTCAATTACCATCTCCTTGGTCTTACTGGTGTTCAAGCACAAGTGGTTAAACTTACACCCGTCAACAAAGTCCATGATAACAGACCGGTATTCCAGTTTGTTCCCCTCAGACACACAGCTTACTGATGGTAGCCTTTGTTACTTTGAACCCAGCTCTCTGCATGCCAGTCACTAATCCCTCAGTATGGTTTCTAGGATTTTCGCTCACCGTTCTTGTGATAATATTCCCCAAGTGGAGAGATCTTTCATGGAGACCCAGATCGAGGGAGATTATCAGTGGTCTTGTGTGTCTTCTAATTTCTAATAATTGCTCCCACAGTTGATTTCTTCACACCAAGCTACTTACCTATTGCAGATTCAGTCTTACCAGCCTGGTACAAGTCTACAATTTTGTTTCTGGTGTCCTTTGACAGCTCTTTGGTCTTGGCCATAGTGGAGTTTGAAGTGTGACTTTTTGAGGTTGTGGACAGGTGGTTTTCATACTGATAATGAGTTCACACAAGAGCCATTAATACAAGAAGGAGTTACAAGTCTGAAAGAGCCAGAAATCTTGCTTGTTTGTAGGTGACCAAATACATATTTGCAAATATTTCTATAAAAAGCTAGATTTTCTTTCTCATTCTGTCTCTCATAGTTGAGGTATACATATTATGAAAATGACAGGCTTCCTCACATTTTTAAGTGGTAGAACTTGCACAATTTGTGGCTGACTAAATATTTTTGGCCCACTGTCTATAACTTGGTCCAAACATTGGAGGGCTCGAGAGAAACAAAATCCAGAGAGCTGAAAATTATCATTGGTGCCCTCTGCTGGCTGTATGCTCTAATCTCACTTTGTTCCATTCATAGCACAAAATTACATAAAAAGTTAAATAAAGCCAAAAAAACAGTAACACGTGCATGAACAACGCCACAAAGGACCCACATACACCATAATAAATGCAAATACTAGAACGTGCCTTAAAGTAGCCCCTTCCGTTCGGACCAGGTCGCCATCTTTCAAATAAGTGTACTTTGTGTTTCTGGGGGATTCCTCAGAGCCGTTGGCACGAGGGAGTTTGCTCACCTTCACTCTAGGACCTGGAAAATCAAGAACAACTTAAATTAAATAAAAATGCTTCGTCCTAAATGCTTCAGTGATTCACCATCATAAGAGGTGCTTTGCTTCCGTTACGAGTTTTCAGCTGAGTGAGGGTGGGCCAAGCCCCGGCAATCCAAGATGGCGCCTTATTCAAATAAATGGTTTGTGCTCAGTGGCGCATTTGCAGCCATGTGTGCCGAAAGATTAGTGGAACTGGCCTATATTTGGGCATCGTGTCACATTCTGTGCCTCTGCTGCCTGCCCCTCCCTTCCCTCTATGTGAGGGAAGGGGCGGGCCCATGCATTGCACACCTGGAGGCAATCACCTCTCTTCAAGTACCCAGCTCTATAGCCTGTTGGTGCCAGATTGTTTCGTCTCATCTACTGGTGAAAGTCCTACATTTGGCTAGTTTTCTCGAGCTACTTTTTGATCCCTGTACTTACCTGTTTTTGTTGTTTTTTGGCAGTTCCTGTGTTCCTGTTTTTTGACCTCCTTGCCGCCGGAGGGGGAGTGCTGGAGGGTCCGGACCCTCCAGCACTCCCCCTCCTTAAATACATTTTAATTTTAATTTTTCACACTTGAGTCGCCTTTTTGGGTCCCATATTGTGCCGTTACACATCCTCTGGTCCTCCCGGTTCTGCACAGTGGACCAGCTCCACATGATGCGTTGCGCCAAATACGCATGTGTGGCTCTCGTGCACATGCACAGAGGGGCTCGGCCACGCTCTGACCAATCAGCACTGCTAATCAGAGCGGAGCTACAGCGGGAGTTAGAGCGGGAGCCAAACGAGCAGAGTTTGTGGCACTAAAGTGTGGATTTAAAGAAAACCGAAGGATTTAAGAAGAAAAAAGTTCAGGAGGACAAGGGACAATAAAATCCCTAAACGCTAAGAGTACCCTATCCAGTTATTTTAAAAGATCCATGGGGTGGGCCCTAAATCAGCCTATCAGCTCTCAGCCCAAAGTGTCCAATAGTGACTCACAGGGCTATTGCACAAAAGATAATATGTTTTCAAATGAGACTTCTAAGATATACTGTGGTTATACACACTATGGTTATACAGACCAGTGATGTCCCGGATGACGTCCTCCACTCCCCCGCTGTGGTCCAGGTGCCAGTGTGTGATGAGGATCTCCTGAATGCTGCTGTTGAACTGAGCCAGAGCCTGACTCAGGTTTGAGATGTAGTCGGGGACCGCCGGCTCACTAGTGTCTATGAGCACCCGCCTGTGGGGCAACAAAACTTGTCTATGACACCTGCCTATGGGCAAAATAATTTTCTTAACCTCCATAAAATTAAGTTGTTAAACCAGAACAATGGAAATCAGTGTTTATTCAAAATCTCTAGTGTCCATGTGGTGTCCAGAACAGACCTGCAGCCCGTCCCCACCAGGTAGGTGTTGGTCCCTTGCAGAGTCATGTGCCCCGGGTTACAGCCCAGCACCCGGATTACTCTGGAGGAGAGCTGCTCGATGAGGGGGATCACTGCAGACATCCTGGGACCGGAGACTGGACCAGAACTGAAAGGCTGAAAGGCAGAAGTCTGGAGGAGAGGGACTTAAGAAATGGAGCCTGGAGCAGAGGGATCGGAACCTGGAGCAGAGGAACTAATGAATGAGAGCCTCGACCAGAGGACTGGGGACTGGTCCAGGGGGACTGAGAAGGGAGGAACAGGTTAATTCATGACCTAGAACAGTTTCAGTGTTTGAGACTTGAGACTAGGTTACTGTATGCCTGCGATTTGGGAAAGTAATATTTTTATTCCTATATGAAACTTTATCTGCACCATTATCGACCAATATAGACTGTAGTGACTGTGTAAAGACTACGGCTTTTTGTGTAAAGTTCTTGCCAATAATGCAGCTCTGCAGCATCTCTTTGTCCAGAGACCTTCAAGAGACTTTATATAACAGCAGTATGTGTTCACGGAGGTGCGTCATAAGTTTATTTTATTATTAATCGGTACTTTCGCATCGGCGAACACGCTAGCTAGCTAGTTGGCTAACTGCTAGTTAGCTAACTGTGCTAGTTTAGTCACTACTAGAGCCTGAATGAGAACAACTACTGTGCCCCCCGATGTCAATCCTGGTTAAGTCCTGGTTTAGTGCTGGTTTAGGTCCCGTTTTGGCTGTATTCTGTATTTTTGAGTTATTTCAGTCTGATCGCGTCACACAAAGTCTGCTCGCAAAGTGGTCACGCGTGACGCGAGCAGACTTAAATAACTCAAAAATACAAAATACAGCCAAACCAGGACCTAAACCAGGACTTAACCAGGATTGACAACGGGGGACACAGTAGTTGTTCTCATCCAGGCTCTTGTAGTGACTAAACTAGCGCAGTTAGCAGTTAGCTAACTAGCTAGCTAGCGTGTTCGCCGATGCAAAAGTACCGTTTAATAATAAAATAAACTTATGACGCACCTCCGTGAACACATACTGCTGTTATATAAAGTCTTTGGAAGGTCTCAGGACAAAGAGACGGTGCAGAGCTGCATTATTGGCAAGAACTTTACACAAAAAGCCGCTAGCATGATGCTAACTAGCGGCTTTTTACTTCCGCCACTTCCAGCGGTGGTCTTTAAAAATAAAAGTGTATTTCTCTTTGAAAAGGTGTACCTGCGTCATTATCATTGTATAAGATTAGATTCAACTTTATTGTCATTACAAAGTCAGAACGATGCAACGAAATGCAGTTTAGCGTCTAACCAGTAGTGCAATAGCGCAAGTATAGGAAATATTTACAACACGGATAAATATATTTGCATACATGAGACTGTACAAGCTACTATTGCTTTAAATATGAATTATATTACATTAGATTAAAGTGCATTTAGTGGGCTTTAATTGGTTGAGTGTTCAGGAGTGTGACTGCTCTGTGATAAAACTGTCTCTGATGGGGCTTTCAGACCGCCAACGCTGAAACGCGGAAGCCCCGCTCACCAGACGTGCATTCTCTAGTTTTCAGACGCAGAGGACTTCACACCAGAACGTCCTAACGCGAGCCGGAAGTACCGGAAGTTGCCGGCCGGCTCTGATGCTAACAGAGCTATGCTAGCGGCTTCTTGTGTACAGATCTTCTCCAATATGCAGCTTTGCAGCGTGTCTTTGCTCACAGACATTCGACGGGCTTTATACAACAGTAGTATGTGTTCACGGAGGTGCGCCATACGTTTTTTCATATTATTAAACGGAATTTCCGCATCGGCGAACACACTCGAAGCCGTTGCATAAGGTCACGGGAGCATGACAACGCATATATTCACAAGCACAGAGTCCCCCATTGTCAACCCTGGTTTGAGTTCTGGTGAAGTCTGGTGTGGGTCCTGTTTTGGCTGTTTACGAGTATTTTCAGTCTGCTCGCTCAGTCCGCTAATGTCCCCGTGACCACTTTGCTGCTCTCTGATTGGTTGTCGCACGAACGTCCCAAGGAAAGGATGAGCTGAATCCATCTCCTGTGGGCGTAAATTTTTTGCTCCTGCTCCTCCCTTTTCACTTTCCCGCTAAGTTCGTGCGTCATTATTGAACAGTCCGTTCGTGCGTGCCGAGAGGTCCGTGCGTTGTGACGGTTGAACGCACGCCACCATAGACTTTGCATTGAAACCCGACGCAACGCATGATCCGGTCTGAAAGCACCATTAGCCTACTGGTCCTGGCCCGGAGACTCCTGTAACGGCGGCCAGAGGGCAGAAGGCTAAAGAGTCTGTGTGCAGGGTGAGAGGAGTCCTTCACAATCTTACGAGCCCGCCGCAGAGTGCGCTGGCTCTGGATGTTCTCGAGGGCAGAGAGTGGAGCCCCAATGATGCGCCGGGCTGTCTTTACCACCCGCTGTAGAGATTCCCGCTCTGCCACTGTACAGTTCCCATACCAGGTCATAATGCAGTTTGTTAAAATGCTTTCAATGGCCGAGCGATAGAAATGCAGCATTACGGACGGGGACATGTGATTCTTCTTGAGAGTTCTCAAGAAGAAAAGGCGCTGGTGGGCCTTCTTGAAGAGGCTGGAGGTGTTGATGGTTCAGGACAAGTCAGATTCAGATTCAGTTTATTTGCCATTTGCAGTAAAAACACCACATAGGAATACATTAGCAAAAGTCTCCAGTGTGCACAGACAAATACAGACATAAAACAACATTAAAAATGACAGAAATAAAACAAATAAAACAGTAAACAAATGTCACTGTGAAATCGATCAACTAAAACAGTTTCAAAACAAGTACAAATCATTAAAGTGCTCTGTTCACACTGATAACAGCTTGTGGATAAAAACTGTTAGTGTAACGAGATGTCCTGCATCTCAGAGAGCGATATCTTCTGCCAGAGGGAAGAAGCTGGAACATGGCTTTTCCAGGGTGGCGAGAAGAGTCATTACCAATCCTAAGAGCTTTGTTTAAAAGTCTGGATTGATAAAGAACCTCCAGAAAAAGGAAGCTCACAGCCCACGGTCCTCTTTGCAGAGCGGAGCACCTTGTTTAAAGCTCTCTTTTCTTTATCTGTGATGTTTCCAAACCACACAAACACAGAACCAACAAGTAAACTCTCAATGGTGCAGCAATAAAAGTTAAGCAGAATCTTAGAGTTAGTGGTAAATTCTCTAAGTTTACGCAGAAAGTAGAGCCGCTGACGAGCTTTCTTAACGACTCGGTCAGTGTTTTTAACCCATTTCAGGTCGTTAGACAGAGTTAAACCCAGAAACTTGCACTCCTCTACGATCTGCACCTGGGAGTTGTCGATTACGACAGGCAAATGAGAACTATTGCGACTGAAGTCGTAGACCAGTTCACATGTTTTCGATGCGTTCAACTGGAGGTTGTTAGTTTTACTCCACTGAACCACATTTTGTATCTCTGCTCTATAAGAGGATTCATCATTGTCACTGATGAGACCGATGATGGTGGTATCATCAGCATATTTAATGATCAAGTTTGAGTCAGCGGAGGACACACAATCGTGAGTGTACAAAGTAAAAAGCAAAGGACTCAAAATACATCCCTGAGGAGAACCAGTGCTCACAGAAACAACATCAGAAAAACAGTCATTGATTTTCACTCTCTGAGATCTGTCAGTTAAAAAGCTGAAAATCCATTTACACATGGCAACACTTAAACCGAGAGACATGAGCTTTTCAATCAGTTTACCTGGGACAAGGCAGTTAAAAGCAGAGCTATAATCGATGAAAAGCATTCTCGCGACAGATTTACTAGTGTCCAAGTGACTGTAGACAGAGTTCAGAGCAAAGGAAATGGCATCCTCCACACTCCTGTTCTGTCTGTAAGCAAACTGGAGCGGGTCAACACTCACAGGGATCTGGCTCTTAATGAAGTCCAGCACAAGCCGCTCAAAAGTTTTCATAAGAACAGACGTGAGGGCCACAGGACGATAGTCATTCAGGCATGTCACAGGAGTTTTCTTAGGAACTGGAATGATGGTCGACTCTTTAAAGCAGTTCGGCACAGTACAGTTCCTTAGCGACAGGTTGAAAATGTCTGTTAGCACAGGGGCAAGTTGCTCAGAGCACAGTTTCAGGACACGAGGAGGGATGCCGTCCGTGCCTGGGGCTTTCCGGACTGTGGTTCTTGAGTCACGGTGAAGGTACCTTGATTGAAACACTCAGGGAATACAGTAGGACAGGCATCAGCGGATTCAAAGCGACAGTAGAACGTGTTCAGCTCGTTTGGCAGAGCTTGGCCGACAGATGCAATTTTCCCAGCGCTAGGTTTCCACGATGTGATGGCTTTAATACCGTTCCACATGCGCCGAGGGTCATCTTCCTCAAAATAACTCTTTAACCTGTCCCCGTAACTGCGCTTTGCAGATTTAATAGAACTTTTCAAAGAATAACAGGATAGCTTATAAGCAACTGTATCATTTGATTGAAACGCCAACGCACGCTCATGAAGTTTCAGTTTCACTTCAGCGTTCATCCAAGGGTTTTGACTAAAATGTTCTTTAATGACCTTCTGTGGGACACAACAGTCAATACAGAAGCGTATGTATCCAGACACAGCGTCACAGAATTCATTGACGTCCTCTGACTGAAACACAGACCAGTCCGTAGCATCAAAACAACCTTGTAGCTTCATGCTAGCCTCCTCAGACCAACACTGCACAGTGCGAGAGGTTGGTTTATGTTCCCTGCTCCTCTGAGTATACGAAGGAAGAAGGAGAACAGAGGAGTGGTCAGACTTTCCAAAAGGAGGTCTGAGACTGGACCTGTAAGCTCCCTTCACGTTACTGTAGCAGTGATCCAGAACATGTGCTCCTCTTGTAGCTTGAGTCACATGTTGATAAAAGTTCGGGAGTACAGTCTTTAAGTTACAGTTATTGAAATCCCCAGCAACAATGATGACTGCGTTAGGATGAGCAGACTCATGTTTGTGAAGGATCTCGCTCAGATCCTGTAGGGCTACTTTGTAATCCGCACGTGGGTGAATGTAAACAGCACATAAAATCCTCAGATATGTGGGTTCCAAGGAACTTGAAACTGTGAACCCTCTCCACCGCCGTTCCATTGATGTAGATGGGGTTGTGTTTTCCTTCACAACTCCTCTTGAAGTCCACTATAAGTTCTTTGGTTTTGCTGGTGTTGAGGTGCAGGTTGTTATCAGCATACCAGGTGGACAGATGCTGGATCTCCTCTCTGTAGGCCGTTTCATCATTGTTGTGGATGAGGCCTATCAGTGTGGTGTCGTCTGCAAACTTGATGATGGAATTAGTGAGGGACACTGGTTTGCAGTCGTGAGTGAAGAGGGAGTAGAGAAAGGGGCTTAAAACACAGCTCTGTGGGACTCCGGTGTTAATTTGGATCGTGGTGGAACTGCGGTTGTACAAACGAACGTGCTGAGGTCTGTTAGTGAGAAAGTCCATGATCCAGTTACACAGAGCTGGATTGATGCCGAGGTCATGTAGTTTGTTAATCAGCCTAGATGGAATGACGGTGTTAAATGCAGAGCTGAAATCAACAAACAGCATCCTGGCATATGTGTTGTTATTATCCAGATGTGTCAGAACTTTGTGAAGGGCCAGGGAGATGGCGTCCTCTGTGCTCCTGTTGTTGCAGTAGGCAAACTGGTGAGGGTCCAGGCCTGATGGAATAGAGGCTTTCAATCGTGCCAGGATAAGCCGCTCAAAGCACTTCATCACAAGTGGAGTTAGCGCTATGGGACGATAGTCATTGAGTGTACTTGGACTTTGATGTTTTGGCACTGGCACAATTGATGTTTTTAGGCATTTGGGAACAGTAGCTTGAGCAAGAGACAGATTGAAGATGTCCGTAAAGACTGGTGCAAGCTGCACAGCACATCGACCTGGGATGCCGTCTGGACCAGCAGCTTTGTGGCCATTGATGCGGCCTAACATGGAGTAGACCTCAGCCAGAGTGAGAGTAAGTGAGTGGTGGTCACGGGGGAGACTAATTATAGTAGCAGAGTCAACATTGTCCCTTTCAAACCGAGCATAGAACTCATTAAGCTTGTTCAGAAAGGAAGCGTCTGTAACAGTGGGACTACGTTTCTTAGCTTTGTAGTCACTGATGGCCTGTATGCCTTTCCACACACGCCGAGGGTCAGAGTTAGTAAGGTGCTCCTCAACTTTTGCACTGTTTCAGCGCTTAGCATTGATGATGCCCCTCCTCAGGTCAGACCTGGATGTACTATAGGCCTGTGCGTCGCCTGATGCAAAGGCACTGTCACGTGTCTTTAGTAGAAGACGCACCACCCTGTTCATCCATAGCTTCTGGTTGGGGTATGTGGTGATTTGCTTTTCAGATGTAACATTATTAACAGCACTGATTATATAGTCCATTACAGCAGCAGTATAAGTGTTCAGATCAGTGTTAGTAGCTCCAGTGCCAGGAGAGGCAAACCCACTCCAGTCAGTATGATGGAATCTATCCTGAAGTGTAGAATCTGCACCTTCTGGCCACACTTTGATGATTGTTGTTGAAGGTCTCACACGATTTATAAGCGGAGAATACCTGGGGGTGAGAAATAGTGATAAATAATCTGATTGACCCAGATGTGGAAGGGAGGCTGCAGAGTAAGCTCCAGCAATGTTCGTATAAACATGATCCAAAGTTTTGTTTCCCCTTGTGTGACAGGAAACGTGTTGGTAGAATTTTGGGAGCACTGTTTTCAAGTTAGAATGGTTGAAGTCACCAGCAACAATGAAAGCTGCCTCCGGATGAGAAGCTTGTTGTTTACTGATAGCAGCATATAGTTCTTTCATAGCAATCTTTGCGTTAGCATCCGGGGGGATATAAGCAGCAATTACAAAAGTAGCGGTGAACTCCCGTGGCAAATATAAAGGTCTGCATTTAACTATGAGATATTCCAGATCAGAAGTGCACTGACTCTCGACGGTAACAGTCTGTGCACCAAGCTTTGTTTATATAAATGCACAGCCCGCCGCCCCGGGTTTTGCCGGAGTCGGCTGCAGTCCTATCTGCCCGATGTAAGTCGCGGCATGCGAGTTCAATAGCAGAATCAGGAATTGCACAATGGAGCCATGATTCTGTGAAAATAGTGACATTGCAGTCCAATAGTCTCTTACTATGGGTGATGCGGAGTCGGATCTCATCCAATTTGTTCACCAGTGATCGTACGTTGGCCAGGAAGATGCTGGGTAAGGAGAGCCGATGTGGAGTTAGCCGTAGCTTATCCCTCAGTCCGCCCCGTTTCCCCCGTCTTTGTTTACGTTCTCGACGGGGTCGGCCAGGTGAGGAGCGTAGCCTCGGGTCTTCTGGAGACTCCGGGGATGAGTTGTAGAAGGTCTGGATCTATAAGTCCTGAGGGACGTGTAAACCATATCCAGAAGCTCCTGTCGGGTGTATGACGTTAAAGCGGAGGAATTCCGCGTAAACAGCCCCAAGATGAGCAGGAATAGTTGCAAGATTGCAAAACTAGAGTGACACTGGGCCTCGCGATGCGCTCGCGCCGCCATCTTGGTATCAAAGATGAAAGTGATCTCAGAACAACAATACTAATCGCCTATCTCAATAAATTCTGAGACAATTAATCGTCCAGCAAAATTTGAAATCGTGACAGGCCTAGCCACCGCCCCTTTTCCCTTCTCTTGTGGTAAAAGCAAAGCTAATTCTATTTGTGAGAATAGCCGATGCATCCGGACCCAGCCAGGTCTCAGTTAAGAACATACCATCCAGTTTTTTATCTGAAATTAAATAATTAATTATAAAAGTCTTATTTAAAAGAGAACGTACATCATTTAGAGCTAAGTTTATGGTTAAAAGAGGTGTTGGAGGTGTACCTTTTTGAGGCAGATTTATTTTGTGCAAGTCCAGAGTTCGAGGGGCCGTGGTGAGGAGCAGAGGATGTGGAGGGAGGAAGGGCAACATGAATGAGATTAGTGCAAACTGGTATCCTGAGAATGGGAGGTCTGTGGGGCGGGGTCGGGATATGGCTGGGATCTTGTGCTGGGAAGAGAAGGGGCTGGTGTTGAGGATTGATGTAGCAGGTAAGAAAGGAGATGTGGCGGTGGGTTGTCAAAAATATGTGGAGCGGGATTGAACTGCATGGATGATGTTAGAAGTGAGGTAGCGGTTGCCAAAGGGGGTGATATGAAGTCCATCTCGTTGGAAAAAGAGGGGGCGGTCCCAGAACAGATTAAAATTGTCTATAAAAGCAAAGTTGTGGTGAAGTGATGAATGGTTGAGCCAGGCATTGAGTGCTAAAATTCTGCTAAAACGCTCCCCACCACGGGCCAGTGGGCAGAGGGCCAGAGATTTGTGATTTCTGACTGGCGGAGTGATGTGTCGTTGGTACCAACATGAATGAACTGTGGCTCCGGGAAAGCACTGTGGCGTTCAAAAATCAACATCTGCGAATGATGGAGTCGAACACCAGCAGTGTTCGGGAAGGGAAGGAGGGGTCGTGTAGGGTGTGGTGTGACAGGGACTTGTGGAGGAGCTGGGGGAGAGCGGGGTACAGGGGGGCCCTGGAGTGTGCCCGGAGCTGACCCCCCTGTGAGCGACAGTGGGGCAGCAAGGAGAAGCCGGAGACGGGGCAACTATGGTGGCAGTGGTGGTGGTAGTAGAGGTGGTGGCGGGCGTGGGAGGGATAGGCACAGGGCTGGGGGAGTGCTCAACAGGCGGGACAGAATTCACATACACGGGGGGGCTCCGCGCTGCGTCAGAGCGTGAAGACCTCCCCGCGGGCACCTGGGCTTGAGCCGCACTGTCGGGACTCCCCGCCGCGTCATTGCGCACGGACCCTCCCACACCAGGGATAGCAGTGCTCAGCCTGTGCGGCGTCATCGCGTGGACATCCCCCCCAGGGCTTCCCCATTGCTCACCTGGGTAGGCACAGCACCCGGGACCCCCCTCAATGCGTAAGAGCGAGGGAAGCTCCCGGAGTGTCTGCGGGCCGCTTCTACCACTAACCTGCGGCAAGATGCCGATGTCGTTGCCCCGGGGTCTCCAGGCCTCTTATCTGTGCCGCTCTGAGAAGCGGGCCCCGGGCCTTCAGGCGGGGAAAGGGCGTTGGGAGGGTCAGACGTGCAGGAGCCAGGAGGAGCAGCCGCCACCGGGAAGCGTGAGGTAAGAAGCGTGTAGAGCAAGAGGACGGGTGGGGGCAGGAAATTGGGTTCCAGAGTGCAGTGTCATGAAGTGTGGATGCGTGCTGTGAGTGTCTGTGTGCGGATAGTGATATGTGTTGTGACTGTCTGAATGAAATGTCCATAAAATGTTCAAGCAGTTTTTCCCTGTGTCTGAGTTCCACTGAAAGTTTGGTGATGGTGAGTTGAAGCTCCTCGGGTGTCATTGTGTGTGGTGGTTTTGTTGGGAGCAGTGAAGTAAGTGATTTGTAGTTCTATTTCATCCTTCCTGACCGCCAGAGGCGGTGCTTAAGCACTGGATGATCATCCTCGCGCATGCACAGATCGAGAGTCAAATAACAACAAAGTCACCCGTGACCTCCGGTAGCTCACGCGAGAGTCTATAAAGCCACGTGACACCGGAAGCACAGTCCCTTTTCACTTTCTCGCATGCAGGTTGTATGAGTCTGGCTGAAGCTAACTGATAGCTGTTTGTGCCTGTTGTTCGCGCCGCTTGCTGCCTGTAGCCCCGTGACTGCTCGTCGGTCGGTGCTGCGAGTTTCTCGCCCTCCGTGGGCTGCGCAAGCCGCGCTGCTTGCCTCTGGTGAGTGTTTGTTTTGCTTATTCGCCGTGACTTGTGCTCGGTTGTTTTTCGTTACTTCTTATAATTGGGGGGTTACTAGTGGCGTTTCTGCTCGACCCGACCCTGTTATCTGGCTGTTTACCTGCGCGTATTCAGCGTGTGTTTGGTGGGTTACCAGTGGCGTTCTGCTCGACCTGACCCTGTGTCTTGTTAATTACCTTGTTAATTATTTGTTAATTTCTGTCGGTCACTGGTGGCGTGTCTGCTCGACCTGACCCTGTTGAATTGGCTGTTGCCTGCGCGTGTTCCACGTGTTTCTGCGGGTTGTAAGTGGCGTCTCTGCTCGCACTACCCTACTATATTGGTTGTTCCCTGCACGCGTACGGCGTTCGGTGGGTCACTAGTGGCGTCTCTGCTCGACCTGACCCTGCTGTATTGGTTGTTCCCGGCACGTGTACGGCGTTCGGTGGGTCACTAGTGGCGTCTCTGCTCGACCTGACCCTGCTGTATTGGTTGTTCCCTGAACCTGTGAGGCGTTCGGTGGGTCACTAGTGGCGTCTCTGCTCGACCTGACCCTACCGGGAGTGCCCCTGTACTTGGCGGCGACTGCTCCTGCGCGTTAGCTCGCTGGGATGCTTGAGCCGTTGGCCTGCCAGTCCTGTCTGGCCCCGATGCAGCAGGACGATGGCCATGTGCTGTGTCCCTCCTGTCTGGGTGTGGGCCACCTGCGGGAGGCGCTAACCGAGCGTGCATGTCCCGATTGTGCGGTAATGCCCTGGCCGGTGCGCGTGGCCCGCCTGTCGGCCCTGGACGGACATTTCAGTGGCGATTCTGGGGACTGTGAGTCTGCCCTGTTGGTTGACCGACCCCCTGGTCGCAAACGTGAGGGCGCCCGGGGTGATGACCCTCCGCGGAAGAAGTCGAAGTCCTCTGGTCGCGGGGTTCTGACTTCGAAGGTCGATTCGCTTTCTGTGGAGTTGGCTCAGTTGCGGACCCTCCTTCATGACCTTCAGGCTGGTACTGGCCAGTCGGTGGCCCGACCGGTCTCGGTCCCTTTGTCGGTGTGCGATGAGGATGATGCTCTCTCGGTGGCGGCATCTGACACACATTTTCGGCCGGGCTCTGATGTTCTGAGCTCCAGGGTCTCGGAGTCTGGTTCGGTGGGTTCTGTCGGGTCTCTGTCGGTTTCCGATGAGCCCGTGACTGCTGCGATCCGAACGGCTCTGGCGCATTTGAAGCTGGATGTGCCTCAGTGCGATGCGGGGCCCTCGAGTGCCTTCTTTCGCCGCCAGTCTGCGTCCTCGGGGTTCTCTGTTCCTCCTTCGGCGGAATATGTCAAGGAGCTACATGCCTGTTGGACTGACACGAGGGTTTTTTCTAGGCCCAATTCGGACGGTCGGGCCCTGGCTTCTATGCAGGCGCCTGACAAAGTTGGCCTGGGGCATATGCCGGCGGTGGAGCCTGCCATTGCCTCCTTGATTGTACACCCTGAAGAGGCTCTGCGCACTAATGCCCGGTGCCCTCGGCCGCAGTGTCGGGCCACAGATGACCTGCTCTGCAAGGCCTATGACATGGGGGCCCGCATGGGTCTCATCTGCTGTTGGGGCTGTCCGCTTCTCTGGAGGCTGTCACATTGGACCAGTCCACGCAGGGGATGGTGGATGCTTCCTTGCAGGCTTTTGCCTTCATGTCTAGGGAACTGGGGCGTCTCCTCTCTACGCTGGTTCAGACTCGCCGCCAGGTGTGGTTGGCGCAGTCCCCTCTCTCCGAGGCCAGCCGCAGAGTGTTGAGGAGCGTTCCTGTGCTCCCTGGAGAGCTGTTTGGCTCGGCTGCCATTGCGGCTCTGGAGCGCACGGTCCAGGCCACTCAGACCCGGCAGCAGTTGGTGGGACTGCACAGGCATCCCCCGCGTGCGTCCGCTTCTGCTGCCCCTGTGCGCGGGCGGGTGGCCCCGCCCCGGAGTTTTTCTGTGCCCCGGACGGTGGATGGGCGGAACTTTCCCCCGGCTCAGGCTCCACTGCGTCCCAGTCGTCGCCCCCCCAGGCCCGCTAAAGGCCGGGGTGCCCTCCGGTGAGGCGCCGGGGCCGGTGGTGGGACGGTTTACCCCGGGACAACTTGGTTACTGGAGGGCCCAATCCCCCGATGCATGGGTTGTGGCCACTTTGTCCGTGGGGTATCGTCTCCAGTTCCGCCGCCGGCCTCCTGTTCCCGGCCGGGTCCTTGTGACTGTCATCCAGGACCCGGTCAGGGCGCAGGCACTTGTCCGGGAGATTCGTACTCTACTGGACAAGGGTGCCATCGTGCCTGTCGACCCCCTGCTGGATCCAGGGGGCTTTTATTCCCGTTATTTTCTTGTACCGAAAAAGACCGGCGACTTGCGACCGGTCTTGGACCTGAGGCGTCTGAATGTTTTCTTGAAGGTCCTCCCTTTCAAGATGTTGCGTGTCCGGCAGGTCCTCCAGGCGGTGTCCCCTGGGGACTGGTTCACGTCGATAGACCTGAAGGACGCCTACTTTCACGTCCCGATTGCTCCTCAGCATTGCCGGTTCCTGCGTTTTGCCTTTCAGGGGAGGCACTTCCAGTTCAGGGTGCTTCCCTTCGGCCTCTCGCTCTCTCCTCGGGTCTTTACGAGATGCGTGGCGGCGGCTCTTTCCCCGTTGCAGGCCAGGGGGTTGAGGATCCTGCCCTATCTGGACGATTGGCTGATCTGTGCCCCCACTCGCGAGCAGTCTCTGCGGGATACGCAGGCTGTGATAGAGCACGTGACCAGGTTGGGTCTGCGAGTGAACCTGGCAAAGAGCAATGTGGTGCCGTCTCAGCAGGCTTTGTTCCTGGGCATGGCTCTGGATTCCCTGTCTATGTCCGCCCGCCCCTCGCCTCGACGTGTCGGGGACATTCGGGCGTTGCTCCCGGGCTTCCGTCGAGGACGGTCGCTCCCTTACCTGGCGTTCCTCAGGCTCCTGGGCATGCTGATTGCAGCCTCGTCTGTGGTCCCCCTGGGTCTTTTGTCCTTGCGCCCGCTGCAGATGTGGCTCAATGGCCTGGGGCTGGACCCGGCCAATCCTGTTCACAGACGTCGGCGGTTACTGGTGTCTCCTCGGTGTATGGAGTCACTGTCCCGGTGGCGCGACGAGGCGTTTGTGCTACGGGCGTCGCGCTGGGTCCCCTGCCGTCCCGCCGGGAGGTGGTGCATACGGACGCGTCCCTGACAGGGTGGGGCGCAACGTGGCAGGGGCGTGCGGTTCAGGGCGTCTGGCCGGTGCGGCAGAGGGGGCTCCATATCAACGTCCTGGAGCTCCTGGCCGTTCAGCTTGCGCTGCGCCATTTCCTGCCGGTCTTGCGGGGGCGGCATGTGTTGGTGCGGTCGGACAACACCAGTGTGGTCTATTTCATCAACCACCAGGGGGGAACTCGGTCGGAGTGCTTGCTGGCAGTGGCACGAGGGCTGTTGACTTGCGGGTTTGACCGCGATGCACATCCCAGGGACTCTGAATGTGTCGGTGGATTTCCTGTCGCGCCACGTTTCGCTGCCGGGCGAGTGGCGGCTACACCCGGAGGTAGTGGTCTCCATTTGGGGGTTGTTCGGCCGGGCGAGGGTGGATCTCTTTGCCTCTCAGGGAACGACTCATTGCCCGCTGTGGTTCTCCCTGTTGGAGTCCACCGGTCCCCTGGGTCAAGACGCGCTGGCTCACGACTGGCCCAGGGTTCTGCTGTACGCGTTCCCGCCGTTCCCTCTGATCCATCAGACGCTGCTCCGGGTCCTTCAGGAGGGCCACAGGATGATACTGGTGGCCCCGTATTGGCCGGGGAGGACATGGTTTCCCTTGCTGCTCAGGCTCTGCTGCGGCTTGGCGAGACCCCTTCCCTCCAGGCGGGATCTCCTGTCTCAACTGGGGGGCCGGCTTCTCCATCCGGACCCCGGCCGCCTGCGGCTTTGGGTGTGGCACCTCCGGGGACCGGTTTAGCGTTTACAGCCTATACTGGGGAGGTTGGCCGCACCATGTGCAATGCCCGGGCTCTGTCCACACGCCGGCTGTATTCCTGTAAGTGGAACGTGTTCGACGGGTGGTGTCGTGGCAGGGGACTCGACCCGCGTCTCTGCTCGGTGACGTCCATACTGACCTTCCTTCAAGAACTGCTCAGTAAAGGCCGTTCTCCGTCCACCCTGAAGGTATACGTTGCTGCGATTTCGTGTGGGCACGCTGGGTTTGGTGGGACTAGTGTCGGTCGTGTTACTGACGTTTCACTGTTTTTGAAAGGTGCCCGCCGGTTGCACCCGCCCTGTCGTCCTGTGGTGCCGGCTTGGGACCTCTCGGTTGTCCTTGATGCCCTGCGTTCCCCGCCATTTGAGCCTTTGGGGGAGATTGCCCTCAAGTGGCTGTCTATGAAGACAGCGTTTCTCCTGGCTATGGCCTCCGGACGGCGGGTGAGTGAACTCCATGCTCTGTCGGTGACCGAGGCCTGTTGTCGTTGGCATCCTGACGGCTCGGGGTGTGTCTATGTGGCCGGATGTGTCCTTTGTCCCGAAGGTGTCTTCTGGTCGGTATGACGGGCCCCTTCAGTTGGCCCGTTTTGGTTCTGGTGAGCCCCCTGACCCTCTGTGCCCTGTTCGTGCACTGGAGGTGTACATTCGCTCCACGGCCTCGATAAGGCGTTCAGACGCCCTGTTTGTCTGCTGCGCCGGCCCTCGCGTTGGTCGGGCTCTGTCCAAGCAGCGTCTCTCCCACTGGGTCGTGGGGGTTGTGACAGAGGCCTATGCCTTGCGGGGGCTGCCGTTACCGCCTGGGGTGAGGTGCCATTCTATGAGGGGCATGTCAACTTCGTGGGCTGCTGTGAGTGGTGTGTCGTTGGACGTCATCTGTGCGGCGGCGTCATGGTCGTCCCCAAGCACCTTCGCCAGGTTTTATCGGGTTAATGTTGCCGCCCCCGCACCCCCTGCAGGGGGTTCTGCGGCGCCGCTCATCCGTTTCACAGTAAGGTGAGGTTCTGGTTGGTTTCCTCGTGACCTTGCTGATATTCGTCATCCAGTGCTTAAGCACCGCCTCTGGCGGTCAGGAAGGATGAAATAGAACGAGAGTTACGACTGTAACTACGGTTCTATGAATCCTGGATGACCGCCAGAGCGCCCGGTCCCTCGGAATCCTTGTGCAAGAAAGGTTCTAGGGACTGTGCTTCCGGTGTCACGTGGCTTTATAGACTCTCGCGTGAGCTACCGGAGGTCACGGGTGACTTTGTTGTTATTTGACTCTCGATCTGTGCATGCGCGAGGATGATCATCCAGTGCTTAAGCACCGCCTCTGGCGGTCATCCAGGATTCATAGAACCGTAGTTACAGTCGTAACTCTCGATTTCCTTGTATAAGTTTGGCGGGGGCGGTGCTGTGTCCATGGTAGCAGTTCACGCTAGTCGCTGTTAAAAGTCCAATATGTAGTCCAGATTGAAATTACAGCAGTCCTGAATGCGAGCAACTGTTAAAATCCACTCAATCCATAGATAGCGCTTGATAAAACTAGAATAACAAGCTTGGTTTACAAAATAATTACAAAATTAATAGCTGACTGAGGACTGAGTTTTCATAATACTTTCAAGCAACTTTTGTTAAACTCATCACTCTATCAATGTGCAGAAGCCTGTACTTTTCCATTTGATGTTTTGTCTATCTGAAGGCCAAGCTACAAGCACACCGTGGCAGATGCTGATTTGAGGACTTCATTCTCCCATGCTATATTATCACTAAAGTAAAGTACAAGTACTTTTTTTATATTGAAACATTGGTATTAAAATGTCTTTATAATTATAAATATATCGAGTATCCGGGCAACTCCAGTTTAACGTCTTAGCATTTCGTCCCACAGAACGCTTGTTATGCGTTATTATAGTTATATGGTATATAATCCAGATGGGTTAATCACTTTTGGGCGGATTACCATCACTGGCCAGTGGCCTGTAGAATGTTATTATAATACATCCATGTGTAGAATGCACACATTGGAGACTCCGCACCATGTTCCGATCAGGTAAAGTTTCACTTCCGGGTAATCGAGTGACCGAAATGTATAAAATACATAATAAAAAAGGTTAATTATTGCATTTTCTAGTTCCAAAAACCAGTCATAATATATCATAATATACCTGTCTTATAAGGAATGAAAAAAACCAAAATGGTCATTTTTGTATATTGCCGTGTGCCTGAAAGTGCAAAATAAAATAATAAATAAATAAATTTCCCTTCAAAAATAGAAAATGAATTGAACGCGAAAGTACACGGACCGACAAGCTATTATTATAGATAGTATATATCATTAAAGATAATACAATCTATGTACTATATACTATCCATAATATAATATTATAGATATTATATAGTACATAGATATTATTATAGAGCCATGTGTACAAGTCATACCTGCAACCGCTGTCTTCTCTTGTTTTATGGATGCGTAACCTCTGTTGTCCCGTACCCCAGCAGACCCTTGTATTGTCCGTAACTGTAGATCTAAACTCTGTCTCCAGACCAAAACAAACGCGGACCTGATCTGAACCGGAAAACATGTTAGCCCTGTTACTTCCGCATATCGATATGACAAAATAAAACTAAAGCTTTATATTTGTAATTACAGAATGGTAGACGTGGGTCCGTTGTGACACCGTTTACGCACGTATTTCTATTGCTTTGTTTGATTTAACTTTTATTTATTTTGTGCCGTGAATTGAACAAGTTTAGATGAGAGCGTACAGCCAGCAGAGGGCACCAATGTTCATTCTCCGCTCAGGATTTTGTTTTTCTATTTAGAGCCCGTGCCAGTGTGGTCCGGAGCTCACTTGCGAGCGAGGGTGATCCCATGATATAATGCAGTCTATGCCCATGCATTACGATAGCTGTTGGTAAAGCAGCTGTCGGGAAAAACCGCGCCACAATGAAAGAAAACAACATGAAACACCCGCGCACAAGTTTGTCAGGTGTAACCATGGATGTATTATATTAACTGGATAGGGTATCACTAGCTTGTAGCTGAATAACTCACGTGCTCAGGGGATTCTCGCGGTACTGCAGACTGAACGAGACTAAATTCACGTGGGCTACCCAGAAATTTTCCCCATAGAACTCAATGCATATTAAAACAGCTCAACCTCAGCTGACAGAGAACCTACAGCTTTCATAAAGGTCGGATTTTGTGGAGATTTCAGTGTCCCTTGTCATCCTGAACTTTTTTTCTTCTTAAATCCTTCGGTTTTGTTTAAATCCACACTTTAGTGCCACAAACTCTGCTCCTCTGGCTCTCGCTCTAACTCCCGCTCTGATGAACTGCTCTGATTGGTCAGAGCGCGGCGGAGCCCCACTGTGCAGTGCGTGAGACCTGGGCTGAATCCGAATGTCCACACTATACCCTATATAGTGCACTATATAGTGGTCACGCCATTTTGTAGGGGTGTCCAAATGTCCAGAGAGAAAAAGTAGTGCACTGGAATTGTCCCACAATGCATCTCGAAAATGTAGTGAGCAGCGATGGTCACTAGACGGAAGTAAAATGGCGGAGGCAGCAAGAGACGTGTTGGAACAGGAGCGGGACATGAGCTATAAATGTGAGTTTATAATCATCATAAATATGGAAATGTGTAAACCGTGATGTGTTTTTGACGATAAGCTGCCAAAATACACATTTGAAGTCAGAATACCATCGCCGTTTAATGCGAAACAACGTACCAATGTTATGCCGCAAAAAATGTTAGCATTTTTGCGTATCATGACGCTAACATCTCAAGCTAACGCTACAGAAACGGGTCACTGGTGGTCAGTCATTAATGTTATTAAAGCACTTGTGTTATACGTGTAGCATTTATTGTGTTAAATGTTTTTCTAAAGGGACAGACACTGATGTGGAGAGACTCATCCGACTACGGATGAAAAACGGCGGCCTGTTCTCAGGCCGCCGTTTTGCATCGGCGGCTGGATGGGAGTACGACCATTATGAATGAATACTTATTCAAAAAACGTCTACTCGTATTCAAATGCTTTTATGTATCGTTACTTTAGGGCAGTGATAAAGGAAATGGGGCTGAGCCGCCTGATCAGCCCTGCCAGAGCGGCCAAGAAGTGGGAGAATTTGAAAAAGACCTACAAGGTTTGTTTCTTTGAAGCTTTGTGTGTAATTTGTGAAGCATATATTATATAAAACTCACTGTTTTAAGGAGCTCAGACAGCCACGGACAGGGACAGAAGGAGGGGAGCCTACCGCCATATCCTGGAAGTGGTACTCCCTCATGGATGAGGCAATAGGCAGCAGGCCATCTGTGCAGCCTCCCTGCCTGATTGCCTCATCCATGGGGGATGCTGCTTCCACATCTGTGGAACAACCCCCTCCCCCCGTACAGCCAGACGAGATAGAGGAAGAGGAAGAGGAAAGAGTGGCAGCCAAGAGGCCGAGAAGGGAGAGTTTGTTGAGTTTTTTTGGAGAAGGTGGAGAAGAAGGAAGAGGAAAGGGAGAAGCGAGAAGAGGAGAGGGGAAGAAGAGAGGAAGAGAGAGAGGAGAGACTGTTGAGTTTGTTGGAGAGAATAGTGGAGAAATTATAAATAAAAATGTATTTTGATAAGTGTAGTTTGAACTATATGCATATCGACATACAATGATGAACACTATTTACACACAAAAAATTTAATCAACTAGACATTTGTAAAGAACTATACATACATTCAACAAGATATTTACATATTCAATTGTGTTTGTTTTTATTTAAATAGGCCAAAACACAGATTATTCAAACATTTAATTAATAGTCGTGGTCCCGAAGAGCTGGTAGCCTGGCCCTTGGGGTGGAAAGTGCTGCTGCCATCCGTCCACGCAGCTCCTGTCCACACAGCTCCTGTCCACACAGCTCCTGTCCACACAGCTCCTGTCCACACAGCTCCTGTCCACACAGCTCCTGTCCACACAGCTCCTGTCCACGCAGCTCCTGTCCACGCAGCTCCTGTCCACACAGCTCCTGTCCACACAGCTCCTGTCCACACAGCTCCTGTCCACACTGCTGATCAGGCTGGTGCTGCTGATGCTGGTCCTGCTCATCATCAGCTCCTGTCCACACAGCTCCTGTCCACGCAGCTCCTGTCCACACTGCTGATCAGGCTGGTGCTGCTGATGCTGGTCCTGCTCATCATCAGGCCCTGGCTCCTCTTCCACTGGCTCCCAGAGATCACCATCGCTGACGCAGATGTTGTGCAGGATGGCGCAACAGGCAGTCACCTCGACTGCAAAGGTGGGTTGGACTTCCAGTGCCTTAAAAAAAATGGATCGCCATCTTGCCTTCATCATGCCAAACGCTCTCTATTACAGATCGTGCCCGTGCATGGTGCCGGTTGAAGCGGGCTTCCACTGGGCTCCGAACAGGCTCTCTGTATGGAGTGAGGAGTGTGATGGGCTGACGGAGGCAAGGCTAGCCACCATCCCCAAGGAGGACGTGTCCATTTGGGGGATAGAGCCGGTGGACGTAGAGGGGGCTGTTTTTAAGCACTCGAGAATCGTGTACAGATCCGGGGTAGCCAACAAACAAATCAATAAATAAGCCACGGTGATTACACACAGCCTGCATTTGAATGGAATAAAACAATTTCCTGTTAAAATAACACTGTGCATTTTCTTGAAGGAGCTTTATTCTAATGTGGCAGCCGTCGATGCTCCCCACAACATTATTGAGAGCAGCTGATCCAGCCAGCAACTGAAACCCAGCTGCAACTTGGGGAAGTTCCTCCAGGGAAGGGAAATGAATTATTTGGCCACGCATTTGAAGGATCTGGTTGGCCACCCTGTGGATCACATCGTGGACTGTGGACTGGGGCATGTCAAATGCCCTGGCGACAACACGGTATGCGGTGCCACTGGCCAACCAAAAGAGGAAGACCAAAACCTCCATGTCCTGGCTCCAGCCCTGGTGATGAGCACTCCTCAGGTGGCTAACCAGACGGGTGATGGTGGTTCGAGTGAGGCGAAAATCGGGGCGAAGGTCAGACTGGCCATTTAAGTACATGCTGAGTAGGGGTACATGGTGGTTCAGTCGGCAGTACACTGGTGGTTCACCCTAAAACAAAACAAAAATTCTCTTAAACTTAATATGATACTTCTAGATTCATTTTTTAATTCTGTATCTGCACTTTTAGTTATGAGTGCAGACACAGGAATAAGTACTCATTTTTCATTTTGAGATTTAAAAATGTAAATAAAAATGAAGAGTATATAGCTGAAGTCATGTTCTTTTGTGCCCTGGCATTGATTTTGCCAAATGTATTGTGTGTTGCAGGGAGCTGGAGCTGCCCTGAGACAACTGAAGTAGAAACCCTCACTACATCACTCGCACCTAATAACACACAAAAAAATCACAGAAGCCCTGTGCCCCATGGCCAAGCAAATTCTATTATTGTTTAATGATTAAGTACTCATTTTTCATTTAGAAAAAATGAGTACTTAATCCATTTTCCTTGCTATGGTTTTGTGTTCTTTCAACCAATAAAATATTTGAATGTTCTTGCATTTTAAGTGAGTGTGTCTATACAATGTGTTTTCTTGTTGAAATATGTCTAAATGTATATGACTAATGTGTTTCTCATTGACTGAGAATAGTATTTTGAATTAGTAAGTACACCAAAAGTACTATAATTTACCCAGTAGATGGTGCTAATGCTATATAGACAAAGGACGAATACAATACTTACACAACGCCTTGCTAATGAACGAAGAGCCATTCTCCTCCTCGCCCTCATCGCCTGTCTTCGCCTTCTCTCTGTTCGGCGGTTTTTAATTCGCATTATGATAACTTGTATAATAGTTATGAAAAACACCGCAAAATTCAGTGGAGGTGCCATTTCACCGGTGTTAGAGGAGCACCTCCTGCTTAAAACCCAATCCCGGTCAGGTGGCGGGAATATGAAAGACGTCAACCAAAATTCATAAATATGAATATAAATTGTAAAAACATTTTATACATGTATATTAGACAAATATTGATATTTTAATATACTTTTATTTATATATAAAATTATATTGATCCAATGACATGTGACGGGTGTGATGTGGGCCGCGGCTAAAAATAGTGTGCAGCTGTCCGAATCGCCAACAGAATGAGTGCAATGACTCACTCACTCAGTCGCTATATAGTCCCGAACTATATAGTGAGTGAGTGAATAGGGTATAGTGTGGACATTCGGATACAGCCCTGCTCTCCACTCCCTGTGGGCAGGCTCCGAGTGGTGAGTGGTGACACAGCCTCTCCAGTTTTCTAACGTTCTGTTTTAAAGTATGCAGTTGGATATTGCATTTAATGCAGATTTGAAAGACTCCATAGTGTTGTCCACAGTTTGGTCAATGACCGAGGGACTGCAGCAGCTGTGAGCAGGTTCACCTGCAGCGGTGTTCAACATTGGCTGTACTAGTTCTTTGAACCTTGTCATAGATTTATCATTTAAAGGACAACCCACCCTCAAATCCTTTTTTGTGTGCTGATAAACGATATAAATGAGTGTCCAATAGTGTTGTGTACATATCCTGGTCATAATTTTGCCACTTTAGTGCAAATTAGTTGAAAGATCCACTTTCTGCCTAAAACCGTCAGTGAGGCGCCATCTGCAGGCGACTTGTGTTTACTACATTTGAATTTTGAATCTGGCTCCACCATAGGCGCAGCTGTGATGGCTGACGTCGAGAAGGGTCTGTCTGCAGCCTGCAAGACAGAGGCGTGTAGTGTAGTAGGCGTGTCTTGTAATGACGTCACTACAAGACACGCCTACTACATGAATGAGGTTAAAGCACTTGGAATTCTGGAAGTATATCCATTGAAAAGACATGGCAGACCGTACGCAAACAGTAAGTGACAACCAACAACGTGTTTTATTTATTTTTAGGCCGTTACAGAAGATATGTATAAATGCACATCACCCTGATGAGAAATGTTTTTTAAGAAGTGAACTAATACATTGCAGAGAAAGTAATTCATATGGGTTTCTTCTGAGAGTCCATGTGCCATTAACATGTCGATTGGCACATAGCATATTTGCCCAAGTCATTTTGCATCGTTTAAATGGCAATAAGAGGAAAAACATAACTTTACACATTAAAGTTTTAATTAGTTAGGCAATTATACAATGTAGCTCACAATGTTTCCTATCACAGTTACAGAAGTCACCGACCATAGTTATTGGATGATGTAACAAGACATTTGTGTTTCTGAGTGTGCACAAATTTATGTTTATGTCTGCTTTGAGTTACATCCTACGATTGTTAGTGATGGAAATCAAGCTCCAGTGCTGTAGCAGGGGAACACGCTCACGTGTGTAACTTACCCTAACCCATTGCAAGAGGCAATTGGAAAATTCAAAAAGGGGCCAAAGTATGAACCATGGTAAGATTATTTTAAATATTGATGGACATATTTCAATGTGCACTGCAACATCTAATCTGCGATTGTTCTTTTTGGACAGTGAATTTAAAATGATTGCGAATGCCCTGGTGAGACATTTACCAGAGGCGGCGGCAGTGAGGCTCAAATAATTTGAAGAGATATGGAGATTACCGGCTGGTGTCCTGGTGCAGTGGTAACAACCTGGAGCTGAACGCCCAGAAGACAGTGGAGATGATTGTGGACTTCAGGAAGAGCACTGTCCCCCCGCCCCCACCCTCCGTGATGGACTCCCCCATCACCTCTGTGGAGTCCTATCGTTTCCTGGGCACCACCATCACCCAGGACCTCAAGTGGGAGCCGACCATCAACTCCCTCATCAAGAACGCCCAGCAGAGCTCAGGAAAGCCAAGCTGCCTGCACAGATGTTGGTGCAGTTCTACACGGCCATCATCGAGTCCATCCTCACCTCCTCCATCACCGTGTGGTTCGCTAGAGCCACAGTCAGGGACAAACAGAGACTACAGCGCATTGTGCGCTCTGCAGAGGAAGTGATCGGCCGCAGCCTTCCATCGCTGCAGGACCTGTACGTCGCCCGTGCTCGAGTCCGGGCTGGTCATATCACAGCCGACCCCTCTCACCCTGCACAGGGACTATTCCAACCACTCCCCTCAGGCAGGAGACTGCGGTCCATCAGGACTAGAACCTACCGCCACAAGAACAGTTTCTTCCCCTCTGCTGTTGGACTCTTGAACACTTCTTAACCTGTCCCCCCGCCCTTTATAAAGTCACTTTACTGCCCATCATACGTCACTTTACTTCACTGTACTGCTGTCACCTTACATTGTGTGCACCATGTGCACTTGTATATTGTAAATAGTAACTGTAACTTTATTTTAAATTTTAAATTATTTCTTAGTTTTTTTAATTCTTTATTTTTTATTATCTCTCTCTGACTGTTGCACTGAGCCAAAGCAATTTCCAAGTCTGTGACTTCCTGTTACTTACGTGGCAATAAAAATTATTCTGATTCTGATTCTGAGATTAGCGCTCTCCACTGAAGCCTTTCAATTAAGATAATAATAATATAAAAAAATTGTTGCAATATTTGTTTTGTGTAGAACTTATTCAGTGTCTACATTTCAGAGCCATTCACATAACACATATTCATAAAAAAGCATGTACATAAAATGCCAGATAACAACTTATTGTTCTTTATCTCCCTCTCCCACATACATATTTGACAAAACACAATAATAATGAATGTCTGCTTGTCCCAAAATGCAAAAGCAGGGAGCTGGGCACAAATGTTATGGCATGTTCTCTTTGTGATCAGTAATGTGAGACCGTGGGCGTAGGAGTGTGTGGTGGTGGTGTAATAATAGCTTTAATTTGTAAAGTTTCTCAAAACGCCACAATGTAGGCTTAATTCATTTAGTCCACACAGTGTGCCACAGCTGGGTTGGAGTAATGGATGCCGGGCTGCAAATCTGTGCTATTGGCCACCACCAACCAGTCTCTCACTATGTCAAGGCAAGGCAAGTTTATTTATATAGCACAATTCATACACAAGGCAATTCAAAGTGCTGAACAAAACAAGAAAGCATTAAAATCATAAATAATCACAGAACATTAAAAAGAAGGATAAAAATATAAAATCCCTCAGTTGTATGCACAGCTAAACAGAACTGTCTTTAAACTGGTTTTAAACATTGTCATTAAGGAGGCCTGTCTCACATCTTCAGGAAGACTGTTCCAGATTTTAGCAGCATGAATCTGAAAAGCAGCCTCCCCATGTTTAGTTCTGACTCTGGGCACTAACAGGAGTCCAGTCCCTGTGCTCCTCAGAGTCCGGGCTGGTTCATATGGGACTAACATGTCCATCCATCCATCCATCCATTTTCTACCCTTTAATCCATTTCTGGGTCAGGGGGGTGGCAGTCAGAGATGCCACCCATGTCTCATAGCACCAGCCCCTCACTGACCCTCTGCAGGTGGTGAGTCCACAGGAGGACAGCTGCTCTCTGAGTGTGAGCCTAGCCTTGATCTTTCAGTGGGGGCTTTGGGAAAAGTCGGGTTAAGTGTCTTGCCCAAGGACACAACGACAGCAGTCATCAGTGGGAGTCGGTGGAGAAGGTGCAGAGGGCCCACAACCCACAACCTTCTGGCCTTAAGGCCAATGCTCTACCAACTGAGCTACTGTCGCCCCTGGGACTCCTTGGGACTAACATGTCACTAATATATTTTGGTGCGAGGCCATGGAGAGACTTGTACACAAGCAGATCTGTTTTAAAGTCTATTCTCTGAGCCACAGGAAGCCAGTGCAGAGACCTGAGAACTGGACTAATGTGGTTGTACTTCCTGGTTCTAGTCAGGACTCGAGCTGCTGCATTTTGAATGTACTGCAGCTGTTTTACAGCCTGTTTGGACAGACCTGTGAGCAGGCCATTGCAGTAGTCTAACCTACTGGAGACAAATGCATGGATAAGAATCTCCAGGTCTGCTTTAGACACTATGTTTTTGATCCTGGCAATGTTTTTTAGATGGTAAAAAGCTGCTGATGTTACTGATTTGATGTGGCTATTAAAATTTAAGTCTGAGTCCAGTATTACCCCTAGATTTCTGACCTTGTTTGAAGGTTTTAGGGAGAGAGACTGTAGGTTTCTTTGTTTCTGGGGACCAAAGACAATCATTTCAGTTTTGTCTGCGTTTAGCTGAAGGAAGTTGTTTTGCATCCACTCACTGATCTGTTGGATACAGTGAAGGAGTGAGTCCACTGGTCCATGTTCTCCTGCAGTCAGTGAGACATAGATCTGAGTGTCGTCTGCATAGTTATGATAGGAAACTTAGTTTCTGCGTATTAACTGACCTAACGGCAGCATGTAGAGATTGAACAGAAGAGGTCCCAGGATCGACCCCTGTGGTACTCCACAGGTCAGGGCCACATGATCTGAGACACAGTTTCCAATCTCCACAAAGTACTTCCTGTCCTCAGGGTAAGACCTAAAACAACTTAGGGCGGTGCCAGCGACTCCAACCCAGTCCTCTAATCTCTGTAAGAGGATCTCATGGTCGACAGTGTCAAAGGCAGCACTTAGATCTAACAAGATTAAGGGTGTATTCAGACCTGCACATTTGCTCCACTTTAAACGAACCAGGATTCGTTTGGAACTCTGATCCGAATCTTTTATGCAGGTCTGAATACACACAAACAAATCCTGGTCCGGACCAAAGAACCGAACCGAGACCCACTTTTTGAGGTGGTCTCGGTCCGCTTCCAAACGAATTCTGGTCCAAGTCGAATCAGGTCTGAATACATTCGGTGTCGATCCGACACAACTCCAAGATACGTGCGCATTTTTTGGGCTTCACAAGCCGCAGACAGAAACTGAGGAATTAGCCACGCAGCTGCTAACTATGCTGCTAACTATGCTGCTAACGCTACACAACAACAATGAGCCGTGTGCAGACCTGGAGCAGTGAGGAGACGCTGTGCAACAGGCTTATGGAGTTACAACTGTTCACAGTATACAGTGATGTTAATGGCACCATCTTCAAATCATTTGCATTATTAAAAGCCTGACACTGTTTGACTCACGTCTCAAAGAGCAATATTCTGCATCATGTAGTGAATTGTGTTCTTTGGTTCCTACCTGATCCTCAGCGTCTGTTTGTCCCGTGGTTATTATAGATCCATGGTTTATCCACGATGCTGCTGTCAGTAAGTTGTGGAACAGGGTTATTATCATAGATCTATGTGTGGGACAGGACACGGAGCGCACAGAGTCTCCTTCGGCTTTCTCCTCACGCATTCTCCGACGCTGTTCCAATATTTAAAACAACGTGTTTGGCCTGTGTCATATGAGCTGCTGTTGATGTTGAAGGTGGTTTTGCTCTAAAAAGAGCAAACATAGGCAGAGCAGACATGCTGCACATACGAGCCCTCTGTTTTCCTCCGGTTCTGCGTCTATCCTCTGTGAGCTCTCTCTGTCCAATAGGAGCGCCGATCGTCACACGTGTCAATATGTTTATATAAAAAAGTTCACTTGCAAAAAGGACAGTCTGAATACGAACCGGAGCAAAAGAAAAAAGTTTGGTCCGCTTTTGATTCGGATCAAGCAAGCGGAGCAAAGGACTTTTCAGGTCTGAATACACCCTAAGATTGAGACTTTGCCTGCGTCAGTGTTCAGCCGGATATCGTTTGTAACCTTAACGAGAGCAGTCTCAGTGCTGTGGTGGGGTCTAAAGCCGGACTGAAACATATCAAATGAGTTGTTGATTATAAGAAATCTAGTAAGCTGTAGGTAGACCACTTTCTCAAGGACTTTCCCCATAAATGGCAGATTTGAGATGGGACGATAGTTGTTAAGTACCGTAGCATCGAGACTGCTCTTTTTTAGCAGGGGCCTGATGACTGCAGTTTTCAGGGCCTTTGGGAATATTCCAGAATGAAGGGACATGTTTACTATCTGTGTGAGTGAAGGTAACAGACTGCTCAGAACAGACTTCAGAAATCTAGTGGGTAGTACATCCAAGCTGCATGTGGAGGAGCTCAAACTGGAGATTATCTCTTGGACAGTTTTATCATTTACAGGTGCAAAGTGAGTTAGCTCAGAGAGCCTTTCTGGCTGTTGGATGGTTATCTGTGGATTGGAGACAATGGCGTTTTTGATGCCTTGAACCTTGTCATTGAAAAAATTAGCAAACTCATTGCATTTACGTTTGGAAGTAAGCTCTAATGGCATTTGAACAGGGGGGTTTGTTAATATATTAACTGTTGAGAACAGAACACGCTTATCTTTGAAGATCTCGTAATCAACCAGGAGGTTGGACTTGCGCCACTTCCGCTCGGCCCTCCGGCACTTTCTCTTTTGTGCCCTGACCGAGTCTGCTTTAGCCCACGGTGCCTTCTGCTTATTTTTCACTATTTTAACCTTCACAGGGGCAACGGTATCCAGAACATTCAAAACACTAGAGGTGACAGAGTTAAACAGTTCATCTACAGTAGCATACGATGCATTCTCAAAGTTTATCATTCCCATAAATAGTTCACTCGTATTTTCATTTATGCGCCTTCTTCGAACAGTTGCAGAGTCCACTGGTGGTTTGTTAGTGAAACACATGTCAAAAAAAACACAGAAATGATCCGAAAGAGCAACATCGACCACGTTTACATTTGAAATATTCACCCCCTTAGTAACTAACAGATCTAGAGTGTGCCCTCTGCTGTGGGTGGGGGCACTTACGTGCTGAGTGAGGTCAAAGGATTCAAGTACAGAACTCAGCTCATTTGCATTTCTGTCATCAACATTATCCACATGAATATTAAAATCACCTGTAATAACCAAACTATCAAAATCTGTGCATACAACTCTACATACAATGTCCACACATGTGGGTGAAGTGTCTTGCTCAAGAACATACTAGACTGCACTTGTGGCAGCCAGGATTCGAGCCACCAACCATAGGCCCCTTTTATAAATTAATCTACAAATTACACACAAGTGTAACGCTAGGCTAGTAGCGGAGTGAACAATTAGGTTGACCAGAAGTAGATTCGGCCAAGGAGCCAGGGTGTGTGAATGAAACAGACAAAATCAATTGCGCTTTTAGAAAAGTATATATATATATATATATATTGATTGAAGTCACAGATTCTATAAATATAGGCGAGGTATGCGATAACGATAGTATATTATTTACATGTGTTGCTATAAATAGGGCAGATATAAGGAAATATTTGTAATACAAAAACAAAACACAAAAACAAAAAGTGTCCTTTGGTAGGTCAGTTCAATTCAGTTATGGTGGGCTCATAACTGTACTTTAAGTTCCTTTTAGAGTCTTTAGAGTTCCTTTTTGGGATTCAGAAAAGTTCAAGTATGCAAGATCCTACCACTCAGGTAGAACAATAGCTCGCCATCAGGAGGTGATTGCAGTTGGTCGAAGAGCCGTTGCAATAATCCAACGTAAAACAAAAGCCTGACCTGGAAAGGTCAAAACAAACAAAAACACAAAATAAGCATTTGTATAAATAAACTATTCTACTGAAAAGGTACATGATGTACATGTGGAATGTACATAGAAGAGTAAATGTAGATACATATTTCCATATGTAACTGTTCCAAAATAAAAGTACATATTTTATGTAAAATATGCTAAAGTTATATTATTTATAACAAAAGTCAAATCATAAATCAACCACTAAATAGCTGATCAATATCATAAAGGTTCCTCGATTCAGGAACCTAAATCTCAAAACAAGTGCACTTTAAATCAGTTTGATTCATTAAATACATACTCAAGTAATTCATTAAATACTCTTATATAGATTATTTGAGCAGAGATAAAAAAATAGTACTCAAATACTCAAGCAGAGTCAGTCAAGTTGCGCAACGATCAAAAATAAACACGCTACGTTAAAAATATCAAATTAACAAAGGATGGAAACCGGTTGCCGCGTTACTACAGTACGGCAAGGTTTCCACACGTAGTCAGAACTAAAAATAGCTCAATCTAAATGCTGGACGCGATGCTTGGTGCGTCGCGGACGCATGTAAAACAGGGACAATAGTGACCGTGTGTAAATGGAGTTTTGAATAGGAGCGGCAGCGAGGTTACCACCAAACAAAACTGAACATTATCATATAACGTAAGATCACTCGCTAAACACAAAAGAGACAACCCGAACTGCTGTAAAGTAACTCACCATTGAAGGTACAGAGTCAGATTCGAAGTGGGATGATGTCAGGCAGAGTAGTTTGTTGGGTTTGTTAGCCCCGCTAGTGGCTGATACTCTGAAAGTTACGCGATCATGAGCGCTCACAAAGATATGCAGCACATAATACGACCACAACTTGTATACGGACTCACCCTGGATCGGAGATTCAACGTAAAAGATAATATGAGGCAAAATCAGCGCGGTAAAAGGCAATAAACGCCGAGAAGCCAGACGCACGCCACAGGCCACAGTCACAGAGAGCCGTCAAGGAAGGGGCGGGGGGAATGACCTGGTATGACCCCGCAGGTTAGAGGGAAGCAGCGCTGACGCTGTATGCATTTATTGGGCCGCAATATTCATAAAATATTATTAATGTTGGGCAGCCATAATAAATAAAAATATCATGTTAGGAAATACGGGTTACACAAGCACTGACATTATTTGACTCATTTGCTTTTGTGGGCAAATTTACTACTTTGATATTTACAAAATTCGCCCATTTTCCCTCAATAAATAATGATGGCATCATAAAATTCACTATTGTGCATAAATTCGTTATTGGGCATAGATAGTAGCTACTTGGACTCATATGCTCATACCCCTTTAAGAAACGTGGAGTGGGCGTGTCGTGAAAAATGAAGTAGGTAAGTCGTGTCGTCACTACACGACACGCCTCTGTCCTGCAGGCTGCAGACAGATACACTTGCTGACGTCTGCAGTGATGGCTGACGTCAGTTGCCCTGCCGCTCTGAGGTATATAAGCGGCCCCAGTCTCGTTCACGCCCCCGTAGCGAGTTGGAGAAGAAATAGCAGCGAGTATTTTCACCAATTGTCAGGTTTGTATTATAGATAAGATAATTGTGCAGTGTTAATAGCGTTGTTGTTTCAACATATTAAAAGTAATACAATTATAACGTCAAGATTAGTTTTTTATCCTGTGTTTTTTCTGATCACTGATCACTACACTGTGAAACTGAACACAAAAAAGGGTAAATACAAACCGTCTAAATCCAAGTCCTATTATGAAGTATGAAAACAAATTACCCCCATACTCCACATGTCATGTACCATAATATTTAGCAGAAAGCCTGTTTAGTAGATGTACTATAGACACAGGTCTTGGCGCACAAGCTTCAAGGTAGTTCTGAGATCATAATCTACTCTGATATGAAAAATAATCCACATTGTAGAAATTAGTCTTACTATACCACTATGCAAATAAGTCTTTCCTCCCTTACTATTACTTACTACTAATATTATTACTTATGTTTTCAGCCTAAAGCAACCAGAGAAAAGGCCTGTCAGACTGATCCAATCATCAGCATGCGTGTGTCCTGGCCAATGTTAAGCCTAGCAGGCGGAGCAAAGGTGATTTGTCTTTTATAACATTGTCTGTATAATGCACTTTGAATTGTACAAGAGTTTAATTTTGCTTTGGATTTGATGTCAGAAGCTACTGTAACTATTTCTTAATGCTATTAATAATGTGTTTGTTTTTCTGTGTTCTTTTAAACAGTCTTTCAGGTGCAGGCTCCACATTAGAGCGTCAGTGTTTCATTTGATAAGGGACCTTCATGGAAATCATGATGAATCTGCAAAGTAACAGTGTAATTGACATCCAACTTATCCAGGTAAAACACCACCATGAATACATTTGAACAATTAATTGGGGATCATTTGGCGCATTTTTTAAAATTTATTTCAGAGCAGTGAAGTTGGGAACAGTGTAAGGATGCTGCTGTCACCTTACATTGTGTGCACCATGTGCACTTGTATATTGTATATAGTAATTGTAACTCTATTTTAAATTTAAATGTATTCCATAGAAGTGCTTTTTTAAAATGTATTTATTTTATTATGCCTTCTCTACCTTTACCTCTCTTTCTGACTGTTGCACTGAGCCAAAGCAATTTCCAAGTCTGTGACTTCCTGTTACTTACGTGGCAATAAAAATTATTCTGATTCTGAGGATGGAGAAGGAGGGATGTAGTCTGAACATGCTGAAAGAGAGGGGTGTCAAAGGCAAATGTGACAGACAGACACACAGGAGTGCAGAAGTATATAAGTATATAAGAAAGGATATCACTCACTATTTTTACCCTTGGCACATGGGAAAGGGTATGTATTGAGTGTAAAATTAACATATAATATATCTAATCCATGTATAAAAAAATGTCATAGGAATGGGGAAGAAAATTGATACAGACAATAGGTCTGTGATATGCTAATGAATTAGGGTCGTTAGCCTCAGCAGGGTCGTTAGACCTGCTCCCTTCTACATCAAACAGACCTTAGATTGTTTATGAGTTAGTATCAGGATTAGGGTGTGGCTCACCACACCCATAGGTTATAAATCTCCAACGCGCGGTCTGAGAATTCCTTCCCTGAAGAAGTCCTTTGGATTGAGGACGAAACGTCGGGAAAACCTGCTAAGAAGTACAGATGATGAGAAACCTTCCTTTGCTTTGACTAATCCCTGTACGACTGAGGGCTTACACAAACTGTTGATGCAGAGTCATGGCTCATTTTGTCTGTGTAACCCTAAACACAATATCCATCTCTTTAGCTCTACATCAAATAAAAATATTAGCAATAATGCTAACACCAATGTACCATTCAGTAACGGGACCCATTCTGCGCTGCACTGATGCCTAGCCGCCCGCACCAGTGGCCTCAGGCAACGAGCTAGCCATCGGCTCAAACACGAACGGCTAAGGGCTGGCGGACTCCTCCACATTAACCTCCTCCACTTCCACCTCAAAAGAGCGCTCGGTCGCGACTCTGCTGTCACAAAATTATACAAGAGAGCTGTCAATCACAGCCCAGACCACGCCCAACTCAAAGACCCCTTCTTTGCCAACTCCTCGTAAGTAGAGCGCGCGTGCCAGGTGATTCATTAGCATAGGTAACCGCCCATTAATGCCCATAAATGGGACTGCAGGGCCGCGTGCGGAAACAGCAACATGCCTAAAGCAAAGAGTTACACGGAGAAAAAGAGTCACCGTTTTTTCTTCTTTTGCCAGACTGAGATTAAAGTCATAAATTTTTTACTTTAAAGTCGAAATATTATGAGAATAAAGTCGAACTAGCAAAATTATGAGATTAATCTAAATTATGAGATTAATATGTTAATTAGTACAGCATATATTTATATTAATCTCAGAATAGTATGTATTAATTTAAATATTAATTTAAAAATATTATAAGATGAATCTCAAAATGTTATGAGATGAATCTCAAAATGTTATGAGATGAATCTCAAAATATTTTGGACCCTGGGAGGAGATCCAGCGCGGACCAGCGCTGAGACCAATGCAGACCCGAGCAGAGACATAGACTGGAGAGACCAGCGCGGACCAGTAATAGATCCATGGGAGAGACCATCACCGAGACTCAGCGCGGACCCGGCAACCTCCTGCAGCAGCAGTATATATGCCATTGTTCTGTGGCCCGTGGATGGAGAAATTTACCCAAGGATGGGGTCACTAATAGACGGCATGATTTCAGATGTATTTCATAAAGCATTGGCACATTTAATGAATTTAAAAAATAGGCTAAATTACCACAAAAAATGAAATGAATAAATACATACATCAATATGACAGACATATCACTCTAATGTTGTATTTTATTGAACTTCACAAAAGAAGACAACACCAGCGTGCAAACATGTCGGCACTGAATGTGCTTAAAGTGCTCCTGAGCACTCGTAGGATTTGTCCTTACCCAAGAGCAATTCTGGATACGAGAAATGTATGATGCCACAATCTTCGCCCATTGTTGGTTGGTAATCTCCACACTTGTGGGAAGGGATTCAAATAAATATACACACAACAACTTAAGTACAAGCACAAAACAGAATGGCAACACGTGAATACTGCAGATAATACGAGATAAAGCACAGTAGCACAGGAATGTCGTTAACTTAGCTTGCTATCAATAGCTAAATGTTGCTAACCCACTGTGTACAACAATCAAACATTTACGAGTATATACATTTCAGTGAGAGCTTTGGGCCAACGGGATACGTAGCTAACCAGTTATTTCCAGGATTACCACATACTAGTCAACCATCCAGAGTGATCTCCATGAAACCTCCGTGTTGTGCGTTCGAGCTGGCTTTGAATTCTTTATTTTCGGCCTAAAGAGAGTCACGTGTGAATCTCGTCCACCGACCTGGACGTTGACTTTCGGGGCTTTCTGTGCGATTCTATTTCTCTGGAGGGAGGAGGACGTAATGTAGCCGAAGCAGAGCAGCCAGTTTTAAAGATGGCGGCTTGAGTTGTTTTTACCAAAGGGTCAGACGTTGTTTCCAGTGACAACACTCGTTGACCAATCAGTGTTAGGCAGTCGGCTGACGTCACGTCATGGTGTAGGTTTGGGGCGGTTGCAACCACAGTCAAGGTGGTACGAAAAAGGTACCCAAACCCCGACCCCAACCCTAGTAGAAATGCAAAATAACCGCGTCGTGCCAAGCCGCATACTACAGTACTTCACCATTTGAATGGACAATTAGCCGCCAAGCTAATCACCACAGCATGTTGCAAACATCACGTCACAGCAGGTCACAGTCATACACTGTAAGGAGAATATCCAGTTTATGAGTTGCAACAGCCAAAACAATGCCTATGGATCTTTTAGCAATAGTTTTACTTATTTAACCAAGTAATCGTTTTTGGGTCATGCGCAGTGAAAAGTTGCCATTTTCAACCTGGGCAACAATAGATCAACACATGCTTTCTGAATGCCTATTGAGCTCTTTTGACGTCTACCACAGCAGTAGATATAGCACTATCATCAGTTTGATTTCATAATTCAGCAAATTTACCAAAAATTAAAAGCGTTTTCATGCTCAGATGATGGAAAACATACTGCATGTTTTCCATAAAAATGTTTCTGCGCTGATCAAGACATGTTGCTTTTGGAGTGATGTGCAGTTGTTACATACCAAGTGCTAAGTTATGAAACTTCAACAGTCGATCCAGAAACAAAAATACCCTAAACAAGAACAAAAAATGCTGAGTGTGACACAAACGGTTACAGAGAGTTTACTTTTCCGTTTAAGTGAATGGAGCCAAGGAGCAAAACTTCACATTGAAGCTTCATAGAGCTAGCACATTGTCCATTTGTATATACAGTCCATGGTTGCATGTCAAATCCCATTACATTTTCCATCTGGGAATTCGTGAGGCAGAAGGCAGGTGTCGAAGAGAAGAAGTGAAGGAGAGTCTCTGGGATGGGCCAAATTTGGTAGATGGACACAAAATAGTGGAGAGGACAAAGAGCCCTGGACACGTCAAGGGACATGAACTTCATGGATTTCACAATAATCCATGGGGTCACTGCGGTAGAGCCTTCAGGATGGTGTTGACCTCCTCCGCCACCGTGGTTAGAGCAAACTCAAACTGGTCCTAGATAGAGACAGGGTTAAAGTTGTTGGGGGGGATAGAAGAAGCTGATGCCTCAATCTGAGACTCACCTTGGTCTGGACCATGCCTGGTCTCTGGTCTCTCAGATGCTCCAGTGTTGCAGCTATGTCAATCTCCTTCGCTCCTGTCACACAAACCGACCACGCATGATTACAACATGCGCCAAGCAGCACAAATTGTACAGTGATCACACCGCTGGAACGGCTCTTGTGGTGCGTGTCATGTGACCAGTGATGTGCGGTGAGGTTGGTGATTGGTGAGGCATATACAGTAATATACATAAGCAGGACCAAATTGTTTGGCAACAGCAGAATATGTTTCATGTCTGCATTGTTTTCTCATACAAAGCGCAAAAGTTTAAGCTTTACAGCTGTGTTTTGGACCAGGCTCTAAAGCTGCGTTTGACTCATGGAAATAGGGTTTCTTAGTGTGTTTCCACATACAGTGCCTTGCGAAAGTATTCAGCCCCCTTGAACCTTTCAACATTTCGCCACATTTCAGGCTTCAAACATAAAGATATAAAATTTAAATTTGTTGTCATGAATCAACAACAAGCGGGACACAATCGTGAAGTGGAACAAAATTTATTGGATAATTAAAACTTTTTTTTGGGGCGACAGTAGCTCAGTTGGTAGAGCATTGGCCTTAAGCCCAGAAGGTCGTGGGTTCAATTCCCACCTCTGCACCTTCTCCATCGACTCCCACTGATGACTGCTGTCGTTGTGTCCTTGGGCAAGACACTTAACCCCACTTTGCCCAAAGCCCCCACTGAAAGATCAAGGCTATGCTCACACTCAGAGAGCAGCCGTCCTCCTGTGGACTCACCACCTGCAGAGGGTCAGTGAGGGGCTGGTGCTATGAGACTTGGGTGGCATCTCTGATTGCCACCCCCCTGACCCAGAAATGGACTAAAGGGTAGAAAATGGATGGATGGATGGATGGAATTAAAACTTTTTCAACAAATAAAAAACTGAAAAGTGGGGCGTGCAATATTATTCGGCCCCTTTACTTTCAGTGCAGCAAACTCACTCCAGAAGTTCAGTGAGGAAATGACTGATGATGATAAATAAAATGCACCTGTGTGTAATCAAGTCTCCGTATAAATGCACCTGCTCTTTGATAGTCTCAGGGTTCTGTTTAAAGCGCAGAGAGAACCATGAAGACAAAGGAACACACCAGGCAGGTCCGAGATACTGTTGTGGAAAAGTTTAAAGCCGGATTTGGATACAAAAAGATTTCCCAAGCTTTAAACATCTCAAGGAGCACTGTGCAAGCAATTATATTGAAATGGAAGGAGTATCAGAGCGCTGCAAATCTACCAAGACCCGGCCGTCCCTCCAAACTTTCATTTCAAACAAGGAGAAGACTGATCAGAGATGCCGCCAAGAGGCCCATGATCACTCTGGATGAACTGCAGATAACTACAGCTGAGGTGGGAGAGTCTGTCCATAGGACAACAATCAGTCGTGCACTGCACAAATCTGGCCTTTATGGAAGAGTGGCAAGAAGAAAGCCATTTCTCAAAGATATCCATAAAAAGTCTCGTTTAAAGTTTGCCACAAGCCACCTGGGAGACACACCAAACATGTGGAAGAAGGTGCTCTGGTCAGATGAAACCAAAATCGAACAATTTGGCCACAATACAAAACGATATCTTTGGCGTAAAAACAACACAGCTCATCACCCTGAACACACCATCCCCACTGTCAAACATGGTGGTGGCAGCATCATGGTTTGGGCCTGCTTTTCTTCAGCAGGGACAGGGAAGATGGCTAAAATTGATGGGAAGATGGATGGAGCCAAATACAGGACCATTCTGGAAGAAAACCTGTTGGAGTCTGCAAAAGACCAGTGACTGGGACGGAGATTTATCTCCAACAGGATAAGGATCCAACACATAAAGCCAAATCCACAATGGAATGGTTCACAAATAGACGTATCCAGGTGTTAGAATGGCCAAGTCAAAGTCCAGACCTGAATCCAATTGAGAATCTGTGGAAAGAGCTGAAGACTGCTGTTCACAAACGCTCTCCATCCAACCTCACTGAGCTCGAGCTGTTTTGCAAGGAAGAATGGGCAAGAATTCCAGTCTCTCAATGTGCAAAACTGATAGAGACATACCCCAAGCGACTTGCAGCTGTAATTGCAGCAAAAGGTGGCGCTACAAAGTATTAGCGCAAGGGGGCTGAATAATATTGCACGCCCCACTTTTCAGTTTTTTATTTGTTAAAAAAGTTTAAATTATCCAATAAATTTTGTTCCACTTCACGATTGTGTCCCACTTGCTTTTGATTCTTGACAAAAAAAATAATTTTTATATCTTTATGTTTGAAGCCTGAAATGTGGCGAATACCTTCGCAAGGCACTTTACTTATAGCTGTGCTTGGACAGACACTGGTTCTGACCAAAAAACAAAAACAACAAACTATCCTAATGTTGACATGGTATTTCCACACAGTCATAAATACAGTGATGTGGCATAATGGACAGAACTTCAATTAATACAGAGGGACTGAAGACAGAATTGGGGCTTGTCTGTTTTATCACATCACTTTTGATCATCAGGTTTACAGAACCTGATTGAAGAACAGACTTACCTTTGGACATCTTGTTGAGGACCATGTCAATGAGGATGTAGGTGCCCGTTCTGCCCGCACCCTCACTGCAACAAGAGCCAAGGCTTGACACACAATCTCATCATCAAATTGACCTCGTCATAAATCTGACACACGGCCAAATAATCAAAACGCACACACATAACACACACTATAGACTATATTATTATTTTTGTGCATGCATTTGTCTGGTAATTTCTTCAGAGTGTCGTTCTGTGTAGTCCAGCGAGCACTGTGACAATAACTGGACTTTGCTGCTGGCTCCTGGTGCGGGCTCAGTGATAGTTTTAAGCGATAGTCCACTTTTGTGTGGCTTTTTTGGGGTGTACTGCTGGTCTACTTCTCTGACCCTCCACATGGTCTCTGTCAGCTCTAGAGAAACATTTACAGCTCAAACTGGCTCCAAATGATGCCTGTCCCTGACTATATTCCTCCATGCCTGCTTCGCCTCTGACTCTCCTGCACACAGTGCTCAGACATAGATCATTGACCAAGACACCCACCGAGCTCTGCTGCCACCTGCTGGCTCAATAAAACACTGTCTACAGCCAAACCCCAGACATATATGAAACAAGGGACACAGACGAAGAGGAAAGAGTGAAAAGCAAAGTATTTTGAATACCAACAGTTTGGACACACCTTCTCATTCAAAGAGTTGTTTATTTTCATGATTATGAAAACTGTAGATTCACACTGAAGGCTTCAAAACTATGAATTAAGTCATGTGGAATTATATACGTACTTAAAAAAAAAGTATGTAACAACTGAAAATATGTCTTATATTTTAGGTTCTTCAAAGTCGCCACCTTTTGCTCTGATTACTGCTTTGCACACTCTTGGCATTCTCTTGATGAGCTTCAAGAGGTTGTGACCTGAAATGGTCTTCCAACAGTCTTGAAGCAGTTCCCAGAGATGCTTAGCACTTGTTGGCCTTTTCGCCTTCACTCTGTGGTCCAGCTCACCCCAAAACCATCTCAATTGGGTTTAGGTCTGGTGACTGTGGAGGCCAGGTCATCTGGCCCAGCACCCCACCACTCTCCTTATTGGTCAAATAGCCCTTACACAGCCTGGATGTGACTCTACAATGTCAATAGGAGGATCTTGGAGTGACCGCGCCGGTCACGTGACCAGGTGGCAGTACAGCATAGAAAGCTACCTGGATGCTTCGTTAAAGAACAGCAAAAAACGGCCGCGGTAAAGTGGTTGCCCTTTTATGCTGTTACCTACGGTAAACGTAGAACGGGAAGCCGGGGGGGGGGATGGGGGATAAAAAAATCATAAACAAATTTAAGTTTTGCTACTACTTTCACTGCACACTTGTTCACTCATTCATGAATGATGATTAATTTTAAACATTGCATTTTGGTTGCTCATCCCCACGGCTTCCTGTTCCGCCTTTACCGTAAGAAACAGCAAAAAGGTGCAAACCACTTTTAATGTGTGGCAAAATGCCGGGGCACTTTACCGCGGTGAAAAAAAACCAAGAAATGGATTTTCACCACGGACCCTTCTTGAGTGAAGGGTCCCGGGTTTTCTATGAAGTAGGAATAAATGTCAACGAGTCCCAGTCCCAGCAGATCGGTGCCAAGACAGGTGAGTCTGACCAATGTTTTTTTCTCGTCATCCCAGGTCTCATATGGGCTTTGAATTTGTTCAGTTCGGTCTCATATACTTATCTTTAGCTTGTCTTTATATCTCCTCGGATCTTCTTGTGTTAAAGTGCTTGTATTCAGTGCTATTCACCCACTGAGTCTTTTAAAAGTACTCGTCGCATCCATGCTTCAGTGTGTGCCGTTCTGTCTTTGTGCCACCCAGCGAGGAGCGCATGCGCACGTGGGTTTAAACAAAGATCCTCCTATAGTCATGAAAAGAAAGGAAACTCATTGAACAAGAAAGTGTGTCGAAACCTTTGATCTGTACCGTATTTTTACGTTTATGGCAGTCAATGAGTTAAGTAACTGGTTACTTTTCAAAGGAAATAACGAGAAATATGCTTCTGGGGTAGTAACTAAAACAGTTTGGACACTTCTCGCAAGTAATGACAACACTCTGATTTGTATCTCATTAAGTCTCTGGTACTTTTTTATGGTGTCTGCTGGAGCAGCAGAATCACAGAGAGGGACAGGAAGAATTTGGACAAGGTCATCAGGAAGTCCAGCTCTTTCCTGGGCTCTTCCCTGGACACAGTGCAGCAGGTGGGGGACAGGAGGGTCCTGGACAAACAAACATCTATGCTGGACCATGACTATCACCCTCTGCATGACACTCTGTCTGCTCTGGAGAGCAGCTTCAGTGAGAGACTTATTCATCCTCTATGTGTGAAGGAGTGTTTCCTCAGGTCTTTCGTTCCTGCTGCTGTCAAACTGTACAACAAACACTGAGAACTAATAAACACTGCCAACTTGATCCCACGTGTCATGCATCGTTGCAATATCCTTAAGTTATATCAGAATGTGCAATAACCCCCTTTACTAAGTCACGGTGTCCCAGAGCCTCATGCTGCTAATGTACAGCTGTAAACATACTGCTTTTGAATGCGCTGGAAAACGGTAGCTCTGAAACAGTTGTTGTTTAGTGCTTTATAATTAGGCCGAGCCAATACGAAGTATTGGGGAGGCCTATTGTTATTCACCGGTTTCATATTATTATTAGGCCGAGCCAATACGAAGTATTGGGGAGGCCTATTGTTATTCACCGGTTTCATATTATTAGGCCGAGCCAATACTTTGTATTGGGGAGGCCTATTGTTATTCACCGGTTTCATATTATTATTAGGCCGAGCCAATACTTTGTATTGGGGAGGCCTATTGTTATTCACCGGTTTCATATTATTATTATTATTTCTTATTTTTTTTCCGCAACTTCAATTCGATTTTTGACCCTGAAGACATGCACGAAAGTCTGCACATGGGGGGTCTAAAACGACCGGTTCGGCGAAAAATTTGATAAAATGAACGTTTCCAGATTGTCCGACGCTCGCCGACTCTATAACGCCCCCTAGAAATTTCATTTTTTTTGACCCTCTGGGGATTTTTTTTCAAATTTTGGAGTAGGTACACGAAATTCGGATGAGTGATAGATCTCTATGAGACGAGCATAAAAGCCGTTCTAAGCACATGTCTGGGACCAACAGGAAGTCGGCCATGATGGGCGGAAGTTTCGCCACTAATTTGACTTTTCATTTATAGAAATTCGAACTAGTCCCTGGTTTTTCATTCCACAGAGTTCTACCACGTCATTTCCTAATCTGGACGGATTTAAGTTATATAATCATCAAAAAAAAGTTAGAAAATCTTCACCGTTTTCGTCCCTCGCCATGGCGAATAAGGCCTTCGTTTCGGCCATTTTCGCTGAGCCTGAGGGCCACAGGCTCAGACCTACAGAGCTGAGACTCACATCAGTAATATTAGGTTATGGCCTGAACGCAATGACACTAAAATCATTCGCCCAATTTGAGCTCTTTAGCGCCACCTGTCGGAAAGTAATAGGGCACTAGTGCTCGGATCGGCCCGAAAATCGCTGAGTGTATTCTCTGGACCGAGACGAGCAAAACATTACATTACGCAAAAGTTGTACGTCCCACACCTGACCACTGGGGGCGCCGGAAAGTGAATAAATGAGCTTTTTAGGGCAAAATGTTTCTCCGATGAGGCTAAAAATGAATTCAGAAATACAGCGTATGACCCTGAACACAACGATATGCAATACACAACTGTGAGTGCAACAGCGCCACCTACAGGCAGTTCAATGTGTCGCATTTTTGGCTTCGTACTAGTCCCTGGATTTTCATTGCACAGACTTCTACCATGTCATTTCTCCATCTGGACGGATTGAAGTCATGCAATCATCGCAAAAAAGTTAGAATTTTGTTATCGTTTTCATGCGAGGTAGTGGGGAATTTCTCCATGTTTGATGCTCTCCTGACCACAGGCTCAGACCTACAGAGCTGAAAACTCACATCACTAAACAGTTGGTAATGGCTTGAGAGTAATGGTGGTGAAAACACACACCTTAATATGACTCTACAGCGCCATCTATGGAAGGCTTCTGACCTAAACTTTTCCGATCTTCACCAAAGTTGCAAAATCAAATCTTTTACATCTGTACGAGCAAAATACTACTCTACGTTAGAGGGTGCATGTCCCGGAGGTGACCACTAGGGGCGCACTTTATCATATAAATGAGCTTTTATATACGTAATGCTGGTCAGATCGGGCTGCCAATTTGTCGGCGTGACGCATGTGGGACTGGCGCCCGGGAGGCGGTCGCAAGAGGGGCGAGGCCTTTCATCGCCGCTTGCGGCTTTAATTATTCTTATTTTTTTTCCGCATCTTCAATTCGATTTTTGACCCTGAAGACATGCACGAAAGTCTGCACATGGGGGGTCTAAAACGACTGGTTGGGCGAAAAAATTTTGTTAAAATGAACGTTTTCAGATTGTCCGACGCTCGCCGACTCTATAACGCCCCCTAGAAAATTTCATTTTTTTTGACCCTCTGGGGATTTTTTTCAAATTTTGGAGTAGGTACACAAAATTCGGATGAGTGATAGATCTCTATGAGACGAGCATAAAAGCCGTTCTAAGCACATGTCTGGGACCAACAGGAAGTCGGCCATGATGGGCCGAAGTTTCGCCACTAATTTGACTTTTCATTTAGAAATTCGAACTAGTCCCTGGTTTTTCATCACACAGAGTTCTACCACGTCATTTCCCAATCTGGACGGATTGAAGTTATATAATCATCAACAAAAAGTTAGAAAATCTTCACCGTTTTTGTCCCTCGCCATGGCGAATAAGGCCTTCGTTTTGGCCATTTTCGCTGAGCCCTGAGGGCCACAGGCTCAGACCTACAGAGCTGAGACTCACATCAGTAATATTAGGTTATGGCCTGAACGCAATGACACTAAAATCATTCGCCCAATTTGAGCTCTTTAGCGCCACCTGTCGGAAAGTAATAGGGCACTAGTGCTCGGATCGGCCCGAAAATTGCTGAGTGTATTCTCTGGACCGAGACGAGCAAAACATTACATTACGCAAAAGTTGTACGTCCCACACCTGACCACTGGGGGCGCCGTAAAGTGAATAAATGAGCTTTTTGGGGCAAAATCTTTGTCCGATGAGGCTAAAAATGAATTCAGAAATACAGCGTATGACCCTGAACACAACGATATGCAACACACAACTGTGAGTGCAACAGCGCCACCTACAGGCAGTTCAATGTGTCTCATTTTTGGCTTCGTACTAGTCCCTGGATTTTCATCGCACAGACTTCTACCATGTCATTTCTCCATCTGGACGGATTGAAGTTATGCAATCATCGCATAAAAGTTAGAATTTTGTTATCGTTTTTCATGCGAGGTAGCGGGGAATTTCTCCATGTTTGATGCTCTCCTGACCACAGGCTCAGACCTACAGAGCTGAAACTCACATCGCTAACAGTTGGTAATGGCCTGAGAGTAATGGGGTGAAAACACACACCTAATATGACTCTAGAGCGCCACCTATGGAAGGCTTCTGACCTAAACTTTTCCGATCTTCACCAAAGTTGCAAAATCAAATCTTTACATCTGCACGAGCAAAATACTACTCTACGTAGAGGGTGCATGTCCCGGAGGTGACCACTAGGGACGCACTTTATCATATAAATGAGCTTTTATATACGTAATCCTGGTCAGATCGGGCTGCCAATTCGTCGGCGTGACGCTTGTGGGACCGGCGCCCAGGAGGCTGGGTCGCAAGAGGGGCGAGGCCTTTCATCGCCGCTTGCGGCTTTAATTTTTATTTTTATTGCCTTTTTTACCTATGTTGCTGCAGTACAGTCTCATGGTTTTGCACTTTCGAACCAAGTGATAATTAAAATCCAACCTGAGATGTTGCTGCAGTACAGTCTTCATGGTTTTGCACTGGTCCAGACCAGAGCACAGTGGATTCATGGTTCGAACCAAGTGGATCAAATTAAAATCCACTGGAGGAATGCTAACTTTTTGAAAAATGCTTTAGCATTTTACTTTGGACAAGAGCAGAGAAAATGGTCCAAACCAAGCGGCTACTCCACCTTGTGACCTGTCTTGCTCTACCCAGCGGCTACTCCACCTCTTCTGCTGTCACCTGTCCTGCTCCACCCAGTAGCTACTCCACATCTGCTGCTGTGACCAGTCCTGCTCCATCCAGCGGCTACTCCATCTCTGCTGCTATGACATGTCCTGCCCCACCCAGTGGCTTCTCCACCTCTGCTGCTGTGGCCCGTCCTGCTCCAGCCAGTGGCTACTCCACCTCTGCTGCTGTGGCCCGTCCTGCTCCACCCAGAGACCACTCCATCTTTGCTGCTGTGACCTGAAGGCCTGTGGCTGATTTATACTATTATTAGCTTTTTAGAATGATCAATTTTATTTTTGCTGCTACTGGACACGACTGATGCTTGGACGTCCCGCGGAACCTATTATAGATCCATGACCGCAACGGAAAGCTATGTTACGATAGCCGCTCACTTCATCACCACAGGCTGGGAGATGAAGAGTCTGGTGCTGCAGACACGCCCCCTCTACGACAGGCACACAGCGCAGGTACTGACAAGCAGCGGAGGAATGGAAGACAAAGGCCCAGTACTAATATCCCAGTCACAATTGATAATGCCAAAAATTAAATAAATGCAGTGAATGAGGCTGGACTGGGTCCAGAATGGAGCACCTCCTTGGGAGAATCAGGAAGGTGGTTTAATATATGAGGGTAAATGGGGCCACTCCTGGAGACTTTCTATGACTCTGTGGTGGCACCAGCCATCTTGTACGGTGTGGTCTGCTGGAACAGTAGCATCACAGAGAGGGACAGGAAGAAGCTGGACAAGGTCATCAGGAAGTCCAGCTCTGTCCTGGGCTGTTCCCTGGACACAGTGCAGCAGGTGGGGGACAGGAGGGTCCTGGACAAACTAACATCTATGCTGGACCCTGATTGTCACCCCCTGCACTCTCTCTGCTCTGGAGAGCAGTTTCAGCGACAGACTAATTCACTCTCGCTGTGTGAAGGAGAGATTCGGCAGGTCTTTCCTTCCTGCTGCTGTCAGACTGTACAATAAGAACTGCTGAGCCTGTACATTTCATTCATCTGTAGATAAGTAAATTCGTAAATCATGTGCAATGTGCAATACTGTAACTTCAGAATGTCACAGAACAATGTCACTTTACCTTATGTCACTTTACCTTATCTACTTATTATCCTGCACTATTTAACTGTACAGTATATAACTGCACTACTACTACATACAGTACAGTATATATTTTGACTGGTATTGAAGCATTTTCAGCATCTACAGCTAGTTATGTTAGCTAAGAAACATAGCTACGACTTATTTGTATATATCGTGTGTGCTCCCTGTGTGCTCTTACTACTGTCCTATATGTGCTCTGCAACATCTGAATTTCCCCACTGTGGGACGAATAAAGGAATTCTTATCTTATCTTATCTTAAATACCCTCATAAAGTGCCTTCTTATGTTGCACTTTGTGTTGTTTTTCATGAATTATGTTAAAAAGACATAATTGGATGGATGGATGGAATATGCCTTCCATCCATCCATCGCCTTCCCCTAAATCCATTTCTAGGTCAGGGGAGTGGCAGTCAGAGCTGCACCCAGTACACAGAGCACCAGCCCCTAACTGATCCTTCTGCAGGTGTCGAGTCCACATGAGCCGTTATTAATTTTTTTTGTTAAAATGAACCAAAAAATGAACCGAACCGTGGCCTCTGAACCGAGGTACGATCCGAACCGTGATTTTTTCAAACCGTTGCACCCCTACTATCTATCTATCTATCTATCAATCTACCTATTTATCTATCTATCTAATGTACAGATGCTAACATATAACCACAAATGGCTTGCACACAGTACTTTATACTTGCCTCTTTTTTTGCCAAATGTAAAACTTTTAAACTTCTATTCATTATTATTATTTTCAAGATTGATATTTTACACTTGTTATTTATGCTAGAGTAAGAGATTTTGTTTTATTTTAATTAGTATAGCTATTGTTCACTTATCTTGTGCTGTGTGCTCTTCTTTCCTACTGTTCTACTTGTGATGTAAAACTGAAATTTCCCCACTGTGGGACGAATAAAGGATCTCTTAATCTTAATCTATTTATAAACTTTTGAAAATATTGCCTCATATTTGTCTTGTAGTGATGTTAGTATTAGATAGCAATATGGCCTACGTGCAGGACTGTACAAGGACTCTGATTATTTTGACTATGATGTGACTGTCTCTGTGTGACACGTATGTCTTTCGATGTGTAACGTGACAATGACTATATAAACTGTGTACTGACTCCATTTTGTCTGAGAGAAAGAAACAATGGAAACCACTGGAACTTGAGAGAAACTTAAATAAACTTCCAGAGTTTGGCGCACCACAATTTGTCTCTGTCTGGTTCATCCCTGACAGAGATCAGCACGGTTTGCACAGCTCAAAACAAGATTTTGTTTCATCTTCACACCTGGATTGGAAGCAGTTTTTAAAGTATTCTAAAACGTGTGAATGTTGTGTGTGACTGACCTGCAATGGACGATGACGGGACAGGAGCGGCCACGGTAACACTTGTTCACTTTTCTGAAACACAAAAACGCAAGTGTGAAAGAAGGGATAGATTGAGAAACAGGAACTTTTGTTTTAAAAGGAGATAAGATCTTTACTGCTCTGACTGGGATGTGAGCAAGAGGACAGCTTTTGCACTGAGCTTTCTGCAGTGGCGGACCCTCAAGGCCTGCAAGGCCTTCACTGCTGGCGTAAAGATGATTACATATGCATATATTTCTATAATATATACAATATATAATTTTTCTTATTTTTTTCTATGTTTATTTTTCCACAAACTATGTTGGTTGCGCAGCTTCCAACTTCAGGTCGACATTTGGGAGGTCTGGCGTCTAAACGAGTTTTTATCCAATCATTACTCAGCATCATGTGTTGCTAAGGCCCAAAATCTGCCTCTAGGCCTTCAGACTCTACATTGCTGGCCCACGGTAGCTTAAAGTCAATGAAAACAAACCTGTGGGATTAACCAATCAGTGTCCTCAGGGCAAGTTAGCAGGCCCTGAGGAAGCGTGTCTTCTGATTGGATACATGAGACGTCAAATATAGTCTATGGGGCAGACACGTCAATGTGATAAACAGAAAGAAACAGAAATGCTAATATGTGTAGCACGACAACTTGTTTTAATTTTTCAACCCTCTATGGCTGAAGGAGGTGAATATATTGTTCTGGTAACTAAATAGCTAGAACGCCTTTCTCAAGAAAAACAGAAAGAGGGACCAGGAGAGCCAGGATTTTGCCCAACCTACGGAGCTAGGCTAATGCAGAATACACAGAGCCGTGTCCTGCCCATGTATCTATTATAATAACGATCCTGCCTCACCACCGGTAAGAAACCAGAACAAACTCACGCGCAATACTTATATTGTAGTTGGACTTTTTCACATTAAATTAATGCTCTAAACTGGGTCATGTTCTCAAATACTGTCTGAGAGGAAAGTTTTGCATTGTGCACGAGTGTGTCATGCAGGTGTCTACAAAGTGCAGCAATGTGCCTCCTGTCATTTTAACACAGGAGGCACACTGCTGTTGTCTGTGGCACTAATAAAGTTGGAGATCGCTGAGTTAGGACATCACTGCAGTCGCAGGTCTGAAATGCACGGACCGCATTTCAGAAAGCCAGTGGGTTTTCTGAAAGGGACAGGGGCCGTTGGCTGACACACGTGAAGCGCAGATGAACGCTGCCCTTTATAACGTTGCCCTTGTAAAATTATGATAAAAAGTGTATTGCTCCACGTGGGTGAGAAACTTGCAGTAGTCCATTATAATGTGATAGTCTCAGGTCCTGGGTACAGTCGTGCAATGGGGAAAAAGGCTATAGTCTTTGGGGTTGAAAACAGATATTTAGACAGAAGGTCTGGAGCGGAATATGTGTGGTTATGTGTGTCCGTGTATCGCTTCTTCATTTCGCATCTTAAACGTTTTACTCTTATGTCTGTGTAGCGCTGTGACACTGGGAGTCAGGTGGGTGAGATGTCACCATGGCAACAGCAGAATACATCAGTGATGGAGACAGAAGGGGAAGAGAGAATCTTCTCTTGCATCATCCCAGACCACTACACATCTGCCATTTGTTGTCCACATGCCGTTTTACACGCCATTTGTTTTGTACATGCCACTGATCAGCTGTGGGAGGTGCCACAAAAGGAGCCTGCCCTTTCTCTACATAGTACTGGACTAGCCCTGGTCTCGTCCTGGTCTCGTCCTGGGCTAGTTCTGGGCTGGTCCTGGTTGAGTCCCGGTCTAGTCCTAGTCTAGACAACTGATTAAAAGGGCACTCTTCTCAGCTTTGCCCATGTTCCAGTAGTTTTCCTTTGTCATTCACACACAATTGTTTTTTAGCAGGGGTGGACCTACCATTAGGATTAAACAAGGGGTCCGTACAAACATGTACGGACAACAAAAAGCTCCTTCCTTGTCCTTATTGCTCCTAATGATTGACCTTCTGTTGAGGTGTTGAGTTAGTAGGACATTGGAACAGTGAAGAGAGCACCTCCAAGTAATGCAAAATTACTGTACTTTGAAATTTCCTACTCAAGTGGAACTAGCAGGGGTGGTAACAAAACAAAAAAAATGGACTGTGCCCTCCTAACAATGACTACAAACATAGAGCAAAGAGTATACACAACAAACTTATATCAGCTGTGACTAGGGATGTACCGAATCCAGATTTTTGGGGTTCGGCCGAATACAGAATCCACTGGTTAAGATTCTGCCGAAACCGAATACCGAATCCTACTCCATCCTCAGTCCATTAAAGTTTTATACGCAAATGTTTTAACAGCGGCAATGTTGCGTACTGTTTAGAGTCCTTACCACCACGAGACAAATCGGCATTGCAAATTGAACATGTAGCTCGACTAGAATCACCTTCTTTGAACTGAAAGTACTGCTAAACAACACTTTTTCTGCTCACCAGTTCCACTTTCACTTTCTCACTCACACTGCCTAAGCTACTGTATTCAAGAAAAATACTTTTAGTAGTCGCGCAGCTAGGACCCAGATGCATTCAAAGGCACAAGGAAATGAGGCTAACATAGACAGTTTAATTCTTGATTAGATTCATTGTCCTTTACTTGTTTAATCATCATACACCTGTTATATGTATCCCTGTGTTGTTACTCTGAAATAATTATTCGAAATAAAATGGTAAACTGTCGGCTACTAAAATAATTTTTTTCTCTGAGCTTTTTTCTGCCATTTCTCGTAATAAACCTTGATACATATGAGCACAAATAAATAATACAATCTGTATATAACAACACAAACTGTTTACATGTATATTTACACTTTTTGACATGAACATCCAGACAAATCCGGTTTCCAGGACGAGACAGCGCACATAGTGTAAGCGCAGGGTTCGTTTCGGTGGGGACAAATTCTATGGTTTGGCCAGAAACCGAACCCCGTCAAAAAAGCCAATATTCGGCCGAATCCGAAACCGAATCCTGGATTTGGTACATCCCTAGCTGTGACCAGCACATCCAACACTGGTTTTCGGCGCACAATAAGGAAAGCAAGGGTGTCAATTTTCTTCTTCCCTTTCTTTTATTGGAGGACCACAACCAACAGAGGGTGCCTACTTTGCTGGGTGGGCATTCGGATGTTTCCAACATTACTTAAAGTGTTATTTTCCTTAAAAACATAAAACAGTAGATTCTGACTGTTGATTGATGTAGCAATAGCATTGCATTACTAATTGCACTGTTGACATTCAAAGAGTACATGTTTAACAATTGGCCCTGTGTGGCCAATGCGCAGTCTCGTTAGGACAATTCCCTCTCTGCTATTCCCACGGACATTACATTTAGTTCTAATCTCTGCCATAATTTAACCACTTTCTAACTAATTTCTAAAAGCTTCCCTTCAGCTCTACTCACTGGGACATGCATGTGGTGAGAGATAAAGGACCCAAAAGGCAGGAATGTCAAAAAAAAAGATTTAATGATGATAATAGATAATAGTCCAAGGTAAAACAAATCAAAAATCCAAACCAAACTCAGGAACGTAGACAGACAAAGACAATACTGGTGATGGGTCCAACAACACTGATACACCAACACATGTGCCGAGTTTGTTTAGCGAAACCTTGTATCGGCGCGCGTGTCTCTTTAAGAAAAAGCCACGTGACCAATACAGACGCAGTGTCGCTTGTCACCGTCACGGCAAACTGTGTTTGAAGGTACCGCATCTCCAAGTGTCACCGGGATGAAGCGCTCTCAGAAAACCTTCAAAGAGGAAAAACGTCCCGTTCTCCAGCATCAAAATGGAGTCCACAACTAAACGAAAGTATTCTGTGTGGGATCATTGTGACTTAACAGCAAATAGGGTTGTTTGTATTTCATGTTTCACGCTTTATCTATAAATTGATATTCAATTCTCAATGTTTAGCCGTTTTAGGACGAAGCATGAGCATGATTTAAATACACCCAGCAATAACTAAATTAGTTTGTGCAGTTAACTAAAATTACATTTTAATGTTGCATTTCTTTTTCACAGCAAAGTACAGTGGTATTTACTCACAAATTAGAAATTTACTTTGGTGGGGGCGACAGTGGCTCAGTTGTTAGAGCATTAGCCTTTGGGCCTGAAGATCCTGGGCTTGAGCCCACCGTAAGACCTACTTCATGACTCCCACCGATGTCTGCTGTCGTTGTGTCTTTGGGCATGACACTTAACCCCACTTTGCCTGAAGCCCCTGCTGAATAAACAATGCCATGTCCACACGTAGCCGTGTATTTTTAAAACTGAATGTTTCCCCCCTCCGTTTTTATAATAATTTGCATCCACACACAACCGAACAGCTGCGTTTTCAATCACATTCTTAACATTCCAAATATGTGAGTCCTCTGAGCATATTTTTCTCAAGCGTCTTGCGTTTGAGAAGAGCTTTGATGCTGACCCCGGTACTTCTGTAGCGGCACTTTTACAGTCATAGAAGAAACTCAGGGTAAAGACATATGTATACAAGCACTGACCCCCGTCCTCAGCCCTGGTTTAATCCTGGTTTAGCTCCTGTTTTGGTTGTTTTCGAGCGTGACTCCCCGTGATCACTTTGCTGCTCTCTGGAGCGAGGATGTTCGCTGCTGCGAATCGCTCGCAGCAGCGAACCGTTTTTAGGGCAGTAAGATCCATGCTTCCTCTGTGATCAGAGGTTGCATGTTTTGTTTGTTGTTGTTTTGGGGGCATACTGTGACGTGCGAAAACGCAAAACTCCGGTCATCTCTGTCTACATGCAAATGCATAAATGGAGTTTTCAAAAATCTCCATTTTGCCCGGAGTTTTTTTTTATATATTCGTTTATGATGCGTTGTCATGTGGATGACAGGTGCAAATGAAGAAAAATACCCGGCTACATGTGGACGGGGCCCAATGCTCTCCACCTGCAGGTGGTGATGGACTCACCACCTGCAGGAGGATCAGTGAGGGGCTGGTGCTAAGTGTACTGACTGCCACCCCCCTGACCCAGAAATGGATTAAAGGGAAGAAAATGGATGGATGGATAGATATTTGGTGTGAAAAATGGATTTCTTGCTTTAATGACAGGTGGTCTGATTCATTTTTTTTTATAGTTGGGGAGATAGTGTCCAAAAAACGCAATAGACTGAATGGAAAAACTTTGTACATACTTATTTTTTTAATAAAAAAAATATAAAACACTCAATGACTGTTGGCTCACTTTATTTTTCATATAAAATTTCAAATAATACCACAGAAAAGGGAGTAACGCAAATTTGTGTACAAACAAGTATGAAAAGGTCATCAGCGAGTCAGTCCGTTGTATGCAATGATTTATAAGATCCACCAGGCGTCGGTATAGAGCAGCACAAGCAACACTGTTGCGGCACAGTATCAACACAGTTTGTTAGATGTGCCGAAACAATACGTGAGGTTTCGATTACCCATCACTAGACAATACAATGGACCAGCAACAAGGGGAGAGGAACACAGGTGAAACACATCAGGGGAACAACACAGGGGAACAAGACAGGAAGTCAAACTAAAACCAAAGCACAGAGAACTGATTACAATATAAAACCGAAGTACAAAATACCTAAAAATCCATACCATGTTCACAAGGACATGCATGGACAAATCAACTTTTGGATTTCCATGGTGCATAAAGGGATTTTATGTAGGGTATCTAAAGTCAAGTAATTCAAATTGTTGTGCCACACATGATCCACCCTAAGCATACACAAGCCTGACGTTTCCAGCAATCTTCAAGCACTCCCTATGTTGGATGAGATATAGTATTCTCTTGTAAATTAATCTAATATGATAACATGAGTTTAATTCTTCTCAGATGAAAGGCACTTATAGGTGATGAGTTGAAAGAATCACAGCATGTTCTCAGTGGTTCTACTCTCTCTTAAGGTTTTTTCTAAGTGTATTTCAGCAGCAGACATAGATGTAGATCCTAAGGCCCCTGACCCCGAGACACCGTAACATATTTTTTACATTTTGTCTGATCTGTCTCAAAGTGCTGCTTCCACGCGAGTTTTGTATTTTTTTTTTAATCAAACATCATTCCAAAAAATCTAACAACATTGACCTGCTCCATTTCAAAGAGGTCAATGACGGAAGTGGGCAGAGATTTTGGTAGAAGTGAGCAGGGTTATTAGCAGAAGTGAGCGGGGTTAGAAGGGGGAAAGGGGCGGGACTTTGGTTGCAGAGTCACAGTCTCCAGTGATCACTTTTGTGACTATGCAACTGGGCTCAGATACGAGCTGCACCGTCACAGAAATGACAATGGAAACTGGTATTAGCCGATAAAGGGGGAGAGGGGTGTAAAAAGGAGGGTCACTCAGGAGCAGGGGAAGTGAAAGGAAAAAGCCACAACACCAACAAAAAATATACATGTGTTAGTACAAGACTTGCCAATGGAATAATAATATCATTTCTTCAAAATGTGAATGTGATTTTTCACATATGTATATAATGATATTTATAAAAGCTGGGGTATGTAACTTGTATGTAAAACCACAAAAATAGAACTACTGTATGTCATAAAATCGATGTTCCTGGCTTTACCTGCTTCTCTCACAAGTTTCACATGCATATATTTTTGTTAGATCAGCTTAGTGGAGGTGGAGGTGGTGTGACATGACCTGAGAGAAGATTTAATGAGGTCTGTTCAAATGTAGGCTCAATAAGGATTACGGCTCATAAACACTGCTAATTGGAAATACACGCCCATGTCCAAAAGTCGGCTCTTGGCTCAGAGCTACTTTCTAGATGTGTGTCAATGCTAAAGGGAGTGATGTTTTTTGGACCATTCTAGTTTAGCCACAATGAATTTTAGAAATTTCGGCATATTTAACGAGCTGGCTGCCTTTTGTGCCAACGCGAATTGTGAAGGATATGCCATCAGCTAGCTGAGCTCTGATACGCTGACTGTTGTCATATATATGTTTGGAGCTAACACTGCTAACGTGGCTAATGTTACCAGCTTCGACAGCACTGTATGTGGATTCTGCTGCACAAGACACATGATGTAAATCTGATCAAAACAGGCTGCACTGAACATGCACTCAAGGGGAATGGTGACTTTGGCGAGTAAAACTAAATATTTTTTTTGGATTCCCCCATCCTTACTTTTTAAACACAATTCAGGGAAAAAGTATTTTTTGTCTACTTGATTAAATATATATATATATACAGTGCCTTGCGAAAGTATTCGGCCCCCTTGAACCTCAACATTTTGCCACATTTCAGGCATACATAAAGATATAAAAATTTTATTTTTTGTCATGAATCAACAACAAGTGGGACACAATCGTTAAGTGGAACTAAATTTATTGGATAATTTAAACTTTTTCAATAAATAAAAAACTGAAAAGTAGGACGTGCAATATTATTCGGCCCCTTTACTTTCAGTGCAGCAAACTCACTCCAGAAGTTCAGTGAGGATCTTTGAATGATCCAATGTTGTCCTAAATGACTGATGATGATAAATAGAATGCACCTGTGTGTAATCAAGTCTCTGTATAAATGCACCTGCTCTTTGATAGTCTCAGGGTTCTGTTTAAAGCGCAGAGAGAACCATGAAGACAAAGGAACACACCAGGCAGGGCCGAGATACTGTTGTGGAGAAGTTTAAAGCCGGATTTGGATACAAAAAGATTTCCCAAGCTTCTTCCCAAGCCCAAGGAGCACTGTGCATGCAATTATATTGAAATGGAAGGAGTATCAGACCACTGCAAATCTACAAAGACCCGGCCGTCCCTCCAAACTTTAATCTCAAACAAGGAGAAGACTGATCAGAGATGCAGCCAAGAGGCCCATGATCACTCTGGATGAACTGCAGATAACTACAGCTGAGGTGGGAGAGTCTGTCCATAGGACAACAATCAGTCGCGCACTGCACAAATCTGGCCTTTATGTAAGAGTGGCAAGAAGAAAGCATTTCTCAAAGATATTTATAAAAAGTCTCGTTTAAAGTTTGCCACAAGCCACCTGGGAGACACACCAAACATGTGGAAGAAGGTGCTCTGGTCAGATGAAACCAAAATCAAACTTTTTGGCCACAATGCAAAACGATATGTTTGGCGTAAAAGCAACACAGCTCATCACCCTGAACACACCATCCCCACTGTCAAACATGGTGGCGGCAGCATCATGGTTTGGGCCTGCTTTTCTTCAGTAGGAACAGGGAAGATGGCTAAAATTGATGGGAAGATGGATGGAGCCAAATACAGGACCATTCTGGAAGAAAACCTGTTGGAGTCTGCAAAAGACCTGAGACTGGGACGGAGATTTATCTTCCAACAGGATAATAATCCAAAACATAAAGCCAAATCCACAATGGAATGGTTCACAAATAGACGTATCAGGTGTTAGAATGGCCAAGTCAAAGTCCAGACCTGAATCCAATCGAGAATCTGTGGAAAGAGCTGAAGACTGCTGTTCACAAACGCTCTCCATCCAACCTCACTGAGCTCGAGCTGTTTTGCAAGGAAGAATGGGCAAGAATTCCAGTCTCTCGATGTGCAAAACTGATAGAGACATGCCCCAAGCGACTTGCAGCTGTAATTGCAGTAAAAGGTGGCGCTACAAAGTATTAGCGCAAGGGGGCCGAATAATATTGCACTCCCCACTTTTCAGTTTTTTATTTGTTAAAAAAGTTTAAATTATCCAATAAATTTCCTTCCACTTCACGATTGTGTTCCACTTGTTGTTGATTCTAGATTCTTTTATGTTTGAAGCCTGAAATGTTGAAAGGTTCAAGGGGCCGAATACTTTCGCAAGGCACTGTATATAGATTATATAGATAGATATAGTTAAACACAAATATATTTGTAAATACCTATATTGCCTATGGCTGCTGTAGTGCAGCTTGTAAATACTATATTTGACCAACACCACAAGTGTCTTTGGGTTACTCAAGGTATTAATTTATTGTTTTGAGATCTTATTAAATAAAAAGTAGTGGATTACCTTTGTAGCAAAGACATGTCCAGGCAGCTATCGTAGCGTTCACAGCTTTGGCAGTAAACAGTAACCACGTCCAACAGGAGAGCCACAGAAGCAGCGTAAGTACATCACCGCGGACCATGAAGCCATGCGGCTGCCTGATCACTGCCCAATTTGTGCCAGCTGACGCATGCGCAAATGGATCAGCGCGCTCCGAATCTCTTACCAGAAAGCGTTTTTTCAACTATTTTCTTGTGGGCGGGACCACTTGCGGCCATCTTGGAACCCTCCAGGAAAACACAATTTTTGGCCCATTTGTTTAAACGGCGGAGATTGCCGCGACTACATCCGTTAATATCATGGATCTATTAAAATAACTGGATAGGGTATTTCTAGCTTGTAGCTGAATAACTTATGTGCTCGGGGGATCCTCGCGGTACTGCAGACTGAACCAGACTAAATTCACGTGGGCTACCCAGAAATTTTCCCCATAGAACTCAATGCATATTAAAACATCTCAACCTCAGCTGACAGAGAACCTACAGCTTTAATAAAGATCGGATTTTGTGGGGATTTTAGTATCCCTTGTCATCCTGAACTTTTTTTCTTCTTAAATCCTTCGGTTTTCTTTAAATCCACACTTTATTGCCACAAACTCTGCTCGTCTGGCTCTCGCTCTAACTCCCGCTCTGATGACCTGCTCTGATTGGTCAGAGCGCGGCCGAGCCCCTCTGTGCACGTGTGTGAGACCTAGTGTGAGACCCACACACGCGTGTTTGGTGCAACTCATTATGCGAGATCATCCACTGCGCAGAACCGGGAGGACCAGACGATGCCCAAATACAGGCGAGTTTCCCATAGATCTTTGCGAGTTCCAGGCGATTTCCGCTAATCTTTCATCCCCCATGCCGTCACAAAGCGCCACTGAGCACAACCATTCATTTGAATAGGGCGCCATCTTGGATCGCTGGGGCTTGGTTAATAATTACGGTCTTTGGCTTGTTCCACTAATCTTTTGGTCCCCATGTAGGTCCCACGCGCTACTGAGCACAAGCCCTTCATTTGAATAGGACGCTATCTTGGATCACCGGGGCTTGCACGGCTCCCAGTGAAAACACATGGGAAACATGTTTTTGCCACCAGTCTTTAGCACTAGATCAGCTCCACGCACGCACGCACGCACACACACACACACACAGCACTTGTATCTAAACATTAGAAGGAGACATGTGACCTGGGCTTTTTCACAATTAAACATAAGAGAGCAATGTGGTAATTGTGGTTTGGCAGCTCTGTATGTCTGAGCGTGTGATGAGTGACCTGCGGAAGTCGAGCAGCGTGCGGCTAGCAGAGGGCGCTCCAGAGCTCAGCCAGGTCAGGAAGTGGAATTGCGTCACGGTGCGTGTCTCGTTTGTCTGCATGTTCTTCAGGTAGAAGCTGCGAACCAGGAAGTCGTCACACCAGATGTGTTCGGACACCAGGTTCACCTAAACACAAAGACATACTGGTTGATCTTCTAGTAGAAGACTTCTCTCATGCAATGCTGTAGATTTTGTGTTCTTTGTAAAAATACAAAATACAACTCTTGTTCCCATGAAGTTTCTCATCGTGTACATGTGGCAGATTATAGTCTTTTCTCACCTCATGCATGTGACAGAATTTAGTCTTTTCTCACCTTGTACATGTGGTAGATTATAGACTTTGTCTTGCCCTATATATGTGACAGATTATAGACTGTTTTCTCACCTCGTATATGTGGTACAGGTTAGAGCCCTCATCAGGCCAGTAGTGATAGCACTGCTTCACTCCACTCTCCACCAGAGGAGTCAACATGACGATGACCACACAGCCGTTCTCCCATACCATCTGCAAACAGCAAACACAAGGCAATGCTTAAAGGGATAATCTAGAAGTAAACTTTTCTCAGCTTTTGACCATTACACTAGAGCTGTAATCGGCCTGAAGAGTTTAGCCCGGTCTGGCCAGAACCCCAGAGGATTCTGCCTGAACCCTACCCAAACAAGACCCTTGACTATTTTTTCCAAGCCCAAGTCCTTTTATTTCCCATTTGCAGTAAAACCACACATACATTTGCAATAATAAACCACACATACATTTGCAAAAGTCCCAAGTGTGCACAGGACAAGTACATAAATAAAACAAGGTTAAAGGTACAGAAATACAACTATTGTTTTTTAAAAGTGAAGGGCTGCCCTTTTTCACCGTTCTGTTCACTGTGTTTATGGACAGAATTTCTAGGCGCAGCCAGGGGCCGGAGGGGGTCCGGTTCATGGACCACAGGATTTCATCCCTGCTTTTTGCGGATGATGTTGTCCTGTTGGCTCCAACGAACCAGGACCTGCAACATGCGACAATTCATCCATTTGAATTTAAAGCTCCGTCTGACTGGAACAGTTTCCCGTTGTCTATTCGCTCTCTAACCTCTCTGCTTCTGTTTAAAACTGCTCTTGTACAATATCTCCAGAATTCATGTCAATGTTTTTGATCTTAGATTATGAGACCCTAAACTTGTCTTTACTGTCTCCTTATTATTATTGTTACTAATATACTATTAATATTAATAATATTACCCTTATTTAGTGTAACTACAGTACAGTCACGTGTGTGTGTGTGTGTGTGTGTGCACTTGTTTTCAACTCCTGGTGGGTTCCATAACCTGAGATTCCGCTCACGTCATGGGGACTGGTTTTACGTGGTGGGGCCCGAACACCGGACCCCACTGGTCCAAGCTTAATAATCAATGGGTAATGCTTTTCTAACGGTCCTTATGCAGTCTCTGTAAAAATATGGAAAGGACCCCTGGAGGTTTACTTTCCTGAAAAAAGTGTGTTATGTGTCGGAACCCTGGTGGTGGGTTGCGGGATATCAAGGAGGGGCACACTGGGGCAATTTCAGTCCAGCAGGCTGGAGCCAATCATGGAGCAGCACAACAGAGGAAATCAGGTGTCAGGCTAGAAAAAGGTGCAAGTGTGTGGTTCATTAGGCTGCAAGAAATCATGGAGGAGCACACTGAAGCGCACGCTTACAAACCACTGGTAAGTGCTGACTACAAGTCATGACTTAAAATTGTTATATAGAATGATTACAAATTATTTGTTGTTTGTGCAGCTTAGTCAAGAGTCCCTAATTGATGAAGTCGACTCAGATTCTGACGATTTAACTGTCAAGAAGAAACCTGTAAAAAAGTATGGAAAAAGAAAAATCAAAAACACTTTTCTTCAAGACTCGGAAAGTGACGAACCAAAGGCAAATAAGATTGTTATCATGCAGCTGCAAAAGAAGAAAAATGGGGGGCGAGTTTATAGCAAGAGACACTTCTGCCTCTACTGTTCAATGTCCTGCCACAAAATGTCCCGTCATTTGACTAGAAAACATGGAAATGAAAGTCACGTAGCCAGAGCATTGGCTCTACCTGTGAAATCTAAAGCACGTAAACTTCAGTTTGATTTGATCAGGAATAGTGGAAACCGTGAGCACAATTTTGAGGTTTTAAAGGCCGGCATTGGAACTTTAGTCCCAGCTAAACAGCCAAATTGCCCAGTTAAATCCAGTGAGTTTTTGCACTGTATAGACTGTGGCAGGGCCGGAGTGGGACAACATTTCAGGCCGGGAGCTTTTCATCCATTCAGGCCAAACAAGGTTCTAAATTTGGGTTTTTGTCATTGTATTTTGATGTTCTTTTAATAGTTTTAAGATTGACTGTCAAAACTTTTGTTTTCTTTTTTTTTTTTATATATATTGACTGTTTATATAATCTCGGACGTTTAAGGATTGTTGTACGTTGCTTAGCAACGTAACGTTTATGGAGTTTAGTGAGAATAAAGACACACACACACACACACACACCCACACACACACACACACACACACACACACACACACACACACACACACACACACACACACACACACACACACACACACACACACACACACACACACACACACACACACACACAATGAACTAAGTGTTCATTAGTGTATAACTATAACAAGCTAATCAATTATTGTTAAAAAAAAGTAGTAAGGTAAAATCACATCGTTACAGCTCATATAAAAGGACAAATAAAAACGTGTATGAACCATCAGTTGGAGAGACCACTCATTTCAACCGGGGAAGCTACACTGGGTGCACTGCTAGGCTGGCCTGGCTGTGTAGCCGACTTGTGACGTCACATTTGTTTAATTTTGCTCTGGCCCAATGACAGTAAAGCTTTGGCCAGTGTTGTGCCAGTTCACAGCTTTTCTGAACTAGTTCAAGTTCAGTTCATACATGCTCAAAGTGAACAGTTCACGTTCGAAGTTCTCAATTTTAATTCTGAACTAGTTCAAAGTTCAGTTCATTTTACTTTTTGCGAGATATTCAAATAAATATTTTTTTTCACTACGAGCTAGAAATCACAATACGTGGTATATATATATATATATATATATATATATATATATATATATTATATATAATTATATATTATATCCTGTACACTGCACAGGATGTTTTGACTCCAATGCAGACAAGATTTACATGGGTTTCAATGGGAACTGAGTTGTCCCATCTTATGAGCTTAACTTCCCATTAACTTATGAGCAGCATAAGTACAAACTGTAATGCGCTGCAGAACGTGTGTCTATACTTTATGTCAAATGTAAACGGTCCTGTGTCACTGACTTACCCCTGTGTTTTCATCACGGCACATGTGAGTCCAACAACCAATGAATAGCACTAGCATATAGCGCCGCACCGCAAGTAGTACACTGAGTCGGGGTGCGTTCACAGACGGTGGAAACCGTAGGAATATTTAGTTTTCGGCGGAAACAGTGCGGAGAATACAGGAGGGAGGAACTTTCTCTCGTTGCGTTTCAATGGAGAAAACAGATTTCACTCAGTTTTAAATGGAAAACAAATTGTCCGCCGTTCATGACACATAATATGAACTAATTCACGTTCAAGTTCTTTATTAAAAAATGTGTTGCGTTCAGTTCAACGTTCACGAAAAAATGAGCGTGTTCAATGAACGCGTTCTTTTGAACTCGTTCACGCACAACACTGGCTTTGGCCTGGGCCTTGCTCATTGGACCAGGCCACCAGGCAGGGTAGGAGTTTGCAAAGGCCGTGAGGATGAAATAAAAAAAAAAAAAAAAAAAAAGACCGTGATGATAGGGCAGGCCCAGGCCACTTTGACGCGCAGGCCACCGGGAGATCTCCCGATGCTCCCGATGGCCAGTCCGGGCCTGGACTGTGGGGCATTGCTTAAGCGAAAGTCGCTGTGGAGGCATGTGGCCAGGTGCCGGCTTTCACAGAAAGATGCCCAGGCTAAACCAGGTAGAAGTAGGGTCCAGTCCCTCTGCTCCCTAGCCCAGCCTGTACCGGAGGGCATCAGCAAAAAGCTGTGGTCTTTAATTTCGGCAATGCATCAGGATGAGGTCACGGGTGTTGTCAAAGCAGAAAAGGGGATTCTGAGACTCGGAGAGCACCTGTACTTAAAACACGGGCATGATAAGACTAAGCATGATTACATTAGGCAGAAAATGAGAGAAGTCGGTAGGTTAATTAACGAAGCAAAAACTGCAGGGAAACTGAAAACAATTAAGGATTTCTTTATTCCTTCCAACTTTAACCATGTGATTGATGCAGTCAGGTCTGTGGCTGGATATGATGAGGAAACAAATCAATACAAGACTCCATCCTTGGCCCTCAAACTTGGCCATAGCCTCAGAAAGCTAGCAGATATTCTTGAATGTGACTCAAAAATGGAGCATTGTGTTGATGAACTATTTATTAAAAACCTCCAACGAAGCCGGCTGCTTTTTGAGAAGAGGTGGGACGTCTGTGTTTCTTCTGCTGCCCTACAGACCCTCCGGCAAGCCAAGTGGAACACTCCGGACCTGCTCCCTCTGACTGAGGACGTTAGAGCCATGCATGCACATATTGAGGTATGTCGACCTGAATATGTGCAAACCCTAATAAGTGAGCCAACGTCTAAGCATTGGTCTAAACTGGCAGTTTTGACTCTTTGTGAGGTCATTATTTTCAATCGAAGAAGGGAAGGTGAGGTTTCAAAGATGCCACTGACAGCCTTTACCTTAAGAAGTAAGACTGGGATCCATTCTGACATTGCTCTGGGACTGTCCCAACTTGAGAAAAAGCTGTGTCAGCATTTTCAACGCATTGAAATTAAAGGGAAAAGAAGTCGGAAAGTGCCGGTTCTTTTGACTCCTGAAAAGATTGCTTCGATGGAGGTGCTGGTGGAGAACAGAAGGGCCTGTTCCATCTCTGACCATAACCCATACTTCTTTTCCCGCCCGGGCGCAGACACCGACATCAGGTGATCAGACTCCCTACGCCAGTTAGCCAAAGAATGTGGTGCGGTGCATCCAGAGATGCTATCCTCAACCAAACTTAGAAAGCACTGCAATTCGAAAAAAAAAATCTAAAATAAAATTCCTTTAAAATAGTTGTTTGGTTTCTATTGACTGTTTTGTATTACTTAAAGTAGTCCCAGTAAAAAAAGATTATGTCTATGGGTCCCATTCTGAACGGCCCTGTCAAAGAGACCCACCAGGTAACAAAAACGTGTGTGTGTGTGTGTGTGTGTGTGTGTGTGTGTGTGTGTGTGTGTGTGTGTGTGTGTGTGTGTGTGTGTGTGTGTGTGTGTGTGTGTGTGTGTGTGTGTGTGTGTGTGTGTGTGTGTGTGTGTGTGTGTGTGTGTGTGTGTATGTATTTTTTATGGTTGCTTTTTTATTTCTATGTTATTTTTTTTATTTTTCTTGTATTTGTATTTTGTTTGTATCTGTTTTGCTGTATCTGTCATCTTGTGAAAATCTTGAGGACCCCCTCGTAAACGAGATGATTCATCTCTAGGGGGTTATCCTCTAAATAAATGAATAAATAAACATGCACTGGGACGGTTTGCAGCCGAGTGTGAATCGGCTGGGATGAGAATCAGCACCTCCAAATCCGAGGCCATGGTGCTCGACCGGAAAAAGGTGCCTTGCCCTCTTCAGGTGGGTGGAGAGGTCCTTCCTCAAGTGGAGGAGTTCAAGTTTCTCGGGGTCTTGTTCACAAGTGAGGGAAGGATAGAGCGTGAGATTGACAGGCGGATTGGTGCAGCGATGCGGTAGCTGTATCGGACCGTCGTGGTGAAGAGGGAGCTGAGCCGAGCCGAAAGGCGAAGCTCTTGATTTACCGGTCAATCTTCGTTCCCTCCCTCACCTAAAGTTATGAGCTTTGGGTAATGACCGAAAGAACAAGATCGCGGATACAAGCGGTCGAAATGAGCTTCCTCCGCAGAGTGGCTGGGCGCTCCCTTAGAGATAGGGAGAGGAGCTAGGTCACACGGGGGGAGCTCGGAGTAGAGTCGCTGCTTCTCCAGGTCGAGAGGAACCAGTTGAGGTGGCTCGGGCATCTGTTCCGGATGCCTCCTGGACGCATCCCCTTCCGGGCATGTCCCACCGGGAGGAGGCCCCGGGGAAGACCCAGGACACGCTGGAGGGACTAATGTCTCTCAGCTGGCCTGGGAACGCCTTGGGGTCCCCATGGACGAGCTGGAGGAAGTGTGTGTGGATAGGGAAGTCTGGGCGTCTCTTCTTAGACTGCTGCCCCCGCGACCCGGCAACGGATGAAGCGGAAGAAAATGGATGGATGGATGGTAAATCACACAACACTCCAACTTCATTGAACTAAAGATCGCAAACGTGATTCACCCTATAAATTCCCTAATTTGCAAGGTAAACTACAGATTGCCATAGCAACCATGTCCCTGTTACAGCACAAAGCTAATGCAATCGGGAATAAATGTCCATATAAGAAAATTGACTCCAGCTTCCACCGAATTCAGCAAACACAATGGTGACTCCACTCCTAGACCAAATGTTTGTTTTGCACTGATGCAAAGACTGCACATGTTGCAGACATGGGTTTGCTCTAGAATGCACTGTAGATCAGCGGCACACAGCATCAACCGTAGGAGAGGAGAGCTCTAAACAAAGTGCTGAGTGTGAGCTGTCTGTTCTTGAGGCTCTGTATCAATCCAGACTCTTAAACCAAGCTCTCAAGATTATTCATGACTCTTCTGGCCACCCTGGAAAAGCCATGTTCCAGCTTCATCCCTCTGACAGAATACAGTATATCATTTGCTGAGATGCAGGACATCTGGTTTTGCTAACAGCTTCGTTCCACAAGCTGTTATCAGTTTAAACAGAGAACTTTAATGATCTTGCGCTTGAATTGAAACAGTTTTAGTTGGTGGGATCTCCCCTCTGACCTCGGCAACTGTGGCATCATACATGTGTTGTACCTCATCAATCTCAAGCTGTGATAGCAGTTGCCGTTTGTTGATGTTGGAGCATTGAGCTACCAGTTGTTTCGGGGTCAACTGTGACTGTGGGTTTCGAAGTAACCATTCAGCCCACATTCTCTGCATGTAACCTCTTTGGCCAGGGTTACTTGAGTAGTAGCATTCCAACAGAGCCCTGTTATCGGATCTCGCCCACTTTCGCCTTGTTCCAGTAGCCCACTTTTCATCAAGGTGCTCTGGTTCCCCAGCACCTGACGCAGACCTTGTTTGGCCGGGCGACGTCTGATCCGGCATCTCATTGCTTATTTGTACCTTCATGGTTATGAGTTAGGCAGTAGCATTAAGGGTCTTGCCCAAGGACCCACACTGGATGTTGGTCAGACAACGGGAAACTGTTCCAGTCAGACGGAGCTTTAAATTCAAATGGATGAATTGTTGCATGTTGCAGGTCCTGGTTCGTTGGAGCCAACAGGACAACATCATCCGCAAAAAGCAGGGATGAAATCCTGTGGTCCCTGAACCGGACCCCCTCCGGCCCCTGGCTGCGCCTAGAAATTCTGTCCATAAACACAGTGAACAGAACGGTGAAAAAGGGGAGCCCTGGCGGAGGCCAACATGCACCGGGAACAGGTCTGACTTACTGCCGGCAATGCAAACACAACTCTCATACAGGGACCGGACGGTCCTCAGCAGAGGACCCCGGACCCCGTATTCCCGGAGAACCCCCCCAAAGGACACCCCCGGGGAACACGGTCGAACGCCTTCTCCAAATCCACAAAGCACATGTGGACAGGTTGGGCAAACTCCCATGAACCCTCGAGTACCCGATGGAGTGTATAGAGCTGGTCCAGTGTTCCGCGGCCGGGACGAAAACCACACTGCTCCTCCTGGATCCGAGATTTGACCATCGGTCTTAGTCTCCTCTCCAGTACCTTGGAGTAGACCTTACCGGGGAGGCTGAGGAGTGTGATCCCACGATATTTGGAACACACCCTCCGGTCCCCCTTCTTGTAGAGAGGGACCACCACCCCGGTCTGCCACTCCATTGGCACCGCCCCCGATCGCCACGCGATGTTGCAGAGACGTGTCAGCCAAGACTGTCCCACAACATCCAGAGACTATAGATAGTCAGGACGGATCTCATCCACTCCCGGAGCCTTGCCACCATGGAGACTGCCAACCACATTGGTGACCTCAGCCAGGGAGATAGAAGTATCCGCCCCAACATCCTCAGCCTCTGCCTCCGGGACGGAGGACGTGACGTGATTGAGGAGAACCTCGAAGTATTCCTTCCACCGCCCGACAATATCCCCAGTCGAGGTCAGCAGTTCTCCACCCACACCGTACACGGTGTTGGCAAAGAACTGCTTCCCCCTCCTGAGGCGCCGGACCGTTTGCCAGAATCTCTTCGAGGCCGATCGATAGTCATGCTCCTTGGACTCTCCGAACTACTCCCAGTCCAGGGTTTTTGCCTCCGCAACAGCCCGGGCAGCCTGCCGGTACTGGACAGCTGCCTTAGGAGTCCCACGAACTCATCATGACTTCTTCAGCCTGACGGCATCCCTTACTGCCGGTGTCCACCACCGGGTTCGGGGGTGGCCGCCAGGACAAGCACCAGAGACCTTTCAACCACAGCTACGAGCCGCCGCATCGGCGATAGAGGAAGAGAACGTGGTCCACTCAAACTCAATGTCCCCCTCCTTCCCCGGGACCTGGGAGAAGCTCTCCGCGGAGGTGTGACTTCAAAGTCTGTCTGACAGGGGGCTCAGCGAGACATTCCCAGCAAACCCTCACTACACGCTTGGGTCTGCCAGGTCTGACTGGCTTCCTCCCCTGCCAGCGGATCCAACTTGCGACCAGGTGGTGATCGGTTGACAGCTTCGCCCCTCTCTTCACTCGAGTGTCCGAGACACGCGGTCGAAGGTCAGATGATACGACAACAAAGTCTAGGGTGTCCTGGTGCCACGTGCATTGGTGGACACCCTTGTGTTCGAACATGGTGTTCGTGATGGACAAACTGTGAATGGCACAGAAGTCCAACAACTGAACACCGCTCGGGTTCAGATCAGGGGGGCCGTTCTTCCCAATCACCCCTCTCCAAGTGTCACTGGCATTTCCCACATGGGCGTTGAAGTCCCCCAGGAGAATAACCCTGGGCGGTGCACTGTCCAGTACCCCTCCCAAGGACTCCAAGAAGGCCAGGTACTCTGCACTGCTGTTAGGCCCGTAGGCCGTCACAACAGTGAGAGACTTGTCCCCCACCCGGGGGGGACAAATCTCTCACTGCGTGAGAGACCCCCCCATCTCAGCGTGGCGGCTGAGATGGGGGGCAATGAGTATGGCCACCCCAGCACGCAGCCTCTCCCCGCGAGGAACACCAGAAAAGTGGAGCGTCCAACCCCTCTTCTCAAGGAGTTGGGTTCCAGAGCCCAAGCTGTGTGTGGAGGTGAGGCCGACTATTTCTAGTCGGTATCGCTCAACCTCCCCCACGAGCTGGGCTCTTTCCCCCCAGTGAGGTGACGTTCCACGTCCCAAGAGCCAGATGTTGTGTGTGCGGACCGGGTCCCCGAGGTTTCCGCCTTCGACTGCTGCCCAGTCATCTCTGAACCACGTCACCACGGACCCCTCTGCAGGTGGTGGGCCCACAGGAGGGCACCAGGCGCTCGCTTGTGAGCCCCGACCCCAGGTGTGGCTCCAGGATGGGGCCCCGGCTGCGCCATGCCGGGCGACGTCACTGATATTATAGTAGTGCTGTCCTGCTGTTCATACTATATATATATATATATATATATATATATGTTGGTGTTAAACATTAACACCAACATCCAGTGTGGGTCCTTGGGCAAGACCCTTAATGCTACTGCCTAACTCATAACCATGAAGGTACAAATAAGCAATGAGATGCCGGATCAGGCGTCGCCCGGCCAAACAAGGTCTGCGTCAGGTGCTGGGGAACCAGAGCACCTTGATGAAAAGTGGGCCACTGGAACAAGGCGAAAGTGGGCGAGATCCGATAACAGGGCTCTGTTGGAATGCTACTACTCAAGTAACCCTGGCCAAAGAGGTTACATGCAGAGAATGTGGGCTGAATGGTTACTTCGAAACCCACAGTCACAGTTGACCCCGAAACAACTGGTAGCTCAATGCTCCAACATCCACAAACGGCAACTGCTATCACAGCTTGAGATTGATGAGGTACAACACATGTATGATGCCACAGTTGCCGAGGTCAGAGGGGAGATCCCACCAACTGCAACTCCCCAACCAGATATTGGGTACATAGCCCCAATGGAACCGATAACGCTGAACGTGGCAGCTGACCTGAAAGCTAAGATCATGGCTAGAATGGGCACAGGGCAAAGACACCGGCTACAGCGGTTGTGTGAAGTACCACCTAAGGATCTCATAGAAAGCGTGAATGCAGCAGTGAGGGCAACACCTACCACCACAATCACTGAAACCAATGAGCTGGTTTACACTTCAGCAGCAGTGATCCTAGAGATGCTTGGCTATAAGAGCAACCATGGGAGCCATGGACAATACCCACCATGGAAAAGACGGTTGGAGGCTAAGATCAAGGCGGCTCGGAGAGAAGTTAGTCAATTAACAGAGGCCCAGAGAGGTGCAATGAAAAGACCAGTACCCAGAAAGTACAGCCAGATGACCATACCTGAAGCACTCGAAACTGCCAAACAAAGGCTCCAAGCCCTGGCCAGCCGCCTACAGAGGTACACTAAAGAGATAGGTGAACAGGCTGTTCGCAACACAACCTGTGAAGGTGTACGCTCAGTGGCAGGGTAACAACAGGGGAGCAGACCCACCGAGGCTGGAAACTGAACAGTTCTGGAAGAACATATGGGAGAAGGATGCAGCACATAACAGAAGTGCACAATGGCTGGTGTCCCTGAGAGAGGAGCACAGCCACCTCCCAGAACAGAACTCAGTTACCATCACAGAGGCAGACATCCGAGAAAGAGTATCAGGTATGAAAAACTGGACAGCACCTGGCCCTGATATGGTCCATGCCTACTGGCTAAGGACACTCACATAACTCCATGAGCGCCTAGCAGCACAAATGAACCAGCTGCTGAGAGATGGGACTCACCCAGAATGGCTAACCGAAGGGCGAACGGTCCTGATCATGCCAACTACCGGCCAATAACTTGTCTCTCCACAACATGGAAGCTCACGTCAGGCATCATTGCGGCTAAGATAAGTGGGCACATGGAACAATTCATGAGCACAGCACAGAAGGGCATTGGTAGGGACACCAGAGGAGCCAAACACCAGCTCCTGGTTGACAGAACAGTCGCCCAAGACTGCCGGTCACGACACACCAACCTGTGCACAGCCTGGATTGATTACCAGAAAGCCTACGACTCAATGCCACACACATGGATCATGGAATGCTTGAAGTTGTACAATATCAACAGGGCTCTAAGGGACTTCGTTGCAAACTCAATGGGAATGTGGAAGACCACCCTTGAGGCAAATGGCAAGCCGCTCGCACAAGTGACCATCAAATGTGGTATCTACCAAGGAGATGCTCTGTCCCCACTACTGTTCTGCATAGGCCTCAACCCTCTAAGCCAAGTAATTGACCAGACTGGCTATGGATACCGCCTCAGGAACGGAGCAAAGATCAGTCACCTCCTCTACATGGATGACATCAAGCTGCACGCCAAGAGCGAGAGAGACATTGACTCTCTGATCCAAACAACCAGGATCTACAGCCATGACATTGGGATGTCATTCGGGCTCGAGAAATGTAGCAGGATGGTGACTCGGAGAGGCAAGGTAGTCCACACAGAAGGGATCTCATTCCCAGAGGGAACAATAGCAGACGTTAAGGATAGTTACAAGTATCTCGGTATACCACAGGCAAATGGCAACCTCGAACAGGTGACGAGGAAAGCGGCAACTGCCAAATACCTCCAGCGAGTATGGCAGGTCCTAAGAAGCCGGCTCAATGGCAAGAACAAGGCCCGGGCAATTAACAGCTACGCCCTGCCAGTGATCAGATACCCTGCAGGAATAATCAGGTGGCCAAAGGAAGAGATTCAGACCACGGATGTTAAAACTCGAAAGCTCCTTACCATGCATGGCGGGTTTCCATCCCAAATCCAGCACCCTGAGACTGTTCGTAAGCCGTAAAGAAGGAGGCCGAGGACTAGTGAGTGTGAGAGCCACTGTCCAGGACGAAACATCCAAACTCCATAACTACATCATGGAGAAGGCCAAAACGGATGACGTACTCAGTGAATGTCTCAGGCAGTGGCGAGATGAGGAGGTGCCAGAGGAGAGCCTATCATGGGAGAACAAGCCCCTACACGGCATGTACCACCGGAGCATAACAGAAGTGGCTGATCTCAAGAAGTCCTACCAATGGCTAGAAAGGGCTGGCCTACAGGACAGCACAGAGGCACTCATCATGGCTGCACAAGAACAGGCACTGAGCACCAGAGCGATAGAGGCCCAGATATACCACACCAGACAAGACCCAAGGTGTCGGTTGTGCAAAGAGGCACCTGAGACGATCCAACACATAACTGCAGGGTGCAAGATGCTGGCAAGGAAGGCCTACATGGAACGCCATAACCAAGTGGCTGGCATAGTGTACAGAAACATCTGTGCAGAGTATGGGCTGGAAACCCCACGGTCTAAGTGGGAAACTCCTCCAAAGGTGGTGGTGAATGAGCGTGCAAAGATCCTGTGGGACTTCCAGATACAGACCGACCGAATGGTAATGGCGAACCAACCTGACATTGTGGTGGTAGACAAAGGGCAGAGGACAGCCGTGGTGGTGGACGTGGCAATTCCAAGCGATGGTAACATCCGGAAAAAAGAACATGAAAAGCTTGAGAAATACCAAGGTCTCAGAAAGGAGAGGGCCTGGAGGGTAAAGGTGACAGTAGTGCCCGTGGTGATCGGTGCACTCGGGGCAGTGACTCCGAAGCTAGAAGAGTGGTTACAGCGGATCCCCGGAACAACCTCGGACATCTCGGTCCAGAAATGTGCAGTGCTAGGAACAGCAAAGATACTGCGCAGAACCCTCAAGCTCCCAGGCCTCTGGTAGAGGACCCAAGCTTAGAGAGGGATAACCGCGCGCGGAGGGCCAAAGGTGAGTGGACAATTTCATTTTTATTATATATATATATATATATATATATATATATATTACATACTGTACATACGTTTTTTTCCCTAGTGTCTAGACCCACTGCAGCACTCATCTCTCTTTAGGAGTGAATGAATGAATGATTGAATGAATATTAATGACACATTATTCTAAATTGCTCGTCAAAAACACAAACACTTGCAAGAGGAGTAGGCCATGTTTCAGTCAGGATCTCTGAGAAAAATAACTGATACTGAACTTGAGACTGTACTTTGATATTTGAATATTTTGTAATAAATGAATATATCACTAATGTTTTACTTTTGGTAAATTGGGTGTAGAATTAGATTTGGGTACTTAACTTTTACAAATTCATCACAAATCGAATTGTTGGTTCTCAACTGGTGGGTTGGTAGCAAACCGTTCTTGGGAGACATGTGTGTAACCAGTAAACCCGTGAGAGTAATGCAGTGTCTTATCCTTACTTCTGGGGGCATCATGGACGTACCTGCCAGAAGTCCCCCACTGTGGAAGGCAGGGGGCCTTGGGTGGCGATGTAGGCGGAGCTCCGGGGGTCATGGTCCATCTGCAACGACACGTTTAGAAGACCGTTTACAGAAGAAGACGACAGCAGCGCACAGTAGGAGGAGCCTCCGCCAGCTTGATTGGACATCTCTAGAAAGACCTGAAAACAGCTGTGCTCCTTGACAGAACTAGAGGATTTGGAAAAAAGAGTGGGGAACAAATGTAATATATGTGCCATATACAGTGCCTTGCGAAAGTATTCGGCCCCCTTGAACCTTTCAACATTTCGCCACATTTCAGGCTTCAAACATAAAGATATAAAAATTAAATTTTTTGTCAAGAATCAACAACAAGTGGGACACAATCGTGAAGTGGAACGACATTTATTGGATAAATTAAACTTTTTTAACAAATAAAAAACTGAAAAGTGGGGCGTGCAATATTATTCGGCCCCCTTGCGCTAATACTTTGTAGCGCCACCTTTTACTGCAATTACAGCTGCAAGTCGCTTGGGGTATGTCTCTATCAGTTTTGCACATCGAGAGACTGGAATTCTTGCCCATTCTTCCTTGCAAAACAGCTCGAGCTCAGTGAGGTTGGATGGACAGCGTTTGTGAACAGTAGTCTTCAGCTCTTTCCACAGATTCTCGATTGGATTCAGGTCTGGACTTTGACTTGGCCAAACACCTGATACGTCTATTTGTGAACCATTCCATTGTGGATTTGGCTTTATGTTTTGGATCATTGTCCTGTTGGAAGATAAATCTCCGTCCCAGTCTCAGGTCTTTTGCAGACTCCAACAGGTTTTCTTCAGAATGGTCCTGTATTGGCTCCATCCATCTTCCCATCAATTTTAGCCATCTTCCCTGTCCCTGCTGAAGAAAAGCAGGCCCAAACCATGATGCTGCCACCACCATGTTTGACAGTGGGGATGGTGTGTTCAGGGTGATGAGCTGTGTTGCTTTTACGCCAAACATATCGTTTTGCATTGTGGCCAAAAAGTTTGATTTTGGTTTCATCTGACCAGAGCACCTTCTTCCACATGTTTGGTGTGTCTCTCAGGTGGCTTGTGGCAAACTTTAAACGAGACTTTTTATGGATATCTTTGAGAAATGGCTTTCTTCTTGCCACTCTTCCATAAAGGCCAGATTTGTGCAGTGCACGGCTGATTGTTGTCCTATGGACAGACTCTCCCACCTCAGCTGTAGTTATCTGCAGTTCATCCAGAGTGATCATGGGCCTCTTGGCTGCATTTCTTATCAGTCTTCTCCTTGTTTGAGATGAAAGTTTGGAGGGACGGCCGGGTCTTGGTAGATTTGCAGTGGTCTGATACTCCTTCCATTTCAATATAATTGATTGCACAGTGCTCCTTGAGATGTTTAAAGCTTGGGAAATCTTTTTGTATCCAAATCCGGCTTTAAACTTCTCCACAACAGTATCTCGGACCTGCCTGGTGTGTTCCTTTGTCTTCATGGTTCTCTCTGCGCTTTAAATAGAACCCTGAGACTATCAAAGAGCAGGTGCATTTATACGGAGACTTGATTACACACAGGTGCATTCTATTTATCATCATCAGTCATTTAGGACAACATTGGATCATTCAAAGATCCTCACTGAACTTCTGGACTGAGTTTGCTGCACTGAAAGTAAAGGGGCCGAATAATATTGCACGCCCCACTTTTCAGTTTTTTATTTGTTAAAAAAGTTTAAATTATCCAATAAATTTTGTTCCACTTCACGATTGTGTCCCACTTGTTGTTGATTCATGACAAAAAATTAAATGTTTATATCTTTATGTTTGAAGCCTGAAAATAATGTGGCAAAATGTTGAAAGGTTCAAGGGGGCCGAATACTTTCGCAAGGCACTGTATATAACTGCTGCATCCTCCCAAGTAAACATGAGGCTGTAATTGCTTCTGTAGGTGCCTTAACAAAGAAGTAAAGAGTGTGAATATAAACGTGAGATATGTGTTTTTTCCCACTTTGTCACTACGGGGAAATGAGAGTACAGTGGTCCCTCACTGTACTTGGTTAGAAAAGTGTATAAACTGTGTGGTGAGGGATTTTACAGCATTAAAACATATTGCTGCTACTTTGTGGATTTCGCTTATTGAGGGCTATTTTTAGAACATAAAACTTATTATAAATGAAGGACCCCATACAATAATGAAAAATATTTGACGTGGTTAAATCATTTCTGAGTGCACAGTAGAAAAGTCGGACTCACGATGGGGCTGGCGTTGACGTAGTCTGAGGAGGCCTGACCGCTCTCCACCTTCAGACAGATCCTAGAGTGATCGTCTGGACACAGACAAAACATAACCTGTCATGTTCGAGCTCATCAGAGCCAAAATATCCTATTGTCAGCTTTTGTTTATATTCTAGTTCTTCAAAATCATGAAAACATAATCTCAACGTACAGTAAGTAGTATTTGACATTTTGTTGATGTTAGAATAGTTGGCATTCTATTGATATCAAAAGAGCGATAGTTTCACATTGTGGTGGAGTGCAGCTGAAAAATCTTAATTTAGCTAATTTCTCAGTTTATCCTGGAACAATCTACATGAAACAAAACCTGTAACAAAGTTCCACATCTTCTTTGTCAGCATATATCAACTATGGTCTAATTATTTTTGTTCTCTATGATCTCTCTCTGTTCTCTATCAACTATGGTCTCATTGTTAAGTCAATTTCAGTCCACATCTAAAAATCATTCTTATCTCCTCCTACTGCTCTTTATCTCATTATTTTAGGTTTGGCCAGTTGATGGAGGCATAGTCAGTTTGAGCCAGTAGTCTGGCGGCACGGTGGCTGAGTGAATAGCTCTCTTGCTTCTTGGCAAGAATATCCTTCAACCCGGGTCGGAATAGGGTCTATCTGTGTGGAGTTTGCATGTCCTCCCTGTGCCTGCGTAAGTTTCCTCTGGGTGCTCCAGTTTCTCCTACTTTTATTTTTAGACAGTATAAATGAACTGAATTCTAAATACATTAATTTACTAACTACATTAAACAAATGTTTTCTCTAAAAACAGTTCATGGCTGTACTGTTAATATCGTGTGACACAATTCTTTAGTTCTGTAAAAGCTAAAAAAAAAGAAAGCTAAAATAAATAAAAAAATATTTTGATTGTAATCAAACTTAAAATAAAATAAAGTAACAATTATGGTAAATTTGGTAGAATTTCAGTTAAAATGTATTCAGTCAGTATTTAAAAAAAGTGATTAAATATAACTTTTTTTTATTTGTCATGGTTTTTTCCAAACGTTTTTGAACTACATACTGAAGCATGGATGCGAAGACTACTTTTAAAGGACTCAATGGGTGAATAGCAGTGTATATAAGCACTTTCAATCAATCAATCAATCAAAGTTTATTTGTAGAGCGCCTTTCATACACAGGGCAACACAAAGCGCTTCACAGTCCACATCACAAATCATCACATAAAACAAACACCAGAATCACAATTAAAACATTAAAATCACACAAAAGATTAAAACACAATTATGATTATTATTATTTATTATTAATCTTTATTAAGGACACAATACAACACGGTCCATAGTTAAAAAACCAAAGAAAAAATATATACAAGAAAACAAACCAAAGAGAACATTACAGCTGCTGAACAGTATAAAGGCATAACCTCCAGTAAGTCCATAATTTGGAGGTGAACAGCAGTGAGCAGAACTCGGGGCTGACGAGAGTCTTAACAATCACATTAATAGAGTTCCTCAGACGACACATAAATCTGAACTGAACATTTCGAAGAGATGCAGAACAAGATCGAACACCACAGTAAGCAAACATCTCACTTGCGCTGCTGTGCCGAGGAACCTTCAGCAGCAGCCTCAAGGAGTTGTTATAGGCCACAGTGAGTTTCTGCAAACTGGACTTTTTAAAACTCTTCCAAAGGTAAGCAGTGTACATAGGTGAGCAGTAAGATTTAAAAAGAGTTACCTTTACCTCAGGAGAGCACATACCAAACTTACGTAGCAGCATATTTGATTGGCCATATAACTGACACAGCTGCCTGTGCATGTCCTTGTCATCAGAAAGGTCACTGGTGATGTTTAAACATTAAAATCACACAAAAGAATAAAACCATTAAAACTTTCAAAATTACACAAGAAATTTAAAAAAATAAATAAATGACAGCAGTGCATTAGAAATGGAGATAAAATCCTTCAGTTGTATGCACAGGCAAACAGAACAGTCTTTAACCTGGATTTGAACATTGACAGAGTAGACGCCTCCCTCACATTTTCAGGGAGATTGTTCCAGATCTTAGCTGCATAGATCTGAAACGCAGCCTCCCCATGTTTGGTTCTCACTCTGGGCACCAGCAGGAGGCCAATCCCTGTGCTCCTCAGAGTCCGGGCCGGTTCATATGACACCAACATGTCACTAATGTATTCTGGTGCAAGGCCATGGAGAGACTTGTACACAAGCAGAGCTGTTTTAAAATCTATTCTTTGAGCCACAGGAAGCCAGTGCAGAGACCTGAGGACCGGACTAATATGGTCATACTTCCTGGTTCCTGTCAGGACTCTAGCTGCTGCATTTTGGATGTACTGCAGCTGCTTACAGGTCTGTTTGGACAGACCTGTAAGCAGGCCATTGCAGTAGTCTAGCCTGCTGGAGACAAATGCATGGACAAGAATCTCCAAGTCTGCCCTGGACACTATATTTCTAACTTTGGCAATGTTCTTCAGATGGTAAAAAGCTGTTGATGTTATTGATTTTATGTGGCTATTGAAATTTAGGTCTGAGTCCAGTATTACCCCCAAATTTCTGACCTTGTCTGAAGGAAGTAGGGAGAGAGACTGAAGTTGACAAATGACGCCCTCTCTTTGTTTCTGGGGACCAAAGACAATGATTTCGGTTTTGTCTGCATTTAGCTGGAGGAAATTATTTTGCATCCAGTCACTGATCTGTTGGATACAGTGAAGGAGCAAATCCAGTGGTCCATGTTCTCCTGCAGTCAGTGAGACATAGATCTGAGTGTCGTCTGCGTAATTGTGGTAGGACACTTTGTTTCTTTGTATTAACTGACCTAACGGCAGCATGTAGAGATTAAATAGGAGAGGTCCCAGGATCGACCCCTGTGGTACTCCACAGGTCAGGGCCACATGATCTGAGACGCAGTCTCCAATCTCCACAAAGTACTTCCTATCCTCCAGGTAAGACCTAAACCAGTCTAGGGCTGTGCCAGTGACACCAACCCAGTCTTCTAGTCTCTGCATGAGGATCTCATGGTCGACAGTGTCGAACGCGGCACTAAGATCTAACATGACCAAAACTGTGACTTTACCTGCATCAGTGTGAAGTCGAATGTCGTTTGTTACCTTCACTAGAGCGGTCTCAGTACTGTGGTGGGGTCTAAACCCAGACTGGAACATATCAAAAGAATTATTCATTGTTAAAAATTCAGTAAGTTGTTGGGAGGCCACTTTTTCAAGAATTTTTCCAATGAATGGTAGATTCGATATGGGGCGATAATTTTGAAGTCCCGCAGGATCCAGACTGCTCTTTTTTAGGAGAGGTCTTATGACTGCTGTTTTTAGGGCCATAGGAAATGTTCCTGACGACAGAGACATGTTTACTATTTGTGTCAGTGAAGGTAACAAACTGCTCAGGACGGACTTCAGAAATTTAGAGGGCAATATATCCAGGCTACATGTGGAGGAGCTCAGACTCATGATTATCTTTTTGACAGTTTCAGTATCCACAGGTGCAAAGTGAGTTTGCTCAACAAGCTTCTCTGGCTGTTGCATTGTTATACGTGCTGTGGAGGTGATAGTGTTTTTGATTCCTTGTACTTTGTCATCGAAAAACTGTGCGAACTCATTACACCTAGATTTAGAGGAAAATTCTAGGGGCAACTTTACAGGGGGGTTCGTTAATCTACCAACTGTTGCAAACATAACACGAAAATTGTTACTGCAACCTCCAATAATGTCAGAAAAATACATTTCTCTTGTTCTACGTAGAACCCGGTTAAATTCACCCAACTCATCTTTAAAGATTTCATAATCGCCCTGGAAATTGGACTTTCGCCACTTCCGTTCGGCCCTCCGGCACTCTTGCTTCTGTGCCCTGACCGAGTCTGCCTTAGTCCATGGGGCCTTTTTCTTACTGGTAACTATTTTAACCGTCACAGGAGCAATGGAGTCCAGAACAGTCAGAACACTGGTGGTGACAGAGTTATACAATTCATCAACAGTAGAGCATGGAGTTTTCTCAAAATTTAGCATTCCCATGAACAGTTCACTTGTGTTTTCATGTATGTGTCTTCTTCTAACAATTGTAAATTCAGCTGGTGGTTTGCTAGCAAAACACATGTCAAAAAATACACAAAAATGATCTGACAAAGCAACATCAACTACATTAACATTTGATACATTAACCCCCTTTGTAATTAGCAGGTCAAGAGTGTGCCCCCTGCTGTGGGTGGGGCCACTCACGTGCTGAATGAAACCAAAGGTCTCAAATACAGAAGCCAGCTCCTTTGCATTTCTGTCATCAACATTATCAACATGTACATTAAAATCACCTGTAATAACTAAACTATCAAAATCTGTGCACACGAATGAAAGTAGTTCAGTAAAATGGTCAATAAAATCGCAACATGACTGTGGTGGCCTGTACAGGACAATGAAAAGAGTAGAAGATTGCTTTTGTTCCATTTTAAAAGAAATATACTCAAACGATGAAAAATTTCCAAGGGGCATTCTATGGGAGACAAAGTGCTCTCTAAAAACTGCAGCTATGCCTCCCCCCCTTTTGTTTTCTCGTACTTCGGATTCGAATTTAAAATTGGGTGGTGTTGCTTCTATTAGAACTGCATTTCCTGTATTTTGGTCCAGCCATGTTTCAGCCATAAGCATAAAATCAAGATCATAAGAAGTGATAAAATTATTAATTAAAAATGATTTGTTACATAGAGATCTGACATTAAGCATAGCAAGTTTAAAAATAACGTCAGAGTCGATTAATGTGGTTGATTGATTTCTACAGGGAACAGAAATTAGATTTGCAGAGTTGGACCGTCTAACTGCTGTCCTGTTTTGATTTCGTTTTTTAGAATTTAAAAACATTTTTGAGCTGGTGCGAGGAACACACACAGTCTCAATTGGCCTAAAATGTGAAAACCCTTGTTGTTCTTTAGCTCCCAGAGTCAGAAGGGAGTCAGCACAGTTCAGTGTTTGGACTGGTAATGCACTGCCAGACGGACAGGGAGCAGTGTTTGCACCGTTGTACTCACCCGGTGCTGGTGAGCAGGAGGCGGGGGAGTGCGGTGGGGTCCGAGGGGGCTCAGATGTAAACAGTCACGCCCCCCTCGGGGAACGCTGAACAACGTAACGCATGTAGTCCATCAACAGGCTGCTACCGTATCTGTTTGGGTGTAATCCGTCTGGACGATAGGCTTCGTAACGTTTCCAGAAAAGGGCAAAGTTATTCACAAAGACAAAGTTAAAAGAGCTGCATGTAGCCTGGAGCCACATATGCAGCGCCACAACACGACTGTAGAGGCAGTCGCCTCTGCTTACAGTCGGGATTGGACCAGAAATAAAAACAGATAATCCGGAGGATTGAAGGAGGTGGAACAGATCCATAAAATGTTTCTTCGTGACTTCTGACTGCTGAAGTTTCATGTCGTTAATTCCCACATGCACGACTACCTTGGAAACGGTATCAGGCAGGGACTGAAGCAGAGGAGGGAGACGTATGAGCAGGTCTGGCACAGTAGCTCCGGGAATACAGCGAGTGACTGCGTTAAAGAAGCGGACGTGTCTCACGATGGAATCTCCAATAATCAGAGTGGTCGGGGCGAAGAGTGGACGTGGACGCGGCCTCGGAGAAGGAGCTCGGTGGACGGAACCAGCGGGTTCACCCGAAGCAGGACCCGAGCCTGAGCGCCGCTGAACACATGGAGAGGAGGAGCGGGGGTGCTGACTCTCAGCTACAGGCGACCCACGCTGTGTGCTCGGGGACGCTGGAGCGGTGAGAGGGGCTGGCTCTGGACGCTGCTGCTGACCCGGTGGAGGTGAGCGGTGGTGATGATGGCTCGCTACCCCAGTCTGAGGCTGCTGCACTGGGGTCAAAGAAGGGGAACAGGCCAACATGGCTGGTGGACCGCTCTTTCGCCTGAGGACTGCTTCCTTTAGGAGCGTTTTCCTCGTAGTGGACTTGGATCCTCGAGCAGTAGAGTACGCTGCAGTGTCCAGGGATTCTGCTGAGGGAGCCGGGATGTCAGTGGAGAGGGCTGCATAGCAGTTTGCCAGACTCAGGACATGGGCCACGGCGCAGGATGGCTCCTCGGAATCCGCGGGCTCGTTATTCGGAACCGGGCGCTTAGGCGTAGAACAGGAGGGTCCGGAGCTGACGGATCTCTCCCACACGACAGTGTCACAATATGCAGCGCTCAGTGACATAAGCCGTGAATGCTGCCCACCAGCGACTTCAAAAAGTTTGGACACTAGAGATTGTTTCTCATTCAACTCTGCGGTGAGACGAAGGACTTCTTTTCGTAGTTCTGCAATGGTGGCACGGTCGCTCTCACGGAGCTCCAAGGTGAGGCGACTAATATTGTGCATGTTTGAGCCAATTTCATTGTCACTTTCCATGTCCTCGTTAGCTAGTGTTAGCCTCTGTGCTACTAGTGGGTTTCAGTCGGGACTAAGCGCTATTTGCTGAAACCACTGAATTAATAACATAAAACACTCAGATATATTAAAAAACTGAACAATAAAAACGCGCTAAAAAGTTGTTAAAAGTTTACTAAAAAGGTGCACAGAGCAGCCCTGCAGTACTGCTTACCGGAAGTCTCTGGTATATGTTCCCGCTAGCAAAGCCTTAACCCTTTAAGCGCCAGAGGTTTTTTTCCAAAACGCTAAATTTTGACATCTTAATTTCAAAAGGCTATAACTTAAAAGTGATAAGAGATAAAGGCTTTCTGTAAATTAGAAAAATATTAAGGATGGTCCAAAGTTTATGTAGAGAATAAATCCCCCCATCTAATTTGCATATTATGACGTCATTTGGCGTTAGAAACAGTGGATTTTAGAATTTTCATACAATATTTGTATTTTTCTAACTGACTATGTATTAGTGATACTATTGATCACTAATCACTAATACATGAACAAACACAGAACACACACTGTAACATTGTAAATGTTCATGAAAATAGTAAAAAATAAAAATCATGCTGCTCTGCTGTGAGCAGTCTGCCCAGACGCGCGCCTCCAGGTGATGCGCGTCACCGCGACCCTCCTGCTGCAGATGTCTCCCCCACTCTCTCTCTCATCTCCCCTGATCTCTCTCTCGTCTAACAGTTCAGTTCAGTTCAGTTTATTTATTTGCCATTTGCAGTAAAAAACCACATTGAAATACATTAGCAAAAAGTCTCCAGTGTGCACAGACAAATACAGACATAAAACAACATTAAAAGACAGAAATAAAACAAATAAAACAGTAAACAAATGTCACTGTGAAATTGTGAAAAACAGTTTCAAAACGAGTGCAAATCATTAAAGTGCTCTGTTCACACTGATAACAGCTTGTGGATAAATACTGTTAGCGTAACGAGATGTCCTGCATCTCAGAGAGCGATATCTTCTGCCAGAGGGAAGAAGCTGGAACAGGGTGGCCAAAAGAGTCATTGACAATCCTAAGAGCTTTGTTTAAAAGTCTGGATTTAACACACACAAGACAAGGCTTCTCCAACACGTTACTGTCCCGGTAATTACGGGAGGCTTGAAAATAAATATGTGGGAAGCACTTTTAGCGGAGACTTTGGCGGAAACTTCAGCGGAGGCTGGAGGTCGCGGCGCGGCGCCTTGACGCGAGTTCCAGGCTTGTTTTCCGCAAATCTAACCTGTCTCCGAACCTCCCAATGACTTGGCCTTACACTGTTCCCACTGCAGACCCTGTGCAAAGTGTTTAAAGTTAGTGTTTGGTGCGGTATAACACTCGCAGGCTGCCCCGCAGCTGCATTCGCTTCACTATGATTTCCCCACTGGTTCAACGCGGTCTTGCTGGAATATTTTGTATGGGAGCATGAAGTTTTTTGGGACCAGGGAGGTAGTCTGGCATGTCTGCCAACTAGTGGCAGGGAGTATGAATGAATTTTGACACTCAGTTGGACACACTCGGCCGTTTTTAACAGTACCGCAGCTTGTCGACTTAAGTCAACCGTGGCGCCTAGAGGGTTAAGGCAAGAAGATCAGAGGAGACGTGACACTCTGACTTCCGTATCCGGTGAGCGTGTTTTTTGACTACTGTTACTATTAGATAGCAATAGGCCTACGTGCAGGACAACTACAAGGACTCTTGACTGTGTATCCATGTTTTGACTATGATGTGCACTGTCTCTGTGTGACACGTATGTTTTTCGATGTGTGACGTGACAATGACTATATAAACTGTGTACTGACTCAATTTTGTCTGAGAGAAAGAAACAATTGAAACCACTGGAACTTGAGAGAAACTTAAATAAACTTCCAAAGTTTGGCGCACCACGATCCGTCTCTGTCTGGTTCATCCCTGACACTACTATCACTCTGCTCTCTGTTTGCACTAACAAACGCATTAAATCCTGCACGGCCGGGCGGGGAAGAAGGTCCCGCTGAGAGAGCTGCTGAGAGAGCTGCTGAGAGAGCCGATGGAGTTGCTGATGCGCTGGAGACTTGGCTCCAACAAAACGACTACGTCAGATTGAATGAGTGCACTCCTCCGACGCATGTTACCTACCAGAAAGCGAGAACTACAGGTCGCGGCGGCGGCGTTGCGATTATATCGCACACCAACTTACTTCTTAGTCCCAAAACCAACAATGCTTTTCGCTCGTTTGAAAACACTTTCAATCACCTGTCCTGGGTGGAGAAAACAAAAAGGTGTGTTATTTATAGTTTTATACCGACCTCCTGGTCCTTTCAGCGAGTTCCTAACAGAATTCTCTGACTTCATTTCAAACCTAGTTTTGGAATGGGAAAACCATAGACTGTATATATTAACAGACGTAGTCACGCCTATCTCCGCCGTTCTAACTAATGGGCCAAAAAATTTGCTCTACTGGAGCAAGCCAAAATGGCCGCGAGTGGTCCTGCCCACAAGAAAATGGTGAAAAAACGCATCTGCGCATGCGTCAGCTGGCGCAGCTCCATTCATTTGAATGAGAGACTTCAAAAATTCACAGCAAGTAAACTAGAGTGGACCAAATAAATTCACCCCCCTCAGCATTGACACACATGTGGAACGGAGCTTTGGGCCAAGAGCCAACTTTTGCGTTTTCGAGAGGTCTGCCAACGCTATATGTTAGCATTGGCTAATTCTTCTTCTGGGTCCACCCCCATCGGCCCGGGGTGCTTTTGCAAGCATGTCAGCGCACGTCATTTTGGCCACTTTTGAGCTGGGACCCGCCCCACTAGGGAAAACATAGTTATAACTGGAGACTTCAATATACATGTGGATGACAGCACAGTCACTTTAAACAAAGCTTTCAGCGCCGTACCTGATGGTGTTGGTTTTACTCAGAATGTTGAGGAACCTACTAACATTCATAACCACACTTTGGACCTTGTCCTGACCTACGGCTGTGATGTCTCCAATGTTGACGTCCAGCGTCAAAGCTCGTTGCTGTCTGATCATTTCTTGATCACGTTTGATCTCGCTTTGGAGGACTTTCCTGCGCCGCAAGATAAAACCTTAATGAAAAGAACCTTACATGATAAATCTATCACAAGGTTCAAAGAACTAATACAGCCAATGTTGAATACTGCTGCAGGTGAACCTGCTCACAGCTGCTGCAGTCCCTCAGTCATTGACCAAACGGTGGACAACACTATGAAGTCTTTAAAATCTGCATTAAATGCAGCAGCTCCTTTAAAACATAAAACTATTAGGATTAGATCATCGTTGCCCTGGTACAGTGTTCAACTGCATACTTTAAAACAGGACGTCAGAAAATTGGAGAGGCTATATCGCCACTCCCACTCCGAGCCTGTCCACAGGGAGTGGAAAGCAGGTCTCCGAAACTACAAAAATGCCCTTCGCAGGGCTCGAACTCAATACTATTAAACTTTAATAGAAGCGAATAAAAACAACAGTAGATTTTTGTTTAGCATCGTCGCAAAACTCACAAACTGCCACAGCGCAATCGAGCCTAAAATTCCAAGCTCACTGAGCAGTGTCGACTTTCTCCACTTCTTTAATAATACAATTACATCCATTCGTGACAAACTGGAGGAGGTTTCTCCTGCTGTTGGTAATGGACAAGCTGAAGCGGCGTACTTGACTTCCCACTTGGACTCTTCAGTGGGCCTCAATAAATTCATGGCTGTGAGCCAAGCAGAAGTGATCTCTGTGGTCACATCTTCTAAAGCCTCAACTTGCATTATAGATGCAATCCCGACTTGGCTCTTCAAAGACATACTTCCTTCGATAATTGAGCCTATCGTAAATATAATAAACGCATCCATACAATGTGGCTATGTCCCACAAGCTTTTAAAACAGCGGTAATCAAACCCCTTCTGAAGAAAACAAACCTGAATCCGGAAATACTTACAAACTACAGACCAATCTCGAACCTTACTTTCATATCTAAAATCCTGGAAAAGCTTATAGCTGAGCAGCTTTGCTGCCACCTGCAGGAAAATAGTATGTTTGAAGTCTTTCAATCAGGATTCAGAGCTCACCATAGCACTGAAACGGCACTAGTCAAAGTCACAAATGGCTTACTAGCTGCTGATAATGGACAGTAAGTGTCCATGATAAGTGTCAGTGCTGGTCCTACTGGACCTTAGTGCTGCATTTGACACAATAGACCACAGCATTCTACTGCAGAGGCTAGAATGTGATATAGGTCTCAGAGAAACAGCCCTTGGCTGGTTTAAATCCTATTTATCGGATCGGTATCACTTCGTCAACGTAAATCAGAACTCGTCGCCTTGTTCTGGAGTGGAATTTGGTGTGCCGCAGGGTTTGGTACTCGGACCGATTCTTTTCACTCTCTACATGCTGCCGTTAGGAAACATCATTAAAAAGCATGGAATTAATTTCCACTGCTATTCAGATGACTCACAGCTTTATCTGTCGATGAAACCAAATCAGACAGATCAGCTGGAAAAGCTTAGTGCCTGCGTAAGGACCTTAAAACGTGGATTAGAGTTTCGTTCGGGCCTGAAAAATGAAGCCCGACCCGGCCCGAGCCCGTATAAGCCCGACCAATGAACGCTGTATAACAGGCCCGAGCCCGACAGAACCCGACACATCTGATTTCCTTGTTGTACGCACTCACCTTCCAATTGCAAGTTTAGTCTCCACTTTTGAATTTGTTTGGTCTCCACTTGATCCATTTCTACTATTGTTCCTGTTCGCTGTTGACCACAGCATGCAGCAGGAGACACGGGGATGATGCGTTCACGGCTCGCTGCTGCTGTAGGACACGCTGGTTATGGTGTCAATCATATTTTAACTTTTTAAAATAATTTGTTGTCAATCAACGGACATTTTTATTAATATATAATATATATATGTATATCATTATGTATAAAATACATAAAATAATTATAATAATAATAAAAAAGAAACGTATATTTAAAAAAAAGAAGCCCGAGCCCGGCACGAACCCGACAGCTGAGCGCCAAAATGAGGCCCGAGCCCGGCCCGAACTCAGGTCGGGCCTCGGGCCTGCTCGGGCTCGGGAGGGAGCATATAACTCCGGTGTTAAAATCACTCCACTGGCTCCCTGTGGAGTACAGAATAAATTTTAAAATCCTTCTCTTAACATACAAAGCCATAAATGGCTTGGCTCCTTCCTATCTCCAAGACTCGTTAATGTCATATCAACCAAGTCGAGCGTTGCGGTCACAAAGCGTCAGACGTCTGGTGGTTCCTAAGGTCTCAAAAATCACTGTCGGCGGCCGAGCATTTAGCTACCAAGCTCCTTTACTGTGGAATCAGCTTCCCATTCATGTTAAGGAAGCAGATACGGTCTCCACATTCAAGGCCAGGCTTAAAGCATAACACAAGATTGCGCCGCTGTGCACAGAATTATCCCGTTATTGGTGTTAATTTTAGTTTTCATAAAAAAATTGTCACCGCTGCTATTGGTGTATGACCGCCAGACACTGCTGAATATCCGCGATTCGGTGACAAAATCCGCAATCTCTGGCTGTAGTGGACAATCAAAGACGGTCCCACCATTACTGGAGTCTATACCACTACTTGCGGGATGCACCTGTCTCCCTGCCCCGCAAACGCCGCCACAGAAAGCGGGGGAAACTAAGTGGTGTACTCGTCAGACTGAGGGCTTACCTGGCCTACCTTTGATTTGACTCACGATGCTGGGCACACATTAGATTTAATTATCTCTCATGGGCTCTCTGTGTCGCTTATGGAAATATCAGACACCCCCATTTCGGATCATTTGCCTGTCATTTTTGAAGTTCCTGCTCCTCTTCCAGCCAGTAAGCCACCTGCCCCAGCCTTTTACCGTTGGATTATTAATTCCTCAACAGCTGGGGAGTTTGCTGCTGCTTTTGCAGATTTACAACTTCCTGCCTGCGGTGGAGATATTCCTGAATGCCCAGACAGCCTCTTGTCATCTTTTTATTCAACTTGTACTGGGATCCTGGACAAAATAGCTCCTTTCAGGTGCAGGTCCTCAAAACCAAGGGCTGATCCTTGGTTAAATGAAACAACCCGGTCCCTCAGACAGTGCTGTAGACAAGCAGAGCGACGATGGAAGAAGGATCGACTACATATATCTCGAGAAATACTCAAGGACAGTCTCACACAGTATCAGAGGGCTGTGAAAGAGGCCAAATCCTTGTTTTTATCGAACATTATTTCCACTAATTGTAACTGCCCTTGAGTGTTGTTTAATACAATTAACACTGTGGTGAACCCTCACACCTCTCCCTTTGTAGATGCCACAGTTTCTACCTGTGAGTGTTTTCTACAGTTTTTTGTTGATAAAGTGGCGTCTCTGCAGTAGCAGCCCAGACCAGTCTGTTGCTGCCACACATTCTGCAGTGTTCAACCACTTTGTACCGGTCTCTCTCACGTCTCTTGCTGACATTGTCAAGTCTATGGCTGAGTTTACACGGAGACAATGTGGCAGTAAAACAGTATAGTTGGATGTCGGTTGCTACCAACCGTTCATACGAAGACAGTGTTCCAGGGGGGTGAAAACGTAAGTGTTCAGATCCAGCCTGCAGAGTGGGACAACTCAGATACGCTGCACAGCGGGGAACTCTTTCACACCCGCGAGAGGGGAAAGGTGTGAAATCCCCCTCTGCTCTGACCCCCGCCTCCGCGCTGCTCCCCGCACGTAAATTCGGGCGTTCTGCTCTCCCAAAATTCCATCCGATGGGCGGGGGAGCGACTGAATTTTGCGTTGCATTATGGGTAACACTTGCCTTCGCAACTTCCGGTTCTCTCTGCCCGGCGCATTTTCTCTAAATGGTTGAGTGTTTTCGTCATTTTACATTATGCAAATACATTCCCGTCTCTACTAGTGGCATATCGCGCAAATCATCCGTCCAATTCACATTCTTCCCTCTTAGCTGAACTTCATTCTCATTGTTACCATCTGTCACTCGCACACACAGCCGTTTTCGTTCACTCTGCTCGCTGTCATCTTCTTCTAAATCTTCATAAACACCATCCGCTCGTTGAACTAGCAACAACAATTCCTCCTTTCGTTTTCCCACACTGCAAATACCCTTTCGCTTCAACCTGTCACGCAATTCAGGAACTGTCAATCGTTTGTTGTTTTCGGGAGCCATATTCGCCATTGTATGAAATCAACCGGAAGTGAACTGGGCAACAAACGGTGTCATTTTTTGATCACAGCGCCGCTCAGTGGATGAAATTTTGGGAGAGCAGAACGCCCGAATTTGGACATGCGCAGTAGCGGAGAACAAACATCAACAATAATGGCGCCGCCCACACAAACTAGCTACGTGGGCTTCCAGCGCGGGACAGAGGATAACTCTACTCCTTCGTTCGTCCAAACGAGACCACGCGAAGCTCTAGGTTCAGTTCCCATGTTCACAGCTGCTGTTAAAATGCAGAATGATGTTGGTACTCTCTGAGGGTCTGGCACAGGAAGTGAGTATACTGCCGAGAGGGGGGCTGGGCACGGGGCTCGGGGTCGTGTGTCGTGTTGTAAAGTTTATCTGCCCACTACTGGCCGGGCGCTAGAACTACATCGTTTTTCAACCTCATGTGAACGCTGAGAAATTTGCAATAGGAGCCAGGTCGTTTCTGTTAATAGCCTGGAAACGTCTGCGCAGCGTCTCAGTATAAACAGGGCCTATAAGAACCACAAACTGCCCCTTGGACGTTCTTCCCACAAAATTGTTGAAAGAAGTGTTTGTTTCTAAAAGGTCTTCACTCCAGGATTTAATTAACACTTCCCTCTGCTCAGGACATGTCCCTGATGTTTTCAAACATGCTGTAGTCAGCCCCTTGCTTAAAAGGCCACAGCTTGATTCTTCTGTTTTAGCCAATTTTAGACCTGTGTCAAATGTGTCTTTTGTTTCAAAAATTTTAGGAAAAGTGGTTTTTATGCAGTTACAAAAGTTTTTAGATTGTAATTAAATTCTTGAAAAAATTCAATTTGGGTTCAGAACAAGACATAGCACTGAGTCTGCGCTCCTTAGAGTACACAATGATGTGACCATGTTTGTTGATGCTAAATGCCCTGTTGTTCTGGTGCTTCTTGATCTTACAGCTAATCTTATTTGACACTGTGGATCAATCTGTCCTCTTGTCCCGCCTGGAGCATCATGTTGGCATCTGCGGCCCCGCACTTAGATGGTTCCAATCATACCTCAGTGGAAGAACCTACTGTTATGATTGGTGATAAGTCTTCCTCTGTTTCCTCTTTGTCATGCGGTGTGCCTCAAGGTTCTATTTTGGGTCCCATGTTATTTTCTCTTTACATGCTACCACTGGGGTGCATTATTGCCCGACATAAATTAGCATTTCATTGGTATGCAGATGATCTGCAAATCTGTTTGCCAGTTTCGTCAAATGCGAGTGATAGTGTAACATGTCTGATGGATTGCATCTCTGATAATAAACTGTGGTTACAGCAGAAGCTCCTCCATTTAAATCAAGATGGCGCCGTGTCATGGCTCCGCAATAAGAGCTCTAGTGTGCACAATCTGTGTTTTGTTGCTGTTTGTCTTTGAGTCACTTGCCACTGTGAAGTATGACTGAGAGGTGCTTCTTAACATTCGGGACCTTGCGTGTGACGGGTCACTCGTACTAACTTGTGCACTAACTGAGGTGCACAAACTTCCTCGAGTGTCCCACTCGAGAGGCCCGTGGAGCACGGCAGAGGGGCCGCGGCGGTGGCCGCCAACAGAGCGAGGGGACCGGGCGTCTCCGGCGTTCTCTCCGCGGTGTGGAGCTGGGCACCTCGAGTCGGCGAAGGAGGCGCAGACACCGGGGAAGGCGAGGCGGTCTGCTCGTTCGAAGCCGCTCCTCCAGGACCGCTCTGCCCTTCATCTACCTGGCCAACGTCCAGTCTCTGCCCAACAAGACGGACGAGCTCCTGTGTCGGGTCCAGAGCCAGCGCGAGGCCCGGCACTGCGCTGTGTTCTGCCTCAGCGAGACGTGGCTCCACTCGAACGTCCCGAACTCTGCTGTTCAGCCCCCGGGATTCTCCGCTCACCGCGCGGACAGCGCTGGTGCACGGACACTCGAATCGTGAACCAAACATGTACTGCCAATCTGGAATGCCTGGTCTTGAGCTGCCGCCCTTTTTATCTTCCCCGTGAGTTTTCAGTGATATTTTTATGTGCTGTTTACATTCACCCACGTGCGGATTACAAAGTAGCCCTACAGGATCTGAGCGAGATCCTTCACAAACATGAGTCTGCTCATCCTAACGCAGTCATCATTGTTGCTGGGGATTTCAATAAATGTAATTTAAAGACTGTACTCCCGAACTTTTACCAACATGTCACTCCAGCTACAAGAGGAGCACATGTTCTGGATCACTGCTACAGTAACGTGAAGGGAGCTTACAGGTCCAGTCTCAGACCTCCTATTGGAAAGTCTGACCACTCCTCTGTTCTCCTTCTTCCTTTGTATACTCAGAGGAGCAGGGAACATAAACCAACCTCTCGCACTGTGCAGTGTTGGTCTGAGGAGGCTAGCATGAAGCTACAAGGTTGTTTTGATGCTACGGACTGGTCTGTATTTCAGTCAGAGGACGTCAATGAATTCTGTGACTCTGTGTCTGGATACATACGCTTCTGTATTGACTGATGTGTCCCACAGAAGGTCATTAAAGCACATTTTAGGCAAAACCCTTGGATGAACGCTGAAGTGAAACTGAAACTTCATGAGCGTGCGTTGGCGTTTCAATCAAATGATACAGTTGCTTATAAGCTATCCTGTTACTCATTGAAACGTTCTATTAAATCTGCAAAGCGCAGTTACGGGGACAGGTTAAAGAGTTATTTTGAGAAAGATGACCCTCGGCGCATGTGGAACGGTATTAAAGCCATCACATCGTGGAAACCTAGTGCTGGGAAAATTGCATCTGTCGGCCAAGCTCTTCCAAACGAGCTTAACACGTTCTACTGTCGCTTTGAATCCACTGATGCCTGTCCTACTGTATTCCCTGAGTGTTTCAATCAAGTTGCCTTCACTGTGACTCAGGAGGAAGTCAGGCGTGTCTTGTCCAGGACCATAGTCTGGAAAGCCCCAGGCCCGGACGGCATCCCTCCTCGTGTCCTGAAACTGTGCTCTGAGCAACTTGCCCCTGTGCTAACAGACATTTTCAACCTGTCCCTAAGGAACTGTACTGTGCCGAACTGCTTTAAAGAGTCGACCATCATTCCAGTTTCTAAGAAAACTCCTGTGACATGCCTGAATGACTATCGTCCTGTGGCCCTCACGTCTGTTCTTATGAAAACTTTTGAGCGGCTTGTGCTGGACTTCATTAAGAGCCAGATCCCTGTGAGTGTTGACCCGCTCCAGTTTGCTTACAGACAGAACAGGAGTGTGGAGGATGCAATCTCCTTTGCTCTGAACTCTGTCTACAGTCACTTGGACACTTGTAAATCTGTCGCAAGAATGCTTTTCATCGATTATAGCTCTACTTTTAACTGCCTTGTCCCAGGTAAACTGATTGAAAAGCTCATGTCTCTCGGTTTAAGTGTTGCCATGTGTAAATGGATTTTTAGCTTTTTAACTGACAGATCTTAGAGAGTGAAAATCAATTACTGTTTTTCTGATGTTGTTTCTGTGAGCACTGGTTCTCCTCAGGGATGTATTTTGAGTCCTTTGCTTTTTACTTTGTACACTCACGATTGTGTGTCCTCCTCTGACTCAAACTTGATCATCAAATATGCTGATGTTACCACCATCATCGGTCTCATCAGTAACAATGATGAATCCTCTTATAGAGCAGAGATACAAAATGTGGTTCAGTGGAGTAAAACTAACAACCTCCAGTTGAACGCATCGAAAACATGTGAACTGGTCTACGACTTCAGTCGCAATAGTTCTCATTTGCCTGTCGTAATCGACAACTCCCAGGTGCAGATCGTAGAGGAATGCAAGTTTCTGGGTTTAACTCTGTCTAACGACCTGAAATGGGTTAAAAACACTGACCGAGTCGTTAAGAAAGCTCGTCAGCGTCTCTACTTTCTGCGTAAACTTAGAGAATTTACCACTAACTCTAAGATTCTGCTTAACTTTTATCGCTGCACCATTGAGAGTTTACTTGTTGGTTCTGTGTCTGTGTGGTTTGGTAACATCACAGATAAAGAAAAGAGAGCTTTAAACAAGGTGCTCCGCTCTGCAAAGAGGACCGTGGGCTGTGAGCTTCCTGTTCTGGAGGTTCTTTATAAATCCAGACTTTTAAACAAAGCTCTTAGAATTGTTAATGACTCTTTTGGCCACCCTGGAAAAGCCATGTTCCAGCTTCTTCCCTCTGGCAGAAGATATCGCTCTCTGAGATGCAGGACATCTCGTTACGCTAACAGTTTTTATTCACAAGCTGTTATCAGTTTGAACAGAGCACTTTAATGATTTGCACTGTTTTTGAAACTGTTTTAGTCGATCGATTTCACAGTGACATTTGTTTACTGTTTTATTTGTTTTATTTTTGTCTTTTAATGTTGTTTTATGTCTGTATTTGTCTGTGCACACCGGAGACTTTTTGCTAATGTATTCCAATGTGGGTTTTTTTTTTTTTTTACTGCAAATGGCAAATAAATAAACTAAACTAAACTAAATGAGGACAAAACTGATTTTATTTTGTTTGGCGATTCACATGTTTCAGATTTTGGGCTGTTGTCTTGTTTTAAACCAATGGTCAGAAACCTTGGTGTTGTTTTTGATCATTCTTTTCGTTTTGACAAACATATTGACAGTGTGGTTAGGTCAAGTTTTTATCAGCTCCGTATTTTAACCAAGGTTAAGCCTTTTTTAAACCGCTCCGACCTGGAAAAAATGATCCACGCTTTTATCAGTTCAAGAATTGATTACTGTAATGCCCTTTATTTTGTAGTTCCCCAGTCTTGTTTTAATCGTCTCCAGTTAGTGCAAAAGGCTGCAGCTCGTTTTTTAACAAACACGCCCAGACGTGAACACATCACCCCAGTCCTCCATTCCCTACACCGGCTTCCAGTTTCATTTCGAGTTGATTTTAAAATTTTACTCTTTGTTTTTAAAGCCCTCAATGGTCTCGCCCCTTCGTACTTGTCCGAACTTTTGTCTGTTCGTGACTCAGGCAGATCATTGAGGTCCTCATCTCAACTCCTCCTGGAAGTACCTTGGCCTAGGTCCAAACACTGGGGAGACCGGTCCTTCTCAGTTGCTGGACCCAGACTCTGGAACAGGCTGCCCCCTGATATGCGTGTCCTTAATGATTTTGGCCTTTTTAAATCGAGGCTCAAAACATATTTATTCAGACTGGCTTTTAACACTTTTATCACTCAATAGCAGGTGATACTTTTTAAAGGCTTTTTAAAATGTTTTTTAAAAATGTTTTAATGTTTTAGTGCATAAATGTTTTAAATTGATTTTATGTAATTTTATTGTGAAGCACTTTGGTCGCCTTGAGTGTTGTAAAGGGCTCTATGAATAAAATGGATGGATTGATTGATTGATTAAAGCACTCTACTTTAATTTAGCACATAGTTAGGCCTGTTTGCCTGGATCGGTTTGCACACTTGGTGTGCAATCCATGAATCTTGGTGCTGTAGCCTAGGCTTGCCTAGCCGTGGCTGCTGCTGTCTCACCTATTTTCAGATACGCTCTCTTTATTCAAAGCTAGGCTTAAAATAGTCCTCTTTAGTTTAGCATACGGCTAGGAAGGTAAGACTCAGGGAAGGCTAAACTCCTCAGACTCCTCTGTCAGTGAAGCTGCATAGGGAGTCAGTTTGCTGGGAGAAGTATGGTAACTTGAGCACTATCCTCTCCTCCTTCCTACTTTACCTGTTTAGCATTATTAGGATTTTGACCTTGTTTTGTTCATTGCTATTCACCCTTTGTCCCATTGTCTGTTTCATGGTACGATGACAGGACCTCTGGACCTGGCCTCCTCCATCTACACCTTGCGGACTGCCCCGCCCCACCCGCCTGGGAGGGCTTCAGTCCTGCACCGGACCTGTCCACGTTCTGTAGCTAGCTTAGGTCCTGGATCATAAGCCTGTCCGTCCGGAGGAGCGGATCCCTTTCTCAAATGGGTCTCCCTGTGGGTTTCCCTAGGTCTCCCCAAGGTTTCTCACTTATTCCCACTGGGTTTTTTATGAGTTTTTCCTTGCCGATGCAGGAGGGTCTTGTTGGACAGTTAGTGTCCAACAGAAAGGATTTGGTGATGATCCAGGACACTTTAACATTCTACAACATTTATGGACATTCTTTTGTGTGTGCTTTATATTTTTCATGTGTTTTAACTGTTGATTCTCTGATTTGTGTTGGTGATTTCAATGGAAGTCCTCTGAGATGACTTCTTTTTTGACCTAGGGCTATACAAGAATAAATGGTATTGTATTGTATTGTGTATGTATAGACAAGCTAAAAATAAGTATATGAGACCGAACTGAACAAATTCAAAGCCCATAGAGAGCTGGGATGATGAGAAAAAAACATTGCTCATACTCACCTCTCTTTTGGCAACGATCTGCTGGGACTGGGACTCGGAAACATTTATTCTTACTTCATAGAAAACCCGAGACCCTTCACTCAAGAAGGGTCGCGTCTTTCATCACGGTAAAGTGGCCTGGCAGTAAAGCACATTAAAAGCGGGTTGCACCTGTTTGCTGTTACATACGGTAAAGGTGGAACAGGAAGCCGTGGAGATGAGCAACCAAAATGCAATGTTTAAAATTAATCATCACTCATGAACGAATGAATGAGTGAACAAGTCCGCAGTGAAAATAGTTGCAAAACTTTGTTTTTGATTTGTTTATGAATTTTTATCCCCTCATCCCCCCTGCTTCCCATTCTATGTTTACCGTAGGTAACAGCATAAAAGTGCAACCACTTTACCGCGGCCGTTTTTCGCTGTTCTTTTCCGGAAGAATTAGAAAAAAAACTTAATCTGTCCCTAGCGGGCCGTACAACCGACCACACAACAAGAACGGACCGTTCGATTTAGTAAAACCTCTCGTCTAAACGTCTGAAAATAGCTAACTCTCTAGCATCCAGGTAGCTTTCAATGCTGTAGTGCCACACAGTCACGTGACCGGAGGAGAAAAACTATAAACAACGATGTCACTCCTAGATCCTCCTATTGCTACTACTGCTAGTAATAAAAGGTTGAAGCTGCGTTGAAACTGCGTCCTGCACTCAAAACCAAAAGGCTTAAAGGAGTTGACTCATTATTTCCTCATAAAGGTATCTAAGTGGTGACAAAATTTAAAAACATATGCATAATGTTGGCCAATAAAAAGGATCTTCAGAGTAATGAATAAAATGCCGGCTTTGTCAATCTAATCAATATCAAATATGATCTGGGTAAACAACAAAAGGTTTAAAATTGCTAATACGGAGTCACAGGGGGTGCTGGTGAAACCTGGACTCACAGGCCACCACAGCAGCAGAGCGGTTTTTCTTGGCATTTCCGTCCTTCAGCCCGATGGTGGTGCTGTTGGGTTCAGCCTGATATGCACACAGAGCATCCCACTCCTGTTGCAGGCGCTCACGGTTCTTTAGGTGGTCCTCCATGTAGGCCTGAGGAGACATAGAACAGCTTTTTCATACAGAAAAGTGAAGAAGATAAGTTACTGATAGTCATGTGGATGCGACAAAATACAACTGGAACATTAGAAATTATTCTTAGGCACCCAGTACAAATAGCAAGATGGCTGCTTGATCACCTGTGGGGTGATTTGGAACTTTTCTCTTCAGAAAAGTTCCAAATTATTTGGATAAACAGCTAAGATATTGGTATAGTTTTGGTTGGTTAAACGTCTGCGGAAAGCAACAGACTGAAAATATGGCAGATAATACACAACAGCTTAAGGGAAAAGACGCAGTAGCTGATGGTGGCATTGTGGCACTACTGAATGAAATAAGATCGCTGAGCGCAAAGATGGACAATATGCAAAATTCCCTTGAGCAACAGATAAACGACAAATTCTCTAGACTGGATGAAGGAATAGGAATACTCATTTCTGAGAGTCAGGCCAGTATGAAGAACGAGCTGGAGAAAATGGCTGCGTAAAAATGTTCTAATTTGGATACTGAGGTGGAAATAATGAGCTCCAGAATGGAAGGATGGAAGCAAAAATTGCTGCCAAACGCGCAAAACCAAGCTTTGATCCAAGTGTCTCCGTCATCATTGTGGGGCTACAACAAGAGGACAATGAGTAAGTAAGTAATCTTTATTTATATACCGCCTTTCCCAGACCAGAGTCACAAAGCGGTTTACAATTGTTATTATTTTGGGCATTTGTCCTCTCACTCCACACAGAGGGATGGGAGCGGGGTCGCCAGTACAGAAGGCGCATGCCAGCCCTATTGTACATATTTTTAGTGGTAGGAGAAACCGGAGTACCCGGAGGAAACCTACGCAGACACGGGGAGAACATGCAAACTCCACTCAGAAAGGTCCGACCGGGTTTCAAACCCAGGACCCTCTTGCTGAGAGGCGAGAGTGCCGCCCAAGGATCTCATGGCCAACTCAACTATGTGACGGCCTCGGGTGTGATCCGGTGCCTACCCCAGCAGTGGTGGAACACATGTGTGAGCGAGGCAACAAGCCCAGCTTGGTCAAAGTGGAGCTGCCGTCAGTTGAGAAGGTGTCGGTGCTACGACGCAAAGCTACAATCGCTACCAGAAAGTTTTTGTGTCTTCAGCTAAATCCCATGCAGAAAGGCTGGTGGATTTAAACTTCAGGACTCTAATGAAAGAAACGCTACTTGGGAAAGACTTTTATTTGGCTGCAAGTGGACTCTTAGTTAAGCGCACCGATTGACGACAAGGAGCAAATTGACCAAACAGTGCCCAGTCCGTAAGTACTGATTTTCAGCAACCCTTAGCAATAGCAACCATAACTCTTTGGAATGTAAATGGATGGACACGATCTAACTGTACCCTCCGGGCATCCTTGTTGCAGTCTCTGAACCCAGACATCGCACTTCATGAAACGCACTTGGTTGCCGATGACGCAGCCGAGCTAAGTGGCTATAGTTGGTTTGGAAACAACAGAAAAAGACACATACAGTACATGCACCTAAAGGCTCCGGGGGAGTTGGATTATTGGTCAGAACAGGGCTGTTTGAACATTTCAAAATCCATGTGGCGGATAAGTCTGTGGATGATATTTTAGGTGTGCACTTTGAACACTGCACCACCAGCTACAGTTCTGTTGTTTTTTCTTGTTATCTTTCCCCATAGGGATCCGTCAGAGGGAAAAACTGCAAAGCATTCGTTTCTGCTCTGCTGTCTCAAATGTACTGCTTAGAAGTGGATGTAATTTATGTTTGTGGCGACTTTAATTGTTGTGTTGCTGATAAAGAGGACTGTATTGAAGGCCTGGACAATTTTACTCCTAGAGTGTCGCTGGATCTTATTTCCCAATAGTCACAGGGACTCGTTTCTTGATTTTTTTAAAGACTGTAGAGTGTTGTATAATGAATGGCAGGCTTAATGTGAACGATGATCATTTCACCTCAATTTCAGTTCGTGGGAAAGCTGTAGAAGATTATGTTGTGACACCCCATTCCTGCTTAGAATCTTGTGTTGACTTTAAAGTGATGACTGCCACAAACGTACTAAACCAAAATGCAGCTAAATGTTTTTCTCTTATTCGCGATAGATGCCATTTACCTGACCCCTCTTTACTGCAATCAACTTTTAAAGTGGGCAACCAAATAAATTATGAAAGTGTACATCCTTGTGCTGAAAGAAGAAAAAGGCAAATCCCTGAGACATTTTTCGCATCTACTTGTTGCCAAATGGCAGTGCAGGGGTTAGCAAATAAATTAAATTGGTGCGACAGTACTCGGCTTGATGTTGATATGTGGTATGAGGATTTTTGTTCACTTATAAGAGAAGAAATAAATTCATATCAAAAGTGCACGTTTAGCAAAAATTGCAATAATTTAAGGTGGGGTATAAAACCTTTTTGGAATGGTCATCTAAAAATGTTCTGGAATGAATGAAAAACAGCAGAGGGAGTTTCATAAGTGTCAAGTGCTTCAAAATAAACATCACTTGAGGGAAAATTATAAGCAAAAACAATCCCTCTTTGACAAATCTTTAAGACTCTACAAGAGACAGTTTGAAAAGGGTCAAACACTAAGGCTTGATCATTTTACAAACAAGCAATCCTCAGCAGTTTTGGAAGGAGATTAATAATTCGGGACCACAAAGAATCAAGATAATTCCAATGGAAATAATCATGGATAATGGTGCTGTATAGTTAAGAAAAGAGCAAGTAATGAAACAATGGGAACCAGATTTCACTAATATATATTCAGGACTTACTAATACAGATGATTTCGATTCTTTTTTTCTATGATCTCTCAGTTAGGGTAAAAGAGCAGCTTGAATTAGTTATGTGTAATAATAATAATAGTTACCAATCAAATATATTTCTTAATTTTGATATATCCCGGGAGGAAGTGTGCAATGCCAAATGAAGTGCTAAAGTCCCCACATCTTAGGAACCTGCTTTTTGGTCTATTTACTTTCTGCTTTGATGGCATTGTACCCTCCACATGGTAGAAATAAACAATTAAACCTTTCCCCAAATCGGTTAAAGATGATCCCAGAGTACCTCTTAACTACAGGGAAATCAGCCTTTTAAGTACTGTCTATAAAATCTATGATTGGAAATTACGCAGTGTTTGGTAGATGAACAAAATGGATTTCGAAAACACAGTATTGCATGTATTGATCATATTTTTTCTGTTTTAACTACCGTTAGAACTAGACTAACTGAATAAACCTACTTTTGTTTGTTTTGTGGACTTTAAAAAGGCTTTTGACTCGGTGAAGAAATGTGTTACGTCTGAAGCTCCTCCAGGCTGGGGTAGATGAAAGATCCATCCATCCATCGATCCATCCATCCATCCATTTTCTTCCGCTTTATCTGTTGCCGGGTCGCGGGGGCAGCAGTCTAAGCAGAGACGCCCAGACTTCCCTATCCACACACACTTCCTCTAGCTCGTCCGGGGGGACCCCAAGGCGTTCCATGGCCAGCTGGGAGACATAGTCCCTCCAGCGTGTCCTAGATCTTCCCCGGGGCCTCCTCCCAGTGGGAGGTGCCCGGAACACCTCCCCAGGGAGGCGTCCAGGAGGCATCCGGAACAGATGCCCGAGCCACCTCAACTGGTTCCTCTCGACGTGGAGAAGCAGCGGCTCTACTCAGAGCTCCTCCCGTGTGACTGAGCTCCTCACCCTATCTCTAAGGGAGCGCCCAGCCACTCTGCGGAGGAAGCTCATTTCGACCGCTTGTATCTGCGATCTCGTTCTTTCGGTCATTACCCAAAGCTCATGACCATAGGTGAGGGAGGGAACGAAGATTGACCGGTAAATTGAGAGCTTTGCCTTTTGGCTCAGCTCCCTCTTTACCACAACGGTCCGATACAGCGACCGCATCACTGCACCGATCCGCCTGTCAATCTCACGCTCCATTCTTCCCTCACTCGTGAACAAGACTCCGAGATACTTGAACTCCTCCACTTGAGGAAGGACCTCTCCACCCATCTGTAGAGGGCCAGGCACCTATTTCCGGTCGAGCACCATGGCCTCGGATTTGGAAGGGCTGATTCTCATCCCAGCCGCTTCACACTTGGCTGCAAACCGCCCCAGTGCATGCTGCAGGTCCTGGTTCGTTGGAGCCAACAGGACAACATCGTCTGCAAACAGCAGAGATGAAATCCTGTGGTCTCCAAACCGGACCCCCTCAGACCCCTGGCTGCGCCTAGAAATTCTGTCCATAAACACAGTGAACAGAACCGGTGTCAAAGGGCAGCCCTGTCGGAGGCCAACATTCACCGGGAACAGGTCTGACTTACTGCCGGCAATGCGAACACAGCTCTGGCTCCAGTCATACAGGGATCGGATGGCCCTCAGCAGAAGACCCCCGACCCCGTACTCCCGGAGAACCCCCCAAAGGACACCCCGGGGAACACAGTCGAACGCCTTCTCCAAATCCACAAAGCACATGTGGACAGGTTGGGCGAACTCCCATGAACCCTCGAGTACCCTCGAGAACCCTCTTCCTGAATCCGAGATTCGACCATCGGCCGTAGCCTCCTCTCCAGTACCTTGGAGTAGACCTTACCGGGGAGGCTGAGGAGTGTGATCCCACGATAATTGGAACACACCCTCCGGTCCCCCTTCTTGTAGAGAGGGACCACCACCCCGGTCTGCCACTCCATTGGCACCGCCCCGATCGCCACGCGATGTTGCAGAGAGGTGTCAGCCAAGACAGTCCTACAACATCCAGAGACTTTAGATAGTCAGGACGGATCTCATCCACACCCGGAGCCTTGCCACCATGGAGGCTGCCAACCACCTTGGTGACCTCAGCCAGGGAGATGGATGTATCCGCCCCAACATCCTCAGCCTCTGCCTCTGTAACGGAGGACGTGACGGGGGGATTGAGGAGAACCTGGAAGTATTCCTTCTACCGCCCGACAATATCCCCAGTCGAGGTCAGCAGCTCTCCACCCGCAACGTACATGGTGTTGGCAAAGAACTGCTTCCCCCTCCTGAGGCGCCGGATGGTTTGCCAGAATCTCTTCAAGGCCGACCGATAGTCATGCTCCATGGACTCTCCGAACTGCTCCAAGTCCAGGGTTTTTGCCTCTGCAACAGCCCGGGCCGCGGCCGGGCCTACTGGACAGCTGCCTCAGGAGTCCCCCGAACCATCATGGCTCGATAGGACTCCTTCTTCAGCCTGACAGCATCCCTTACTGCCGGTGTCCACCACCGGGGTCGGGGATTGCCGCCGGGACCAGCACCAGAGACCTTGCGACCACAGCTACGAGCCGCCGCATCGGTGATTGAGGCAGAGAACAAGGTCCACTCGGACTCCATGTCCCCCTCTTCTGCCGGGACCTGGGAGAAGCTCTCCCGGAGGTGTGAGTTGAATGTCCGTCTGACAGGGGGCTCGGCGAGACGTTCCCAGCAGACCCTCACAATACGCTTGGGTCTGCCAGGTCTGACCGGCTTCTTCCCCTGCCAGCGGATCCAACTCACGACCAGGTGATGATCGGTTGACAGCTCCGCCCCTCTCTTTACCCGAGTGTCCGAGACACGCGGTCGAAGGTCAGATGATACGACAACAACGTTGATCATCGACCTCCGGCCTAGGGTGTCCTGGTGCCACGTGCACTGGTGGACACCCTTGTGCTCGAACATGGTGTTCGTGATGGACAAACTGTGACTGGCACAGAAGTCCAACAACTGAACACCGCTCGGGTTCAGATCAGGGGGGCCGTTCTTCCCAATCACCCCTCTCCAAGTGTCAATGGCAAGTCCCACATGGGCGTTGAAGTCCCCCAGGAGAATAGCGGAGTCCCCGGGCAGTGCACCGTCCAATACCCCTCCCAAGGACTCCAAGAAGGCCGGGTACTCTGCACTGCTGTTAGGCCCGTAGGCCGTCACAACAATGAGAGACTTGTCCCCCACCCGGAGGCGGAGGGACGCGACCCTCTCATTCACCGGGGAGAACTCCAACACGTGGCGGCTGAGATGGGGGGCAATGAGAATGGCCACCCCAGCTCGCTGCCTCTCCCCGCGGGAAACACCAGAAAAGTGGAGCGTCCAACCCCTCTCAAGGAGTTGGGTTCCAGAGCCCAAGCTGTGTGTGGAGGTGAGGCCGACTATCTCTAGTCGGTATCGCTCAACCTCCCCCACGAGCTCGGGCTCCTTCCCCCCCAGTGAGGTGACGTTCCACGTCCCAAGAGCCAGATGTTGTGTGTGCGGACTGGGTCGCCGAGGTCTCCGCCTTCGACTGCCGCCCAGTCCTCTTAGCACCGCGCCACCACGGACCCCTCTGCAGGTGGTGGGCCCACCACAGGAGGGACTGCCCACGTCGTCCCTTCGGGCTGAGCCCGGCCGGGCCCCGTGGGCTAAGGCCCGGCCACCAGGCGCTCGCTTGCGAGCCCCGACCCCAGGCCTGGCTCCAGGGTGGGGCCCCGGCTGCGCAATGCCGGGCGACGTCACGGTTTTCATTGTCGTGCTGTCCATTGTTGGCTTCTGACTGCGCTTCGTCTGACTCGTCACCTGAGACCTGTCTGCCATGGGAGATCCTACCAGGGGCATGAAGCCCCAGACAAATTAGCTCCCAGGATCACCCGAGTACTCAAACTCCCCCACCACGTTAAGGTGGCAGTTCAGGTCGGAGCCACTAGATGGAAAGATATATCAGGCATTTAAGTCCCTGTATGCAGACTGTGTGGAATCTGTGCAGGTGAATGATGAACAAATGGGGTGGTTTCGCATCCCCTTTGGGGTAAAACTAGGAGACGTTTTGTCCACAAGCTTTGTCCCCAGAAATCAAGCAAAAACTCAAATAATGCATTTGAAGAAAAGAGCTACTTCTTGTAGTATCAACACATTTACATTTGGAAAGTTAATCATTAGTATGCAATCCAATATAAATATCTGGGATTTGTGTTTGATGAATTTATGAACTTCAATAAAAGGAGTTAAACTCTGGGTTTTGTAATACACAAATGGAAGTATTGTAAAGCTCTTGGTTATGGTACATATTCTCAGTTGTACATGGCATGTGTGTCTCCTGTCTTGATCTATGCTGCTGGTGTGTAGGGGGGCCACGCAGTGTTCAACCTTGGATGCTGTTGAAAACCGAGCAATCCGCTGTTTGCTGGGGGTACATGAGTTTGTTCGTGTTTTGGCAGCACAGGGGGACATGGGCTGGGTTCCTGGTACAGCTCAAAGGAAATGTGAAATGGTTAGGTTATGGAATAGAATAATGAATCTGTCTCATAATAGGTTTACAAAAAACATCTTTATTTGGAGTAAAGCTATGTCCCCCTGGGCTTATTTCATAGTAATCTGCCCTGCAATGTCAACAAAATTAGAACAAAATTAATGTCAACATTTGAAGAAGGATGGTTGAGTGGGATTCTATCAAAACCAAAGTTAAGAACATACATACAAATGAAGGACGTATTTGAAGCAGAATTCTATGTTAAAGAAATCAAAGATCTCTGCTTGCTCAGTTGCGTACTGGTATACCCTCTCCCTGGCCTTAGAAACGAGAAGGTTTACTCAGACGAAGAAGACCGACTTTGTAAACTTTGTTACTTAGGAGAGGTGGAAAATGAAACACATTTTGTTTTGTATTGTCCTTTGTATGACGATCTTTGTAATCTTCTGTTTAGTGGTCTGTTTGTTAAAAAGCCTGAATTGTTTTGGAGCAGTGATGATGATAAGCTGAAATGTTTGTTTAAATCCAATTTGTTTAAATTGGCTACTTATGTTGGTAAAGCCTGGAAGCGACGGCAATCCTGTTTATTCAAATGAGTTATTTTGTATCCTGTCAGTTGTAGGGTAACTAAATGCATATATGTCTTAGATACACAGTGCATTTGGATACATTGCATATCTAAAACATATCTACACAGTCGTAACTATTCCTTATTGGAAATTCCCTTATATCTACCTTTATAAGGGTGTGCTTGTTCTAAGAATGGTCTATTTTTGACTAATATAGAGATACCCTTTCTGAAGAGGGGGAAAGAAAAGTCTCAAGACCCAACTAAAAGAATCAAGCGGGGTTTTAAAATCAATCTCATAAATATCTAAAAGTGTGAGTTCTATTCGCCAGAGAGCCCATCTTCCAAACTACTAACTAATAACACTGGAGCCTGATAGAGATTTAGCTGTTTATTTACCAAACGAAAAACCTCCAGATTATTATTTTTTTAATTTCTGGTTAACTTTGAAAGTGTTTTTAATGGGTTTTATTCTTTTGTGTGATTTTATTGTTTTTAATTGTGTTTAAACTTTTGTGTGATTTTAAATGTTTAATTGTGATACTGGTGTTTGTTTTATGTGATGATTCTGTGATTGTGGACTGTGAAGCGCTTTGTTGTTGCCCTGTGCATGAAAGGCGCTCTACAAATAAACTTTTGATTGATTGATTGATTCATATTGTCTGCAACAACAAAAAAGATCATAAAACAATCTAGCTATAGCATGATAGAGAAGTAAGTATAATGTATATATCTTTTTTGTTATTTTATTTTTTTAGCTAAAAAAAACATAATACAGAATAAAATCATTACATTTAGCATATATAAAGACAGCATGAATCCTGTATAATCTAAGAAGACAAAATACAGTTGTATGTTTACATCTGGACATTAGCAGCAAGAGGCTCAGGGATCCAGTAAGTACAGTAAGAAGGAAAATATGAACTGGTAAAACATTACACAATACAATGTCGTAAACTAAACTGCATATAATTCATTATCAACTCAATTGTTGCTGAACAATAGAAATGTGAAATCACAATATAGATTTTACTCGACACCTCAACAATAATTCGCTAATAAAAATTAGCTAGCCTGGAAATACACTACAACCAGTACGTAAACAAACTGAATTACTGTATACAGTAGAATACAGGAATACAGATGTTGTACAACGCCAGAGAAATTTTTTGATTTTCTTTAGCACTATTGATCCAAACAATAGATCTACGAGCAGCAGCAAATAACATAATGACACGGAGTAAACAATCATAAACAGCGCACTACACACCCGAGATTTAAACTACAGCCGTTGTGGTGAACGATCTACGCACAATATGAGAGATTTAAGGACGTGAAACATAAAGAACGACCACAAAAACAATGTGTTTATACAGAGGAGACTTACCGAGTGCGTAAGTAATCCAGAATTAATGCGAAAGCCGCATCTTCTCGGTTTAAGAGCAGCGCCCACAAAGTTTTCTTCCCCCATAGTAACTTGGGAAGGGAGACCGCCTGGGAATACCAGGTGCTGTTAAGCATTTTGCCCCTGGAGCTCGGGGCCCTGGGGGCGAGCTCACAACAGCGCGAGTTGTTGTCGTGTAGTTGAGTTGAGTTGAGTGCAAGCTTGAAGTTGTTTCCCCCGTCTCTCACCACTCATCATTTCCTTCCGGTAGCATATCAAACAAAATAATGGAAGTTTGTTTTTTATGTAGATGTGTGTTTCCACTGCATAGCAAAGAAATGGTGAATATTTCAATTAGAATGTTTTGATTTTCCAATTTAATTTTGAAAATGGAAATACAATAAAACAACCTACGTAATTTTGTTTTTCTGATTTTGTTTTGAAACGGAATAACTAAGATTGAGAAGGTACACCGGATTGTACACGGATTATAAAGGAATGATTTTCCAATTTGAATTAGAAAAGGAAAATAACAATAAAAACGAATGGGAAAATTTGTTTTTCTAGATTTTATTTTGAAACGGAAATACTATATTGAAGGTACACGGATTATTCAGCATACTATATTTTATTGATTAGCATTACAAAAATTAAACTACACATGTTACATATATCTACCATAATTAGAATTCTAAAATGCACAGGATAGCAGATCATAAGGCAAACATTGCAATAACTTGCATATACGGCATTTAAGCGTCCTGCACATACGCCACGGGCTCATTCACTCAGCGCTCTTAGTATTAGATCCAGTGTTTTTCTCCAGCGCCTGTGTGGCGTAAAGTGGATGTCCAAGTCTTTCGCTTGGAAATCAAGGTTCGGAAGCCCCGGCCCATCCTCAAATTTTTATTAGCGGGGGGAGTATATGAATCAGATACTCTGTTACTGAATAAAGTTGCAATTTTTTCCTGCAGTTTGGTTGTGCCAGATGTGAAGTTTACAACATTTTACTACAGTCTAGCAACTATTTTAAATGTGGTTGGCCTAATTACTAAGTTATGTTTTAAGAAAAATTAAAACGTCAACAAATCCAAAGTGTCGTAGACTGTACATGAAACCGATCCTCTCAACACCAGAGTCCACCTCTAATCAGTGAGCTATAAAGCCACAGAAAGTTGTCCGTTGACCAGAGAACAAAGACCGAGTGATAAACCAATTTTTCCTAACCCTGCTCACAAGTGCCCACCCTGGTGGTTGTTCGGGTCAATAGCCGCATCACTGTGAAAAAATAAATAAAAGACAGCGTGAATCACACGTGAGTCTCGTGTGATTCACGCGTGAAAGGCGACAAAACGAAGTGGACCTACTGTAGAGCCACAGAACGCAAATCCTCATAATGCAGATTGTTTAAAGTAGGAAGGAGGACGAGGATAGTGCAACATACTAACCATACGCTTACCCCAGCAGCCTTACTCCTCCGCAAGCTTGACTGACAAGTCCTAGAAGTCCTAGCCTTCCCTGAGCCTACCTTCCTAACCCCTAATGCTAAACAAAGACGACTGTTTATTAAGCCATACCTTGAATGTGGGAGACCGTGTCCGAACGAAGGAGAAACAGGCAGCAGCCGCGGCTAGGCTAGCCCAGGCTAACAGCACCAAATATTGTGATTACACACCAAGTGTGGTAAACCAAACCAACAAACAACCTAACCATAAGGCAAAATTGTTAGCTAAAGAGGCAAAAGAGTGTTTTAAGTCTGGCCTTGACTGTGGAGACCGTATCTGCTTCCTTATTCACAGTAAAGGGGCTTGGTACTAATGCTCGCTGCTGACAGTATCTTTTTGAGACCTTAGGAACCAACATACGTCAGCGTTTTGTGAGCACCGTGCTCGTTTGGTTTGATATAGCACAAAACGTGTCTTGAAGATAAGAACGAGGCCAGCCAATCATGCTTTGTAAACTAAAAGGAAGGATTTCCGTGACACTTTTAGGAATGATATTCTTGATTTTACGATGTTCCGCAGTGGAAAAAAGCTGTTTTTAGTTTGCTTGGCTTATCTAAGCCTTGAGAGGAGTGTGCACAAATACGAATTCCACTCCCAAATAAGGCTATGATTTGGTGATTCAAATTGACAAAGAAGGTGATACCGATCCGATAGATAGATTTTAAAACCACCAAGGGCTGTATCATCTGAGAAACCTAGTATCACATACTAGCCTCCTGCATATAAGTTCTGGTTGGTCTATTGTGTTAAATGGAGCAACTGGGGTCCAGTAGACCAACACTGACACTTGTCCACTATTAGCAGCATAGTAGATAAGTCCTTTTTTACTTTGCCAATGCCGATACACAGTTCTAAGAATGAGCACGAATCCCAATTGAAAGTTTCAAACATATTATTTTCCTGACGGTGGAAGCAAACTGTTTGGCTCTAAGATTTTCCAGATTTTTGTTTTTCTTCAGAAGGGTTTGATTACCCCATGCGGTTTAAAAGCTTTGTGGACAGACTAGCCACATTGTAATAGATGTGGTTTTATTATTTTTACGAAAGGCCCTCTGTGTCAACGGAGCTGTGTCTGGAAGAGCCCAGCTCTTTTAAAAGACACATTAGGCGACGGAGGTTCAGTTGGTAGAGCATGACCTTGAGCCTGAAGGTCGTGGTTGGAACCCAGACTCACACTGACTCCACTGATGACTGCGGTCGTTGTGTCCTTGCAAGACACTTAACCGATGGCCCAGATGCCACAGTGGGGCGGCTGTGGGCTGTAAAAGTGGCAAACTGCCGTTGTGATCCTAGTGCAAGACACTTTCACCTCCATTGCCTAAGAAATGAGTCCTAGTGAGTGTGGTGAATGGTTGGTGGTGGGTCGGAGGGCCAATGGCACAACTGGTGCCATCGCTTCTGTCAGTGGTGCCCCCAAGGGCAGCTGTTGGCTACAGTAAGCGTTTTATCACACTGTGTATGAAGTGAATGAATAATGCCAGCCCGCGAAAATCTCAATTTGGGAAGACGTTAACTGCAAAAATTACCCCCCCTCCAGCCGGTTTCACATGTCCCAGCCTATCGCTCAACAGGACGCCCCCATTCCAATCACCGTACCGACTATCCAGGACTGCCAGCCGCAAAAAAACGGAGGAACTCCCACTCTCTCCGTACCTCCGAAGCCTTGCATGAATCGTTCTGCGGGAATCGCTTTGTCTACTCACGCTAACGTCCTTCGGTCAGCACCTGCTGACCCTCTGTCTTGTGCTGCGTTGCCTGCACCTCCTCCGCGTGCGCACCTGCTACGGGTCTCGTGCTTGTGGGCCGGGTTCTTTGCCAGCTCTCCTCCTTTGCGGGCCTCTTTCTGCGAGGATTCGCCGCCTGCTCCGACTCGTCGCGGCCCTGTCTGCTGCATACGGCCGGACTGCCCGGTGCGGTGGGAGCCCGTGCGCATGCCCTGCCTCCTCGGCCGGTACGGCGTTGGTCCCCGTTGTGTTGTCCCTTTGTCTTCTGGCGTTGTGGTAAGTATGGGGACGGTTTATTAATCCCCTCCCGTGCATTGTACTGCAGGCTCAGTTTCGCCCCCGCGCTTTGTACTGCAGGCTCAGTTGGCCCGTGCATAGGTGGCAAATATCTTCCCAGTTTAAAGCCCTCGCATTGTTTCTGCAGGCGCTCTTAACCCAAGCTACCGTTAAATCCTCACTCTGACTGCAAGCTATTACCTCACATTGGAACTGCAAGACCTCAGTTAATCCCACTCACATTGGACTGCGTGCTCAGTTTAATCCCTCACTTTGGCCTGCAGGCTCTCTTTAAATCCCTCTCCGTGGACTTGCGAGCTCTGTTTAAATAAATCACTCTTGGACTGCAAGCCCCGTGTTAAAAAATCACTCTGGACTCTGGACTGCGGCTCCCAAATGAATCCCTCCATTGGACTGCGAGCTCCCAGGTTAAACCCGCAACAGGAACGCTTATATCTGGAACTGTGCTTACTATCTGGAGCTGTTATACCGTACCTGGAACTGCTTCATGCGGTAACTGCATATATTTGTGAACTGCTATACTATGGAACTGCTATATATGAAACTGCTATATATTGAACTGCTTAATCATGGAACTGCTTAATATATGGAACGGCTTGTATACGGAACTGCTTATATGGACCTGCTCATATAGGAATTGGCATATAAGGTAACTGCTTAATCTGGAACGCTTATATATAAAAATAAATAAATATATTTATATAATATAATTATGTTTATTTATTTTTTATATAAGCGTTCCAGATTACAGCTGTACCATATAATGCAATCCAATAGAGCAGTTCATATAGGCAGTCCGTATTCAAGCCGTTCCATATATAAGCATTTCCATATATAAGCAGTTCCATATATAGCATTTCATATATAGCAGTTACGCATATATACGCAGTTCCATATATCAGCAGTTCCGCATGAAGCAGTTCCAGGTATGGTAAAACATCTCCAGATATAAGCAGTTCTCAGATATAAGCAGTTCCGTGCGGATTAACCTGGAGCTCGCAGTCATGAGTAGGGATTCATTTGGGAGCCGCAGTCCAGAGGGATTAAACGGGGCTTGCAGTCCCAGAGAGGGATATAATACAGAGCTCGCAGTCCAGAGAGGGATTTAAAGGACCTGCAGGCAAAGTGAGGGATTAAAACTGAGCCGCAGTCCAATGTGCGGGATTAAACTGAGGTCTGCTGTCAATGTGGAGGAAAGCTTGCGTCAGAGTGAAGGATTTAAACTGAGCTTGTAAGAGAGCCTGCAGAACAAATGCGAGGGGCTTTTTTTTATTTTAAAACACTGAAGCTTGCCCACCAAAGCACGGGCCCAACTGAGACCAGCAGTACAAAGCGCGGGCGAAACGAAGCCTGCAGTACAATGCGAGTGGAATAAACCGTCCCGCATACTACCCACCAACGCCAGAAAGACAAGGGACAACACAAACGGACATGCAGTACCGGCGCCGAGGAGCAGGGATGCGCACGGCTCCCCCCGCACCGGGCCCAGACCGGCCGGATGCAGCAGCAGTGCCTGCACGAGACGAGCAGCGGCGACCCGCAGAAAGAGCCCGCAAAGGAGGAGAGAGCGGCAATAGACCCACGAACCACAGCACGAGACCCGTAGCAGGTGCAGCAAACGCGGAGGAGGAGCAGGCCACACGCAGCAAGACAGAGGACAGCAGGACCCGCAGAGTAAGCGTGAGTAACAAAGCGATTCCTCCAGAGACGATTCATGCAAGGCTTCGGAGCCGAGAGTGGGAGTTCCTCCGTTTTTATGCGGCTGGCGTATCGTACGGTGATAGGGAGGGGGGCGTCTGTTGAGCGATAGGCTGGGCTTGAACCGGCCCTGGAGGGGGTACAATTTGGTTAACGTCTACCAAATTGAATTTTCGCGGGGCGCATTAATTCATTCACTTCATACACAGTAGTGATAAACGCTTACTGTAGCCACAGGCTGCCCTGGGGCACACTGACAGAACGAGCAAACCATAGTGCCCATGGCCCCTCCGACCACCACCGGCCATTCACACACACACTAGACTCATTCTAGCAATGAGGTGAAAGTGTCTTGCCCCTAGGACACAACCTGCAGTTTGCCACTATTCAGCCACAGCCGCCCACTGTGCCTTCAGGCCATAAGGTTAAGTTTCTTGTCAAGGACAGCAACGACAGCAGACAACAGTGGGAGTCAGTGAGACCTGGGTTTCCAACCCAAGACCCTTCAGGCTCAAGGTCAATGCTCAACCAACTGAACCACCGTCGCCCCTAATTTTCATATAAAGAGCTTGGCTCTTCCAAGACACACTCCTTTGACACAAGAGGCCTATCTTAAACATAGATAAACACATCTATAACAAAGTGGCTTATGACCCACAAGCTTTTAAACCGCGGTAGATCAAACCCCGTTCTGAGAAAACAAAATCCTGGAAAATCTTAGAGCCAAACAGCTTTGCTTCCACCGACAGGAAATAATATGTTTGAAACCTATCAATTGGGATTCATAGCTCATCAAAGCCTGAAACGGCACTAGTCAAAGTAAAAAAATGACATACTACTACTGCTAATAGTGTACAAGTGTCAGTGTTGGGTCCTACTGGACCCCAGTGCTCCTTTAACACAATAGACCACAGAAATCTACTGCGGAGGCTCGAAGTGATAAAGGGTCTCAGAGGAACAGCCCTGCTGGTTTAAATCCTATCTATCGGTCGTATCACTTTGTCAATTGAATCACAAATCATCGCCTTATTCTGGAGTAGGAATTCGATGTGCACACTCCTTCAAGGCATATATAAGCCAAGCAACTAAAACAGCTTTTTTCCACTTGCGGAACATCGCTAAAATCAAGAATATCCTTCCTAAAAGTGACACGGAAATCTTCTTTTAGTATACAAAGCCAGATTTGCCTGGCTCGTTCCTTATCTTCAAGACACGTTAGTGCTATATCAAACCCAAACCGATCACTGTGCTCCACAAAACGCCAGACGTCGTTGTTCCTAAGGTCCTCCAAAAAGTACTGTCCGCAGCAGAGCCATTAGCTACCAAGCCCCTTTACTGTGGAATAATGAAGCATATACGGTCCTCCACATTCAAGGCCAGACTTAAAACACTTGTTGCCTCTTAGCGAACAATTTTGGCCATGGTTAGTTGTTTGTTCTGGTGTTTGACACACTTGAGTGTGTAATCCCAATATTGGGCGTAGCCTGGCTAGCCACCGCGCTGCTGCTGTTTCTCCTTCGTTCGGGACACGGTCTCCACATCAGTAATGCTTAAAACAGTCGTCTTTATGTTTAGCATATGGATAGGAAGGTAAGGCTCAGGAAGGCTAGACATCATTTGACTTCAGTCAAGCTGCGTAGGGATTAAGTCTGCTTGGAAAAGTATGGTATTTAGCACTATCCTCCCACCTTCCTACTTTGTAAACAATCTGCCATTATTAGGATGGCGTTCTGTGGCTTACAGTCGGTCCCACTTAGGGGGGCGTTTGTCGCCTCACGCTGAATACACACGAGACTCACGTGTGATTTCACTGCGTCTTTTATATTATTTTTTCCCCAGTGAAGCTGCAATGACCCGAACACCACCAGGTGGCACTTGTGAGCAGGGTTAGGAAAATGGGCTTCTCTCGTTTTGTTCACGTTCACCGGACAACTTTCTGGCTTTATAGCTCAAGATAAAGATGGACTCTGGTGTTAGAGGACTCGGTTCAAGTACAGTCTACGACACAATTTGATTTTGTTGACGGTTTAAATTTTTTCTAAAACATACATAGTAATTAGGCCAACACATTTAAAATAGTTGCTAGACTGTAGTAAACTGTTTAAACTTCACAATCTGCACCAACCAAACTGCAGAAAAAAATGCAACTTTATTCAGTAACAGAGTAAACTGATCATAAACTCCCCCCCTAATAAAATTTGAGGATTGGCCGTGGCTCGAACCCTGATCTTCCAACGAAAGACTTGGACCAATCCCACTAACGCCACACAGGCGCTGAGAAAACCTGGATCTAATACTAAAGAGCGCTGAGTGAATGAGCCGTGCGTATGTGCCAGGACGCTTAAATGCCTTATATGCAAGTTAATGATATGTTGCCATATGTATCAGCTACTCTGAGCATTTTAGAATTCCAATTAATGGTAGCTATATGTAACATGTGTAGTTTAATTTTGGTAATGCTAATCAATACAATATAGTATTCCCCTGAATAATCCGTGTACCCTCAATCATCAGATATTCGTTATCAAAATAAAATCATAAAAAACAAATTTTCCATTCTTTATTGTTATTTTCCTTTTCTAATTCAAATAGGAAAATCAAATCCTTAAATAATCCGTGTACAATCCGTGTACCCTTTCAATCATTAGTTATTCCGTTTCAAAACAAAATCAGAAAAACAAATTACGTGGTTGTTTTCTTGTATTTCCATTTTCACAATAAATTGTAAAATCAAAACATTCCTAAATAAATTTTCTCCCCATTTCTTTGCTATGCAGTGTAAACAAACACTACTAAAACAACTGTCCATTATTTTGTTTGATCTAGCTACCGGAAATATGAGTGGTGAGAGAACGGAAACAACTTCAAGCTGCACTCAACTCACTCAACTACACACACTACTCGCGCTGTTGTTGAAGCTCGCCCCATCCGAGCTCCAGGGGCAAAATGCTTACAGCACCTGGTAGTTCCCAGTCGGTCTCCATCCAAGTACTATGGGGAAAACATTGTGGAGCGCTGCTCTTAAACAGAGAGAGCCGGCTTCTCCCATTCATTCTGGATTACATACGCACTCGGTAAGTCTCCTCTGATAAACACAATGTTTTGTGGTCGTTCTTTTATGTTCACTCCATAAATCTCTCATATTAGTGCGTAGAATCGTTCCACACACTCGTAGTTTAAATCAGCGAGTGTGGTAGTGGCGCTGATTCTGATTGTTTTACCCCGTTTCCATGTTTTATTGTTCTGGCTGCTCTAGATCGCTCTGTGTTGGATCAAATTGTAAAGAAACACTTTCTCTGCGTTGTACAAACAATCTGTATTCACTGTATTCTACTGTTAGCAGTTAATCAGTTTGTTAACGTCTGGTTGTAGTAGTATTATCCGGGCGCTAGCTCATTATTTATTATCAAATTATTGTTGATGTGTGTACTATCTATATGTTATTTCACAATTCCTATATTCACACACATGAGTTGAAAATGAATAATATGCAGTTAGTTACGACAATGTAAAGTGTTTTAACCATTTCATAATTCCTTCTAAAACTGTACTTACTGTACCCAGAGCCTCATGCTGCTATTCCCAGATGTAAACATACAACTGTAATGTTCTTCTCTATATTATACAAGGATTCAAGCATCTTTATAATGCTAAAATGTAATTATTTTATTCTGTATTATGCTAAATGATATATGAACATTAACATAACTTTCTCTAACAAGCTATAGCTAGATATTATTTATGATCTTTTTTTGTTTGTGCAGACAATAGAATCAATCAATCAATCAAGTTTATTTGTATAGCGCCTATTCAGGCACATGGCAACACAAAGCGCTCACAGTCACATCAAAATCATCACATAAAACAAAGCACCAGAATCACAATTAAAACAGTAAATCACACAAAAGATAAAACACAATAAAAACAATAAAATCAAACAAAAGAATAAAACCATTAACACTTTCAAGTTACACAAGAAATTTAAAAAAATAAATAAATAATGACAGCATGCATTATACAAATGGAGATAAAATCCTTCAGTTGTGTTGCACAGGCAAACAGAACAGTCTATAACCTGGATTTGAACAAAGAGCATAAGTAGACGCCCTCCCTCACATTTTCAGGAGATTGTTCCAGATCATTAGCTGCATAGATCTGAAACGCAGCCTCACCCATGTTGGTTCTCACTCTGTGCACAGCAGGAGGACCAGACCCCCAGTGCTCCTCGAGAGTCCGGGGGCCTGTTTCATATGACACCGAACAATGTCCACTAATGTATTCTGGTGCACGGCCATGGATAGACTTGTACACAATCAGAGCTGTTTTAAATTATCTATCTTTGAGCCACAGGAACCAGTGCAGAGACCCTTAGGACCGGACTAATATGGTCATACTTCCTGGTCCTGACAGGACTCTAGCTGCTGCATTTTGGATGTACTGCAGCTGCTTACAGGTCTGTTTGGACAGACCGTAGCAGGCCAATTGCAGTAGTCTAAGCATGCTGGAGAGCCAATGCGTGGACAAGATCTCCAAGTCTGCCCCTGGACACTATATTTCTGACATTGGCAATGTTCTTCAGATGGTAAAAATCAGTTGACGTTATTGGATTTTTATTGGCTATTGAAATATAGTCTGAGATCCATTATTACCCCAAATTTTTTCTGACCTTGTCTGAAGGAAGAAGGGAGAGAAGACTGAAGTTTACAGAAGACCGCCCACTCTTTGTTTCTGGGGACCAAAGCAATGATATTCGGTTTTGTCGCATTTAGCTTGGAGGAAATTATTTTTGCATCCACTCTCTGATCTGTTGGATACAGTGAAGGAGCAAAACAGTGGTCCATGTTCTCCTTCAGTCAGTGAGACATATGACTGAGTGTCGATCGGCGTAATTGATGGTAGACACTTTGTTTCTTTGTATTAACTGACCTAACGGCATCATGTAAGATTAAATAGGAGAGGTCCCCAGGATCGACCCCAGTGGTACTCCACAGGTCAGGGCCACCATGATCGAGACCGCATTCCTCCAATCTCCACAAAGTACTTATCCTATTCCTCCAGGTAAGACTAAAACCAGTCTAGGTGTCTGTTTTTTTTGGGCCAGTGACACCAACCCATCCTCCCAGTCTCTGCATGAGGATCTCATGGTCGACAGTGTCGAACGCGGCACTAAGATCTAACATGACCAAAACTGGACCTTTACCTGCATCAGTGTGAAGTCGAATTCGTTTGTTACCTTCACTAGAGCGTTCTCAGTGCTGTGGTGGTGTCCTAAACCACAGACTGAACACATATCAAAAGAAATTATTCATTGTAAAAAATTCAGTAAGATGTGGAGGCCACTTTTTCCAAGAATTTTTCCAATGAATGGCAGATTCGATATGGGTCTATAATTTTAGGAAGTCCCGCAGATCCAGACTGCCTTTTTTTATGAGATGGTCTTATGACTGCTGCTTTTAGGCCATAGAAATGTTCCTACGACAGAGACATGTTTACTATTTGTGTCAGTGAAGGTAACAACTGCTCAGGACGGACTTCCAGAAATTTAGAGGGCAATATATCCAGCTACATGTGGAGGAGCTCAGACTCATGATTATCTTTTGACAGTTTCAGTATCCACAGTGCAAATGAGTTTAGCCTCCAAAAAGCTTCTCTGGCTTTGCATTTTTTATACGTCTGGGAGGTGATAGTTTTTTGAATCCTTGTACATTGTCATCGAAAACTGTGCGAACTCATTACACCTAGATTTAGAGGAAAAATTCTAGGGCAACTTTACAGGGGGATCGTTCATCTACCAACTGTTTGAACAACAAAACACGAAAATTGTTACTGCAACTCCAATAATGCAAGAAAAATACATTTCTTCTTGTTCTTCGTAGAACCCGGTTAAATTCACCCAACTCCATCTTTAAAGAATACATAATCGCCCTGGACATTGGACTTTCGGCCACTTCCGTTTCGGCCCTCCCGGCACTCTTGCGTTCTGTGCCCCTGACCGAGTCAGCCCTTATCCATGTGCCTTTTTCTTACTGGTACCTATTTTAACCGTCACAGGAGCAATGGCGTCCAGAACAATACAGAACACTGGTGTGACAGATAAAAACAATTCCATCAACAGTAGATCCATGGGAGTATTCTCAAATTTAGCATTCCCATGCACAGATCCCTGTGATTTCATGTATGTTCTTCTGCTAGCAATTGTAAATTCACTGGTGGTTTGCTAGCAAAACACAAGTCAAAAAATACACCAGAAATGATCTGACAAAAGCAACATCAACTACAATAACATTTGATACATTACCCCCCTTTGTAATTTAGCAGGTCCAAGATGTGCCCCCTGCTGTGGTGGGGCCACTCATGTGGATGAATGAAACCAAAGGTCTCAAGTACAGAAGCCAGCACCTTTGCATTCTGCTCATCAACATTAGCAACATGTACCTTAAAATCACCGTAATAACTAAACTATCATAATCTGTGCACACGAATGAAAAAGTAAAGTTCAGATAAAATGGTCAATAAAATCGCAACATGACTGTGGTGCCTGTACAAGGAATATAGGAAGACATTTTCATTCTTCCTGGCCGCGTCACTGTGATTTTTACACAAGGCCCACGTGAATCCTGCTGCCGGACCTTCGGAGGAGGCGAGGTAAGATCAGGGACGACCCGTCCATGAGGGAGTGCGGTGCTCCTCAGAGGGAGGAGGTGAAGAGGGGGGAAAAAAATAAAACGCCCTCTCACTGGTGTCGAGTGAGAGGATGTGATGCCACATACAAGGCTGAAGTGCTCGTGGTGAATCCATCGCTACAGCAGGCAGTAAGACATTGCACAGTGCCTGTTGTCACCATGCCCCTGCAGCAGTTGAACCCCCCTCCTCCTTCTCAGACTCATGTCACCGCTGTCTTAGGAGGCCATAGAGAAGGTTGTGCAGCGGATCTTGGAAAAGCAGCAGACAGCCTCCAGCAAATAAACCCCACACAAAGAAATGCTGTCCTTGTGCCAGCCACAATCCAAATATGAGCGATGGCAGCTCATCCACGAGTTTACCAGCCGGTCCTACCATATTTTCAACTGCTCCACCTTGTCTATAACCTCCTATCGCACAGAGGGTTTTGCCCAACTCCAGGATGCCACTTCCGAGACTTAGGGACACTAGAGTTCTGCAAGAAGAGAGCTGGAGGCCCGCAAGCAAAAAGAAAAAAAAAGAAAATGAATGAGCGCAGGAGAAGTAAAAGGAAGAGTGATGAGTCTCCTCCTCCATCTGGGAGAAAGTGCTGGTTCTGCTAACTGCAGCTGAAGCACGGGACCAGTCCTCACATCATACACAATTCCCTGTCTGTCAGAAAATACATCTACTGCCCTGCCAAGTAATTTCTCCCTGTAACAAGGACCCGGGATGGAGACGCAGATGTTCCAGCATTCCTCCTTTTATGACGGGAGAGGGAAAGGTGGCGTGTTACATAAATGACTAGTCAGCTGTCTAATGGTCTATGTAAATAGTTATATATAGATACCGTCTTTTTACCTTAAATGTTTATAAATATTATAATTTTTTTTAATTTATGGTAAATATATACTTAATATTGATTATATCTAATTATATAATTTCATTGTAAAGTCTGCATTACAGTTCTGTATAGTCCAGCTCTCAGGCCGTCCACATCACAAGGCTCATCACACAAATACTAGAGTTTCAGAATGATACAAGAAAGCATGATGTTGTTTTTATCTTCTAAGTGAATTTCTTAAATTTGTAATATCTCTTTTTTCATCTGTTCCAATAAATTATATTATAATGTCATACATTATTGAAGTCCTTTTCTATTTATTTATCAAATTTCAGGTCAAACAACAGTAGTATTTGGCCAAAACAATCTGTATAGGAAAATAGAGTTTCAGATCAGTGCCAATCAACAATATGCCCACTAAACGTCGGCTGGCCCCCCGCGGCCCGACTTAGCCTAGCTTCCGAGATCAACGAGATCGGCGCATTCTCAAGTGGGTATGGCCGTAAGCACGGGGTATGAGCAGACGTGCCTCCTTACCTGCTTCTGCGTCCTCTCCTCCCCCCAGAATGAGCGCTCAGCCTTTACAAATCCGGGTCTACAGTGTGCTGACCTGATCATGCTGCAGACTGACTGAAAGATGTTGTTGCAGCATTGAGCACAGTTGTGCACCCCCTCAACCCTGATTCGCATTATGTTAGCACCACAGCATTCTCATTTACATGTTAAAAGCCATCCTGTGGAGGAGGGAGGAGGGGACAACAAACTACCGTCAACAGCCGAATCCCAGAAGTTTGCACTGTAAAATACAGGGCCGAAAAGCATAAATCAGGGTTAGAGGGGGTGCACAACTTTGCTCAACTTGCTGCACAACTCCTTTCAGTCAGTCTGCCGCAAAATCAGGGTCAGCACACTGTAGACCCGGGATTTTGATAATGGCCTGAGCGCTCATTCTGGGGGAGGAGAGACCGCATCAGCAGGGTCAGGAGGCACCATGCTCCCATACCACCGTGACTTACGGCCAAACCACCTTGAGAATGCCCGATCTCGTCTGATCATCGGGAAGCTAGGCAAGTCGGGCCGCGGGGCCCAGCCGCGTATAGTTGGGCATATAGTTGATTGGCACTGAACTGAACTCTATTTTCTATACAATTGTTTTGCTCAATACTACTGTTGTTTGCCGCTGAAAAATGATCAATAAAAAGTAACAGACTACAATAATGTTAAGACATTATAATATATTTATTGTAAGCCGATGAAAAAAGAGAGATTTACAATTAAGAATTACACTTAGAAGAAAAACAACAACATGCTATCTTTATCTTCTTAAACTAGTAGTTGTGTGATGATCCTTTGACTGGAGACGGCTGAAGAGCTGACTATACGAACGTGTAAGATGCAGACTTACCAAATAAAATTATATAATTAGATATAACAATATTAAGTATATATTTACATAATAATTAAATATATTTATAAACATTATTATGAACATACCGGGTAAAATAATAGGAACTATAAACAATAGCACCAATAGACCAGCAATGAGCTCATTTATTTACAACGCCACATTTCCCCTCTCCCGGTCGATAAAAAGTAGACTGCTGACACATCTGCGTCACCCATCCCCTGGTCCTTGTACAGGAAAATACTTAGGCAGGTGCAGTAATTATTTTCCCTGACAGACCAGGGAATTGTGTTATGAAGTGGGACTGGTCCCTGCTTCAGCTGCAGTTTGCAGAACCAGCACTTTCTCCCAGTGGAGGAGAGAATCATCACTCTCCCTTTCTCTCCTGCCAGCTCATGTCACTCTCTGCTGCGTGGCCTCCAGCTCTCTCCTGGCAGAACTCAGTGTCCATAAAGTCTCGGAATGGCATCCTGTAGTTAGGTCAAAACCCTGTGCATAGGTGTGTATAGTACCTTGGTGAGCATATAAATACCTGGTTAGGACCCGTCGGGTAAAACTCGTGGATGAGCTGCCATCGCCCCCCCCTCATATTTGATTTTGGCTGCACAAGACAGGCATTTCTTGTGTGGGGTTTATTTGCTGGAGCTGCTGCTGCTTTTTCCAAGATCCGCTGCCAACTTCTCTATGGCTCCTCAGACAGCGTGACATGAGTCTGAGCAGGAGGAGGGGTTTCACGTGCTGCAGGGGCATGGTGACAACAGGCAAACTGTGCAGGTCTTACTGCCTGCAGTAGCGAATGTATTCCCCCAGCACTCAGCAGTCTGAGCATCACCGTCCTCTCAACTCCGCACCATAGTGAGGGCGTTGCTCCCTCATCACCTCCTCACTCTGATGAGCCACCGCACTCCCTCATGGACCGGGTCGTCCCTGATCTTCCTCGTCCTACCCGAAGGTCCTAGCAGCAGGAATCCCACGTGGGCCCTTGTGAAAACTCACAGTGACGCGGCCAGGAAAGAATGAAAATGTCTTCAATATTCCTGTACAGGCCACCACAGTCATGTTGGCGATTTTATTGACCATTTACGAACAACCTTTCATTCCGTGTGCACAGTATTTAGAAATTTAGTTATTTACAGTGATTTTAATGTACATGTTGATAATGTTGATGACAGAAATGCAAAGGAGCCGGCTTCTGTACTTGATGACCTTTGGTTTCATTCAGCACATGAGTGGCCCCACCCACAGCAGGTGCACACTCTTTGACCTGCTAATAATTTACAAAGGGGGTTAATGTATCAAAATTTTTAATGTATTGATGTTGCTTTGTCCCAGATCATCTTCGTGTATTTTTTGACATGTGTTTTGCTAGCAAACCACAGCTGAATTTACAATTGCTAGAAGAAGACACATATCATGAAAACCAGGTTGAACTGTTCATGATGGAATGCTAAATTTTGAGAAACATCCATGCGCTACTGTTGATGAATGTATAACTCTGTCACCACCAGTGTTTTCTGAATGTTCTGGACGCCATTGCTCCTGGTGACGTTATAAAATAGTTACCAGTAAGAAAAAGGCCCCATGTACTACGGCAGACTCGGCACAGGGACCAGAAGTCCAACAAGTGCCGGAGGGCCGAACGGAAGTGGCGAAAGTCCAATTTCCAGGCGATTAGAAATCTTTAAAGATGAGTTGGGGGTTTTTTTTTGAATTTAACCGGGTTCTAACGAAGAACAAGAGAAATGGTAATTTTCTGACATTATTGGAGGTTGCAGTAACAATTTCGTGTTATGTTTTCAACAGTTTGGTAGATACCGAACCCCCTGTAAAGATGCCGCACCCTATAATTTTCCTCTATCCTAGGTGTAATGAGTTTTTTCGCGCACAGATTTTCGATGACAAGTACAAGGCAATCAAAAACACTATCACCTTCCACCGCAACGTATACACAATGCAACAGCCAGAGAGCTGTTTGAGCTAAACTCACTTTGCCCCTGAGGATACTGAAACTGTCAAAAAGATAATCATGAGTCTGAGGCTCCTCCACATGTAGCCTGGATATAATGCCCCTAAATTCTGAAGTCCGTCCTGAGCAGTTTGATAGCCCTCACTGACACAAATAGTAAAACATGTCTCTGTCGTCAGGAACATTTCCAATGGCCCAAAAACGCAGCAGTCATAGACCTTCTCCTAAAAAAAGAAGCAGATCGGAATCCTGCGGACTTCAAAATTAACGCCCATATCGAATCTGCCATTCATAGGAAACAATTCATGAAAAAGTGGCCTCCCAAACAACTTACTGAATTTTAACAATGAATAATTCTTTTGATAAAGATGTTCCAGTCCTTGGTATATTACCCCACCACATGCACTGATACCCGCTCCTAGTGTAAGGTAACAAACGACATTCGACTTCACCTGGATGCAGGAAATCACAGTTTTGGTCATGTTAGATCTTAGGTGCCGCGTTCGACCGCGACCCAGAGATCCTCATGGCAGAGACTGGAGACAGGGTTGGTGTCGAACAGGCACAGCCCTAGACTGGTTTAGGTCGTACGTGGAGGATAGGAAGTACATTGTGGAAATGGAGACTGCGTCTCAGATCAAGTGGCCCAGACCTGTGAGAACCACAGGTGTTCGATCCTGGACCTCTCCTATTAACATCTCTACATTGCTGCCTTAGTCATGTTTATACAAAGGAACAAAGTGTCCTACCACAATTACTCCGACGACACTCAGATCATGTCTCACTGACTGCAGGAGAACAAGGACCACTGATTTGCTCCTTCACTGTACCAACAGATCATTGAGTGGATGCAAAATAATTTCCCTCCACAAAATGCAGTCAAACCCGAAAATCATTGTCTTTGGTCCCCAGAAAACAAAGAAGGGCGTCATCTGTCCCTTCCTGTCTCTCTCCCTACTTCCTTCAGACAGGTCAGAAATTTGGGGGTTATACAGGCCTCAGACCTAAATTTCAATAGCCACATAAAATCAATAACATCAACAGCTTTTTACCATCTGTAAGAACATTGCCCAAAGTCAAAATATAGAGTCCCGAGGGCAGACTGGAGATTCCATGTCGCACGCATTTGTCCTCCAGCAGGCTAGACTACTGCATTGGCCTGCTTACAGGTCTGTCCAAACAGACCCTGAAGCAGGCTGCAGTACATCCAAAATGCAGCAGCTAAGAGTCCTGACAGAACCAGGAAGGTAATACAATATTAGTCCGGTCCTCAGGTCTCTGCACATGCTTCCTGTGCTCCAGAATAGATATTAAAACAGCTCTTGATTGTGTACAAGTCTCACTCCATGGCCTTGCACCAGAATACATTAGTGACATGTTAGTAGTCATATGAACCAGCCCGGACTCTGAGGAGCACGAGGACTGGCCTCCTGCTGGTGCCCAGAGTAGAACCAAACATGGGGAGGCTGCTTCAGATCTATGCAAGCTAAGATCTGGAACAATCTCCTGAAAATGTGAGGGAGGCGACTACTCTGTCAATGTTCAAATCCAGGTTAAAGACTGTACTGGATTAGCCTGTGCATACAAACTGAAGGATTTTATCTCCCTTTGTAAAGCACTGCTGTCATTTATTTATTTATTTTTTTAAAATTTCTTGTGTAGACTTTGAAAGTGGTTAATGGTTTTATTCTTTTGTGTGATTTTATTGTTTTTATTGTTTTTAATCCTTTTGTGTGATTTAAATGTTTTAATTGTGATTCTGGTGTTGTTGTTATATGTGATGGATTTGTGATGTGGATCGTGAACGCTTTTGTGGTTGCCCTGTGCAAGAAAGGCGCTCTAATACAAATAAACTTATTGAATGATTGATTCCAATTGGTCTGCAACAACAAAAAAAGATCATAAAATATCTAAGCTATACATGATAGAGATAGTATGTTTAATGTATAACTTTAGCTTAATAACAGAATAAAATAATTACCTTTAGCATATAAAGAAGGCATGAATCCTGTATAATCTAGAGAAGACATATACAGTTGTATGTTTACATCAGGACATCTAGCATGCAGAGGCCTGGATACAGTAAGTACAGTTAATAGAAGGAAAATAAGAACTGGTAAAAACACAAGAATACATTGTCGTAAAACTAACTGCATATAATTCATTTTCACCTCAATGTTGGTTTCAGAACTATAGAATGTGAAATCCATTTAGATATACACACATCAACAATAATTACTAATAATAAATGTAGCTACGCTGGAACAACTACTACAAGACCAGAACGTAAACAAACAGAAAATACTGTATACAGTAGAATACAGTGAAAACAGATTGTTGTACATCGCAGAGAAAGTGGTTTCTTTACAATATTGATCCAAACAAGAGATCTACCAGCAGCAGCAAATAACATAAGACACGGATTGTAACAATCATAAACATCGCACTACACACTCGAGATTTAAAACGACCAAGACGTGTGTGAACGATCTACGCACAATATGATAGATTTATGGAGTGAAACCCTAAAGAACGACCTCACAAAAACATTGTTGTTTATCAGAGGAGACCTTACCTAGTGCGTTATGTAATCCAAATGAATGGAGAAAGCCGGCTCACTCTGTTTAAGAGCAGCGCCCACAAAAGTTTTACCCATAGTACTTGGATGGGAGACCGCACTGGGAATACCAGGTGCTGTAAGCAATTTGCCCGCTGGAGTCCGGCCTGTGGGCGAGCTCAGACAACAGCGCTAGTTTGTCGAGTAGATGATTTGAGTTGAGTGCAGCTTGAAGTGTGTTTCCGTCTCAACACCACTCATCATTTCCGGTAGCATATCAAACCAAAATTAATGGAAGTTGTTTTAGTAGTGTTTGTATCCACTTCATAGCAAAGAATTGTGGGTTGAATATTTCATTTAAGAATGTTTTGATTTTCCAATTTAATTTTGAAAATGGAAATACAATAAAACAACCACGTAAATTGATTTTCTGATTGTTGTTTTGAAAGAGAATTCCTAATGATGAAGGGTACACGGATTGTACAGCGGATTAAAAGGATTTGATTTTCCAAGTTGAATTAGAAAAGGATAATAACAATAAACGAATGGAAAATTTGTTTTCTGATTTATTTTTAAAACGGAATAACTGAATTGAATTGAAGGTACACGGATTATCGAATAACATATTGTATTGATAGCATACAAAAATTTACAACTACACAAGTTACAAATAGCTACCATTAATTAGGAATTCGTAAAATGCACAGGAGTATCAATCATATGCAAACATGTTGCATTAACTTGCATATAAGGCATTTTACGCGTCCTGCACAATACTCACGGGCTCAATCACTCACGCTCTTTAAGTATTAGTAATCCAGTTTTTTCTTCAGCGCCCTGTTGTGGCGTAGTGGGATTGACCAAGTCCTTTTCCCTTGGAAGATCAGGGTTTCGGCCCCGCCCAAATCCACAAATTTTTATACGGGGGGATTAATCATGAATCAGATTTCTCTGTAACTGAATAAAGTATCATTTTTTTCCTGCAGTTTGGTGGTGCAGATTGTGACGTTTACTAACAGTTTACTACATCTAGCAACTATTTTAATGTGTTGGGCCAAATTACTAAGTCTGTTTTAGAAAAAAATTTAAACCGTCAACAAAATCAAAAGTGTCCGTAGACTGTACATGAACCCGAGACCTCTCGACAGCGAGAACCATAGTCCACCTCTTTATCATTGACTATAAAGGCCAACAGAAAGTTGTCCGTGAACAGAGAACAAAGAACCGATAGAAGCCAATTTTCCTAACCCCTGCCTCCACAAGTGCCCACTTGGTTTTTCGGGTCATTGCAGCATCACTGGGGAAAAAATAAATTAAAAGACTCGTGAATCACACGTGAGTCATCGTGTGATTCACTGCGTGCAAGGATACAAAACGAAAGTGGGACCTACTGTAAAGCCACAGAAAACGCAAATCCTATAATGCAGATTTTTAAAGTAGGAGGAAGTAGAGATAGTGCCTAAAATACCATACTTTTCCCAGCAGACTTACTCCCTACGCAGCTTGACTGACCAGTCAAAGATGTCTAGCCTACCTGAGCCTTACCTTCCTATCCATATGCTAAACAAAAGACACTGTGTTAAGCCTACCTTGAATGTGGAGACCGAGTCCCGAACAAGGAAAACAGCAGCAGCCGCGGCAAGGCTAGCCCAGGCTAACAGCACCAAATATTTGATGGATTACACACCACGTGTGTAAACCAAACAACAAGACAACCTAACCATAGGCAAAATTGTTGCTAAAGAGGCAAAGAGTGTTTAAGTCTGGCCTTGAATGTGGAGACCGTATCTGCTTCCTTATTCCACAGTAAAGGGGCTTGGTAGCTAAATGCATCTGCTTCTGACATACTTTTGAGACCTAGTAACCAACACACGTCTGGCGTTTATGTGAGCACAGTGCTCGGTTTAGGTTGATATAGCACTAACGTGTCTTGAAGATAAGACGAGCCAGGCCATTCATGGCTTTGGTATACTAAAAGAAGAAGGATTTCCTTGTCACTTTTAGAAGGATATTCTTGATTTTAGCGATGTTCCGCAAGTGGAAAAAGCTGTTTTAGTTGCTTGCGTATATAAGCCATGCAGTATGTGCACAATCGAGAATTCCACACCAGAATAAGGCGATGAATTTGTGATTCAAATTGACAAAAGTGATACCGACCGATAGATAGGTTAAACCAGCCAAGGGCTGTTCCTCCCTGAGAACCTATATCACTATCGACCTCCGCAGTAAAATTCTGTGTCTAATGTGTTAAATGGAGCACTGGGGTCCAGTAGGACAACACTGACACTTGTCCACTATTAGCAGCTAGTAGTAATGTCATTTTTTTACTATGACTAGTTACGTTTCAGTGCTATGATGAGCTCTGAATCCCAATTGAAGGATTCAAACATATTTATTTTTCCTGACGGAGGAAGCAAAGCTGTTTGGCTCCTAAGATTTTCCAAATTTTGTTTCATTCAGAAGGGGTTTGATTACCAGCAGGTTTTAAAAAGGCTTGTGGGACATAGCCACATTTAAAGATTTGTTTCTTATGTTTAAGATAGCTCATGTGTCAAAGGAGCTGTGTCTGGAAGAGGCCAAAGCTCTTTAAAGAAACATTAGGGGCGACGGTGTTCAGTTGGTATGAGCAATGACCTTTGAGCCTGAAGGTCGTGGGTTGGAACCCAGGTCCTCCACAGACTCCCACTGATGTCCTGCGTCGTTGTGTCCTGGCAAACACTTAACCTAGCCTTGATGCCAGTGGGTTGCGGGCTGTGGCTGTTAAAGTGGCAAACTGCCGTTGTGTCCCTATGGCAAGACACTTTCACCTCCCATTGCCTAGAATTAGTCTAGTGTGTTGTAATGGTTGGTGGTGGTCGGAGGGGCCAATTGCACATACTGGTTGCCTCGCTTCTGTCATTTCCCCAGGCAGCTGTGGGCTACAGTAAGCGTTTATCACCACGGTGAATGAAGTGAATGAATAATCAGCCCTGCTAAAAATTCAATTTGTAGAACGATACCAAAATTACCCCCGTCCAGGCCGGTTTACACATCCCCGAGCCTATCCTCAACAGAACGCCCCCTTCCAATCAACACGTACCCGACTACGCGAGCCCAAAATAAAAACGGAGGAACTCCCACTCTCATGCACCGACAGCCTTAGCATGAATCGTTCTGGAGGAATCGCTTTGTCTACACACGCTTACTCCTGCGGTCCCTGCTGTCCTCTTCTGCTGCGTGATGGCCTGCTCCTCCTCCGCGTTGCTGCCCGCTACGGTCCACTAGCAGTGGTCCGATGGTCTTTGCCGCTCATCCTCCTTTGCGGCTCTTTCTGCGGGTTCGCCGCGCTGCTCGTACTCGTCGCGGCCTGCTGCAGCATAAACGGCCCGGTCTGGCCCGGCGGTGGGAGCCGTGCGCATCCCTGCCTCCTCGTGCCTGTACGGCGTGGTCCCGTTGTTGTTTTCCCTTGGTCTTCTGGCGTTGTGGGTAACGTATGCGGACGGTTTATATTCCCCTCAGCATTTACAGCAGGGCTCGTTCGCCCCGCGCTTTGTACTTCATGCTCAGATTGCCCCGTGCATTGGTGGGCAAGCTCAGTTTAAAGCCCTCGCATTTTGTTTCTGCATGCTCTCTAAAACCAAGCTCCGTTTAAATCCTTCACTCTGACTGCAAGCTATTCCTCCACATTGACTGCAAGACCCATCAGTGTTAATCCCTCACAATTGGACGCGTGCTCAGTTTTAATCCCTTCACTTTGGCCTGCAGGCTCTCTTAAATCCCTCTCTGGACGGCGAGATCTGTTTTAAATCCTCTCTTGGACTGCAAGCCCCGTTTAAATCCCTCTACTGCGCTCCCAAATTGAATCCTCTCCTTGGACTGCTAGCTCCCAGGTTAATTCCCGCACCGGAACTGCTTATATCTGGAACTGCTATATCTGGAACTGTATACATGGCCGTACCTGGAATTTCCTGCTTCATTGGCGGACTTCAAGACATGCTTATATATGGGAACTGCTATATTAAGGAACTGCATATATGAAACAGCTATATATGGAACTGCATTATAAATGGAACAGCTTATATATGGAACGGCTTGTATACGGAAACTGCTTATATGGAACTGCTCATATTGGAAATTGCATATCAGGTACTAGCTTATATCTGGAACGCTTATATTATAAAATAAAATAAATATATTTATATTATATTTAATTTATGTTTATTTGAATTTTATATATAAGCTTTCGGCAGAAATAATAAGCAGTACCATAATGCAATTCCAATATGAACATTCCATATAAGCATTTCCGTATACAGCCGTTCCATATATAAGCAGTTCCCTATATACGCAGTTCCAAATAAACAGTTCATATATAGCAGTTCCATATATAGCGTTCCAAAATAGAGGCAGTTCCGCATGAAGCAGTTCCAGGTACTGTATAAACAGCTCCAGATATAAGGAACAGTTCCAATATAACACGTTCCGTGCGGGATTAACCAGGAGCTCTCAGTCCAATGAAGAGATTCAATTTGGAGCCGCAGTCCAGAGGGATTTAAACGGGCTTGCAGTCCAAGGGAAAGGGAAAGGGGATTTAAACCAGCGCTCGCAGTCCCAGAGAGGAGTAAAGAGACCCTGCAGGCCAAAGTGAGGGATTAAAACAGCACGCAGTCCCAATTGAGGATTAAACTGAGGTCCTAGCAGTCCAATGTTGAGGAAAGCTTGCAGTCAGAGTGAAGGATTTAAACGGAGCTTGTTAAGAGCCTGCCAGAACAATGCGAGGGCTTTAAACTGAAGCTTGCCCACCATGCACGGGGCCACATGTGCCTGCAGTACAAAGCGCCGGGGGCGAACTGAGCCTCGCAGTACAAGCGAGGGGGAATAAACCGACCGCATACTTACCCACAACGTCCAGAAGACAAGGGACAACACAACGGGACCACGCCGTACGGCACGAGGATGCAGGGATGCGCGCTCCCCCCCCCGCGGCTCCCACCCGCACGTCCAGACCGGCCGAAAGCAGCAGCAGGCCTCGACGAGACGATCAGCGGCAGTATCCCCGCCGAAAAGCGCAAAGGAGGAGAGCGGGCAAAGACCCACGGACCACCGCACTAGACCCTAGCAGTGCAGCAACGCGGAGGAGGATCAGGCCACACGCAGCAAGACATAGGACAGCATGGACCGCAGGAGTAAGCGTGAGTAGACAAAGCGATCCACCAAACGATTCATGCAAGGCTTCGGAGGCCGTAGAGTGGGAGTTCCTCCGTTTTTTTATGCGGCTGGCGGAGTCGGTACGGTGATTGGAAGGGGGCGCCTGTTGAGCGATAGCTGGGATGTGAACCGCCTGGAGGGGGTAGGTTTTGGGTTTAACACTACCAAATTAGAATTTTCGCGGCTGCCTTATTCATTCACTTCATACACAGTGGTGATAAACGCTTACTGTAGCCAAGCTGCCCTGGGGCACACTGACAGAAGCGAGGCAACCAGTGATTGCCATTGGGGCCCCACCGAACCACCACCAACCATTCACACACACACTAGACACATTCTAGGTCAATGGAGGTGAAGTGTCTTGCCCTAGGACACAACGCAGTTTGCCACTTTACAGCCACAGCCGCCCCACCTGTGGCAACATGCATAGGTAAGTGGTCCTTGCCAAGGCCCAACGAGCAGCATAAATCAGTGGGAGACAGTGGAGACTGGGTTCCAACCCACACCCTTCAGGCTCAAAGGACCAATGCACCTACCAACTTAACCACCGTCGCCCCTAATGTGGTCTTTAAAGAGCTTGGCCTTCCAAGACATCAGCTTCCTTTGACAAAAGAGCCTATCTTAACATAATAAACACAACTATACAATGTGGCTATGATCTCACAAGCTTTTAAAACCGCGGTAATCAAACCCCTTTCTGAAGAAAACACAATCCAGAACATCTAGAGCAAAACATGCTATGCTTCCACCGTCAGGAAAATAATATTTTTGGAAACCTTTTCAATTGGATTCAAGCCATCCATAGCACTGAAACTGCCTATCAAATGTTAAAACTGACATGACTACTAGTCTGGCTAATAGTGGACAAGTGCAGTGTTTGGTCCTACTGGACCCCAGTGAACTCATTAAGACAATAGACCACAGAATTCTACTGCGGAGGCTAGATGTGATATAGGTCTCAGAGGAACAGCCCTTGGCCTGGTTTAAATCCATCTAACGATCGGTATCACTTTGTCAATTTAATACACAAATCATCGCCTTAAATCTGAGTGGAAATCGATTGTGACACTCCTTCACGGCTTATATAAGCCAAGCAACTAAAACAGCTTTTTTCCCACATGCGGAACATCGCTAAAATCACGAATAACCTTCCTAAAATGACACGAAATACCTTCTTTTAGTATACAAAGCCATGAATTGCCTGGCTCGTTTCCTTATCTTTCAAGACACGTTAGATGCTATATCAACCAAACCGAGCACGTGCTCCACAAAACGCCAGACGTCTGTTGGTTTCCTAAGGTCTCAAAAGTCCAGTCAACAGCAGAGCATTTTCGCTACCACCCCTTTACTGTGGAATAAGGAAGCAGATACGTCGTCCACATCAAGGCCAGACTTAAAACACTCTTTTTGCCTCTTTAGCAACAATTTTGCCTATTTAGTGTTGTTTTTCTGGTTTGGTTTACACACTTGGTGTGTAATCCACAAATAATTGGTGCTGTACCTGGTAAAGCCTAGGCCGCGGCTTGCTGTCTGTTTCTCCCTTCGTTCGGACACGTCTCCACATTCAAGGTAAGGCTTAAAACAGTCGTCTTTAGATTTTGGCATATGATGGAAGGTAAGGCTCATGGGGGGGTGGAAGCTAGACATCTTTGACTGTCGTCAAGCTGCGAGGGAGTAAGTCTGCTGGGAAAAGTAATATATTTTAGCACTATCCTCTCCTCCTTCCTACTTTAAACAATCTGCATTATTAGGATTTTGCGTTCTGTGCTTACAGAAGGTCCCACTTCGTTTTGTCGCCTTTCACGCGTGAATCACACGAGACTCACGTGTGATTCACGCGTCTTTTATTTATTTTTTCCCCCGTGATGCTGCAATGACCCAACAACCACCAGTGTGCACTAGTGAGCAGGGTTAGGAAAAATGCTTCTCATCGGTCCTTTGGGTTTTTCTCGTTACAGGACAACTTTCAGTGGCGTTTATAGATCAATGAATAAAGAGGTGGACTCTGGTGTAGAGGACTCGTGATCAAGTAACAGTCCTACGACACTTTTGATTAGTTGAACGTTTTAAATTTTTTCTAAAACATACATAGTAATTAGGCCAACACCATTTAAAATATATGCTATACTGTATTAAACTGTTGTAAACTTCACAATCTGCCACCAACCAAACGCAGGAAAAAAATGCAACTTTTATTCCATAACAAGTAAATCCTGATTCATAATACTCCCCCCGCGCTAATAAAATTTGAGGATTGCCGGGGCTCGAACCCTGAATCTTCCAAGCGAAAGACTTTGACAAACCCACTACGCCACACAGCGCTTTAGAAATCACTGGATCTAATACTACAGAGCGCTGAGTTAATGAGCCGTGCGTATGTGCAGGCCGGCTTAAAATGCCTTATATGCAAGTTTAATGCCAAATGTATGCCATATGTGATCTGCTACTCCTGTGCATTTTAGAATTCCTAATTAATGGTAGCTAATATGTAAACAAGTGTGAGTTGTATCAATTTTGTATTTCTAATCAATGACAATATCGTAATCTTATAAATCCGTGTACCCTTCAATCATCAGTTATTCCGTTTCAAAATAAAATCAGCAAAACAAATTTTTCCCATTCGTTATTGTTATTTTCCTTTTCTAATTCAAATGGAAAATCAAATCCTTAATAATCCGTGTACAATCCGTGTACCATTCAATCATTAGAGTTCCGTTTCAAAAGCAAATCATAAAAAACAAAATTACGTGGTTGTATATATTGTATTTCCATTTTCAAAATTAAAATGGAAAATCAAAACATTTAAATGAAAATATTCACGACCATTTCTTGCTATGCAGTGAAACAAACACTCTAAAACAACGTCAATTATATTGTATGATATGCAACCCGGAAATGATGAGTGGTGATGAGACGGAAACAACTCTCAAGCTGCAACTCAACGCAACTCAACTACACGACCAACAACTCGTAAGCTGTTGTTGACACTTCCCCAGTCCCTAGCTCCAGGGCAAAATTGCATACATCCCCTGGGTAAGTTTCCAGGCTGTCTCCAATCCCAAGTAAATGGGGAAACTTTGTGGGCGCTGCTCTAAACAGAGAGAGCCGGCTTTCTCCATTCAGGTCTGATTACATACGCACACGGTAAGTCTCCTCTATAAGACACAGCTGTTTTAGTGGCTTCTATATGTTTTCCACTCCATAAATCTCTCATATTGTGGCGAAGATCGTTCACACACCCGTCTGTATTTAAATCTCGAGTGTGTAGTGCGCTGTTTATGATTGTTACCTCCGTGTCAATATTGGTAATTTAGCAGCTGCTCTGTGAGATCTCTCTGTTTGGATCAATAAATGTAAAAGAAAACACTTTCTCCTGCGTTGTACAAATAAATCTCTATTCACTGTATTCTACTGTAACAGTAATTCAGTTTGATTACGTCTGGTTGTAGTAGTATATCAGCGCTAGCTAATTATTATTAGCTAATTAATTGTTGATGTGTGTAACTATCACTATTTACTTTCACATTTCTATAGTTTCAGCAACACATTGAGTTTAAAATGACTTATATTCAGTTAGTTTAACGACAATGTATAGTGTTTTACCAGTTTCATATTTTCCTTCTATAACTGTACTTACAGTATCCCAAGCCTCATGCTGCTAATTGTCCAGAAGTAAACATACAACGGTATATGTCTCTCTAGATTATACAGATACATGCTTCCTTTATAATGCAAATGTAATAATTTTATTCTGTATTATCTAAAAGATATTAATACATTATACATAATCTCTATCAGCGATAGCTAATAATTTATGATCTTTTTTTGTTGATGCAGACATATGAATCAAACAATCAATCAAAGTTTATTTGTAGAGCCCTTTCATGCACATGGCAAACACAAAGCGCTACACACACAAACAATCACAATCATCACATAAAGACAAACACCAAATACAATTAAAACATTAAAAATCACACAAAAGATAAAACACAATAAAAACAATAACATCACACAACAGAATAAAACCATTAACATATTCAAAGTTACACAAAAAAATTCAAAAAATAAATAAATAAATGTACAGCAGTGCATTACAAATGAGAAAAAAACCTTCAGAATGTATGCCAGCAAAACAGACATCTTTAACCTGGATTGTGAACCTTGGACAGAGTAGACGCCTCCCCAATTTTCAGGGAGATTGTTCAGAACTTAGACTGCATAGATCTGAAACGCAGCCTCCCCATGTTTGGTTCTCACTCTGGCAACCAGCAGGAGCCATCCCTGTGCTTCCTCCAGAGTCCGGGCTGGTTCATATACCCCAAACAATGTCACTAAAGTGATTCTGGGTGCCAAGGCCAAGGAAGAGACTTGTACACAAGCAGAGCTGTTTTTACAATATCTATTCTTTTGAGCCACATAACCGTTCAAGAGACTGAGACCGGACTAATATGGGTCATACTTCCTGGTTCCCTGTCAGGACTCTAGCTGCAGCATTTTGGGATTTAACAGCAGCTTGCTTACAAGGTCTGTTTGGACAGACCTGTAAGCAGGCCATTGCAGTAGTCTAGCCTGCAGGAGACAAATGCTGGACAAGAATCTCCAAGTCTGCCCTGGACACTAATTTCTGACTTTTGGACAATGTTCTTCAGATGGTAAAAAGGCTGTTGATGTTATAGATTTTTATGTGCCTATTAAATTTAGGTCTGAGTCCAGTATTACCCCCAAATTTCTGACCTGTCTGAAGGAAGTAGGGAATAGACTGAAGTCTTGACAGATGACGGCCCTCTCTATGTTTCTGGGACCAAAGACCAATTGGATTTTCGTTTTTGTCTGCATTAGCTGAGGAAATTATTTTGCCTCCACACACTGATCTGTTGGATACAGTGAAGGAGCAAATCCGTGGTCCATGTTTCTCCTGCAAGTCATGAACAAAGATCTGTGTGTCGTCGGCGTAATTGTGGTAGGAACACCTATTGTTTCTATGGTAATAACAGACCTAACGGCAGCAAGTAGAGAAATAAATAGGAGAGATCCAGGTATCGACCCCTGTGGTACTCCACAGGTCAGTGCCACATGATCTGATTACGCAGTCTCCATCTCCACACAGTACTTCCTATCCTCCAGGTATAGACCTAAACCTCTAGTGGCTGTGCCAGTGTACACCAACCCAGATCCTCACATTCCTCTGCATGAGATCACATGTCGACAGGTGTCAACGCGGCATAAAGATCTAACATACCAAACTGTGCCTTTTCCCTGCATCAGTGAAGTCGAATGTCGATTGTTACCTTCACTAGAGCGACTCAGTGCTGTGGTAGGGGTCTAAAACCCAGACAGGAAACATATCAAAAGAATTATTCATTGTTAAGACAATTCAGTAAGTTTGTTGGGAGGCCACTTTTAAGAATTTTATCCAATGGAATGGCAGATTCGAATTAAGGGGCGATAATTTGGTGAAGTCCCCCGCAGGATCCAGACTGCTCTTTTTAGGAGAGGTCTTAAGACTGCTGCTTATGGCCATAGGAAATGTTCCCTGACACAGAGACTAGTTTACTATTTGTGTCAGTGAAGGTAACAAACGCTCAGGACGGACTTCAGAAATTTAGAGGCAATATATCCAGGCTACATGTGGAGACTCAGACTCATGATTATCTTTTTGACAGTTTCAGTAACCACAGGTGCAAAAGTGAGTTAGCACAAAAAGCTCTCTGGCTGTTTGCATTGTTAAACGTGCTGTGGAGGTTAATAGTGTTTTTGATTCCTTGAACATTGTCCATCGACAAACGTGCGAACGTCATTACACCTAGAATAGAGGAAAATCTAGGCAACTTTACAGGGGGTTTCGTTAATCACCAACAGTTGAAAACATAACACGAAAATTGTTACTGCAACCTCAATAATGTACAGAAAAATACATTTCTCTGTTCACGTAGAACCGGTAAATTCCACCCAACTCATCTTATAAAGTTTTCAAAATCGCCCTGGAAATTGGACTTTCGCCACTTCCCGTTCGGCCCTGCCGGCACTCTGCTTTCACATTAACAATGGAAATGTCTGTGGCTTAAATCACCAACATTACCCCAACAAGTAGCACTTACTGCTTTCAAATATCAAGTCAGTGCAACTGCCAGGGCAATGTGAATGACCGGGCTATATAAAACCCAAAAATAGCCTTCAAAACGTAAAAAGGCAGACAATTATTGATGGTAAATTCACAACCAAGACAACCCCAAAAAGAAGCACTTGTGAAAGCAGAAGCCACGAGTGATCCTATTTGAGGTTGTCTTAATGTGCTGCATTAGAAAGCCTGAGTCTTTGAATGGAGTCAGCAGTGGCCAAAGTTGCTTGTCTCTCTGGTCCCTCTTCATCTGTACTCATTGCTGCATGTAGTGAGTATTTCTAACTCAAGAGAGTGGTTCTTTTATAATGGAAAAGTCACCGTAGCCACGCCCTCTTTTCAGGTAGTAGCAGAGGACGTGAAGGAGGCCAGTCAGGCTTGTTTGTCATTAATGTTTTCTCTCTAGATACTCAGCAAACACACAATGTACAATGGTCAATGAAAAAAATATATAGTTTATTACCTCACACTATATCCAATTCGAACTTGCAGAACTTTGCCACTCTCTAGATATTCATTTCCTGTCCATCTTTGTATACCTGCTCTTGTTTGTGATTTTAACCATTCGTTCCACATTGATTCCATTAACAATGGAAATGTCTGTGACTTAAATCACCAACATTACCTCAACAAGTAGCACTTACTGCATTCAGATATCAAGTCAGTGCAACTGCCAGGGCAATGTGAATGACCAGGTAACATAAAACACAAAAAAGCCTTCAAAACGTAGCAAGGCAGACAATTATTGATGGTAAATTCACAACCAAGACAACCCCAAAAAGAAGCACTTGTGAAAGCAGAAGCCACGAGTGATCCTATTTGAGGTTGTCTTAATGTGTTGCATTAGAAAGCCTGAGTCTTTGAATGGAGTCAGCAGTGGCCAAAGATGCTTGTCTCTCTGGTCCCTCTTCATCTGTACTCATGGCTGCATGTAGTGAGTATTTCAATCTCAAGGGAGTGGTGCTTTTATAATGAGAAAGAAACTGCTGCCACGCCCTCTTTTCAAGTAGTATCAGCAGATGTTAAGGAGGCAAGGCAGGCTTGTTTGTCAACTATGTTGTCTCTGTAGATACTCCGCAAACAAACAATGTACAATGGTCAATGAAAAAAAAATGTAGTTTATTACCTCACACTATATCCAATTTGAACTTGCAGAACTTTGTCACTATCTAGCAATACATGTCCTGTCCATCTTTGTATCTCAGCTCTTTTTTGTGATTTTAACCATTTGTTCCACATTGATTCCATTAACAATGGAAATGTCTGTGGCTTAAATCACCAACATTACCCCAACAAGTAGCACTTACTGCTTTCAAATATCAAGTCAGTGCAACTGCCAGGGCAATGTGAATGACCGGGCTATATAAAACCCAAAAATAGCCTTTAAAAACGTAACAAGGCAGACAATTATTGATGGTAAATTCACAACAAAGACAACCCCAAAAAGAAGCACTTGTGAAAGCAGAAGCCACGAGTGATCCTATTTGAGGTTGTCTTAATGTGCTGCATTAGAAAGCCTGAGTCTTTGAATGGAGTCAGCAGTGGCCAAAGTTGCTTGTCTCTCTAATCCCTTTTCATCTGTACTCATGGCTGCATGTAGTGAGTATTTCAATCTCAAGAGAGTGGTGCTTTTATAATGAGAAAGAAACTGCTGCCACGCTCTCTTTTCAAGTAGTATCAGCAGATGTTAAGGAGGCCAGTCAGGCTTGTTTGTCATTAATGTTTTCTCTCTAGATACTCAGCAAACACACAATGTACAATGGTCAATGAAAAAAAATATAGTTTATTACCTCACAATATATCCAATTCGAACTTGCAGAACGTTGCCACTATCTAGCAATACATTTCCTGTCCATCTTTGTATGCGTGATCTTTTTTTGTGATTTTAACCATTCGTTCCACATTGATTCCATTAACAATGGAAATGTCTGTGGCTTAAATCACCAACATTACCCCAACAAGTAGCACTTACTGCTTTCAAATATCAAGTCAGTGCAACTGCCAGGGCAATGTGAATGACCGGGCTATATAAAACCGAAAAATAGCCTTCAAAACGTAAAAAGGCAGACAATTATTGATGGTAAATTCACAACCAAGACAACCCCAAAAAGAAGCACTTGTGAAAGCAGAAGCCACGAGTGATCCTATTTGAGGTTGTCTTAATGTGCTGCATTAGAAAGCCTGAGTCTTTGAATGGAGTCAGCGGTGGCCAAAGTTGCTTGTCTCTCTGGTCCCTCTTCATCTGTACTCAGGGCTGCATGTATTGAGTATTTCTAACTCAAGAGAGTGGTTCTTTTATAATGAAAAAGTCACAGTAGCCACGCCCTCTTTTCAGGTAGTAGCAGCAGACGTGAAGGAGGCCAGTCAGGCTTGTTTGTCATTAATGTTTTCTCTCTAGATACTCAGCAAACACACAATGTACAATGATCAATGAAAAAAAAATAGTTTATTACCTCACACTATATCCAATTTGAACTTGCAGAACGTTGCCACTATCTAGCAATACATTTCCTGTCCATCTTTGTATGCCTGCTCTTGTTTGTGATTTTAACCATTCGTTCCACATTGATTCCATTAACAATGGAAATGTCTGTGGCTTAAATCACCAACATTACCCCAACAAGTAGCACTTACTGCTTTCAAATATCAAGTCAGTGCAACTGCCAGGGCAATGTGAATGACCGGGCTATATAAAACCCAAAAATAGCCTTCAAAACGTAACAAGGCAGACAATTATTGATGGTAAATTCACAACCAAGACAACCCCAAAAAGAAGCACTTGTGAAAGCAGAAGCCACGAGTGATCCTATTTGAGGTTGTCTTAATGTGCTGCATTAGAAAGCCTGAGTCTTTGAATGGAGTCAGCAGTGGCCAAAGTTGCTTGTCTCTCTGGTCCCTCTTCATCTGTACTCATGTCTGCATGTAGTGAGTATTTCAATCTCAAGAGATTGGTGCTTTTATAATGAGAAAGAAACTGCTGCCACGCCCTCTTTTCAAGTAGTATCAGCAGATGTTAAGGAGGCCAGTCAGGCTTGTTTGTCAACTATGTTGTCTCTGTAGATACTCCGCAAACAAACAATGTACAATGGTCAATGAAAAAATATATAGTTTATTACCTCACAATATATCCAATTTGAACTTGCAGAACTTTGTCACTATCTAGCAATACATGTCCTGTCCATCTTTGTATCTCTGCTCTTTTTTGTGATTTTAACCATTCGTTCCACATTGATTCCATTAACAATGGAAATGTCTGTGGCTTAAATCACCAACATTACCCCAACAAGTAGCACTTACTGCTTTCAAATATCAAGTCAGTGCAACTGCCAGGGCAATGTGAATGACCGGGCTATATAAAACCCAAAAATAGCCTTCAAAACGTAACAAGGCAGACAGTTATTGATGGTAAATTCACAACCAAGACAACCCCAAAAAGAAGCACTTGTGAAAGCAGAAGCCACGAGTGATCCTATTTGAGGTTGTCTTAATGTGTTGCATTAGAAAGCCTGAGTCTTTGAATGGAGTCAGCAGTGGCCAAAGTTGCTTGTCTCTCTGGTCCCTCTTCATCTGTACTCATGGCTGCATGTAGTGAGTATTTCAATCTCAAGAGAGTGGTGCTTTTATAATGAGAAAGAAACTGTTGCCACGCCCTCTTTTCAAGTAGTATCAGCAGATGTTAAGGAGGCCAGTCAGGCTTGATGTCAACTATGTTGTCTCTGTAGATACTCCGCAAACAAACAATGTACAATGGTCAATGAAAAAAAATATAGTTTATTACCTCACACTATATCCAATTTGAACTTGCAGAACGTTGCCACTATCTAGCAATACATGTCCTGTCCATCTTTGTATCTCTGCTCTTTTTTGTGATTTTAACCATTCGTTCCACATTGATTCCATTAACAATGGAAATGTCTGTGGCTTAAATCACCAACATTACCCCAACAAGTAGCACTTACTGCTTTCAAATATCAAGTCAGTGCAACTGCCAGGGCAATGTGAATGACCGGGCTATATAAAACCCAAAAATAGCCTTCAAAACGTAACAAGGCAGACAATTATTGATGGTAAATTCACAACCAAGACAACCCCAAAAAGAAGCACTTGTGAAAGCAGAAGCCACGAGTGATCCTATTTGAGGTTGTCTTAATGTGTTGCATTAGAAAGCCTGAGTCTTTGAATGGAGTCAGCAGTGGCCAAAGATGCTTGTCTCTCTGGTCCCTCCTCATCTGTACTCATGGCTGCATGTAGTGAGTATTTCAATCTCAAGGGAGTGGTGCTTTTATAATGAGAAAGAAACTGCTGCCACGCCCTCTTTTCAAGTAGTATCAGCAGATGTTAAGGAGGCAAGTCAGGCTTGTTTGTCAACTATGTTGTCTCTGTAGATACTCCGCAAACAAACAATGTACAATGGTCAATGAAAAAAAAATGTAGTTTATTACCTCACACTATATCCAATTTGAACTTGCAGAACTTTGTCACTATCTAGCAATACATGTCCTGTCCATCTTTGTATCTCAGCTCTTTTTTGTGATTTTAACCATTTGTTCCACATTGATTCCATTAACAATGGAAATGTCTGTGGCTTAAATCACCAACATTACCCCAACAAGTAGCACTTACTGCTTTCAAATATCAAGTCAGTGCAACTGCCAGGGCAATGTGAATGACCGGGCTATATAAAACCCAAAAATAGCCTTTAAAAACGTAACAAGGCAGACAGTTATTGATGGTAAATTCACAACCAAGACAACCCCAAAAAGAAGCACTTGTGAAAGCAGAAGCCACGAGTGATCCTATTTGAGGTTGTCTTAATGTGTTGCATTAGAAAGCCTGAGTCTTTGAATGGAGTCAGCAGTGGCCAAAGTTGCTTGTCTCTCTAATCCCTTTTCATCTGTACTCATGGCTGCATGTAGTGAGTATTTCAATCTCAAGAGAGTGGTGCTTTTATAATGAGAAAGAAACTGCTGCCACGCTCTCTTTTCAAGTAGCATCAGCAGATGTTAAGGAGGCCAGTCAGGCTTGTTTGTCATTAATGTTTTCTCTCTAGATACTCAGCAAACACACAATGTACAATGGTCAATGAAAAAAAATATAGTTTATTACCTCACAATATATCCAATTCGAACTTGCAGAACGTTGCCACTATCTAGCAATACATGTCCTGTCCATCTTTGTATCTCTGCTCTTTTTTGTGATTTTAACCATTCGTTCCACATTGATTCCATTAACAATGGAAATGTCTGTGGCTTAAATCACCAACATTACCCCAACAAGTAGCACTTACTGCTTTCAAATATCAAGTCAGTGCAACTGCCAGGGCAATGTGAATGACCAGGTTATGTAAAACTCAAAAATAGCCTTCAAAACGTAACAAGGCAGATAATTATGGATGGTAAATTCACAACCAAGACAACCCCAAAAAGAAGCACTTGTGAAAGCAGAAGCCACGAGTGATCCTATTTGAGGTTGTCTTAATGTGCTGCATTTTGAAAGCTTGAGTCTTTGAATGGAGTCAGCAGTGGCCAAAGTTGCTTGTCTCTCTGGTCCCTCTTCATCTGTACTCATTGCTGCATGTAGTGAGTATTTCTAACTCAAGAGAGTGGTTCTTTTATAATGGAAAAGTCACCGTAGCCACGCCCTCTTTTCAGGTAGTAGCAGAGGACGTGAAGGAGGCCAGTCAGGCTTGTTTGTCATTAATGTTTTCTCTCTAGATACTCAGCAAACACACAATGTACAATGGTCAATGAAAAAAATATATAGTTTATTACCTCACACTATATCCAATTCGAACTTGCAGAACTTTGCCACTCTCTAGATATTCATTTCCTGTCCATCTTTGTATACCTGCTCTTGTTTGTGATTTTAACCATTCGTTCCACATTGATTCCATTAACAATGGAAATGTCTGTGGCTTAAATCACCAACATTACCCCAACAAGTAGCACTTACTGCATTCAGATATCAAGTCAGTGCAACTGCCAGGGCAATGTGAATGACCAGGTAATGTAAAACACAAAAAAGCCTTCAAAACGTAACAAGGCAGACAATTATTGATGGTAAATTCACAACCAAGACAACCCCAAAAAGAAGCACTTGTGAAAGCAGAAGCCACGAGTGATCCTATTTGAGGTTGTCTTAATGTGTTGCATTAGAAAGCCTGAGTCTTTGAATGGAGTCAGCAGTGGCCAAAGTTGCTTGTCTCTCTGGTCCCTCTTCATCTGTACTCATGGCTGCATGTAGTGAGTATTTCAATCTCAAGGGAGTGGTGCTTTTATAATGAGAAAGAAACTGCTGCCACGCCCTCTTTTCAAGTAGTATCAGCAGATGTTAAGGAGGCAAGGCAGGCTTGTTTGTCAACTATGTTGTCTCTGTAGATACTCCGCAAACAAACAATGTACAATGGTCAATGAAAAAATATGTAGTTTATTACCTCACACTATATCCAATTTGAACTTGCAGAACTTTGTCACTATCTAGCAATACATGTCCTGTCCATCTTTGTATCTCAGCTCTTTTTTGTGATTTTAACCATTTGTTCCACATTGATTCCATTAACAATGGAAATGTCTGTGGCTTAAATCACCAACATTACCCCAACAAGTAGCACTTACTGCTTTCAAATATCAAGTCAGTGCAACTGCCAGGGCAATGTGAATGACCGGGCTATATAAAACCCAAAAATAGCCTTCAAAACGTAACAAGGCAGACAATTATTGATGGTAAATTCACAACAAAAACAACCCCAAAAAGAAGCACTTGTGAAAGCAGAAGCCACGAGTGATCCTATTTGAGGTTGTCTTAATGTGCTGCATTAGAAAGCCTGAGTCTTTGAATGGAGTCAGCAGTGGCCAAAGTTGCTTGTCTCTCTGGTCCCTCTTCATCTGTACTCATGGCTGCATGTAGTGAGTATTTCAATCTCAAGAGAGTGGTGCTTTTATAATGAGAAAGAAACTGCTGCCACGCTCTCTTTTCAAGTAGTATCAGCAGATGTTAAGGAGGCCAGTCAGGCTTGTTTGTCATTAATGTTTTCTCTCTAGATACTCAGCAAACAAACAATGTACAATGATCAATGAAAAAAAAATGTAGTTTATTACCTCACAATATATCCAATTCGAACTTGCAGAACGTTGCCACTATCTAGCAATACATTTCCTGTCCTTCTTTGTATGCCTGATCTTTTTTTGTGATTTTAACCATTCGTTCCACATTGATTCCATTAACAATTGAAATGTCTGTGGCTTAAATCACCAACATTACCCCAACAAGTAGCACTTACTGCTTTCAAATATCAAGTCAGTGCAACTGCCAGGGCAATGTGAATGACCGGGCTATATAAAACCCAAAAATAGCCTTCAAAACGTAACAAGGCAGACAATTATTGATGGTAAATTCACAACCAAGACAACCCCAAAAAGAAGCACTTGTGAAAGCAGAAGCCACGAGTGATCCTATTTGAGGTTGTCTTAATGTGCTGCATTAGAAAGCCTGAGTCTTTGAATGGAGTCAGCAGTGGCCAAAGTTGCTTGTCTCCTGGTCCCTTTTCATCTGTACTCATGGCTGCATGTAGTGAGTATTTCAATCTCAAGAGAGTGGTTCTTTTATAATGGAAAAGTCACAGTAGCCACGCCCTCTTTTCAGGTAGTAGCAGCAGACGTGAAGGAGGCCAGTCAGGCTTGTTTGTCATTAATGTTTTCTCTCTAGATACTCAGCAAACAAACAATGTACAATGATCAGTGAAAAAAAAATAGTTTATTACCTCACACTATATCCAATTTGAACTTGCAGAACGTTGTCACTATCTAGCAATACATTTCCTGTCCATCTTTGTATCTCTGCTCTTTTTTGTGATTTTAATCATTCGTTCCACATTGATTCCATTAACAATGGAAATGTCTGTGGCTTAAATCACCAACATTACCCCAACAAGTAGCACTTACTGCTTTCAAATATCAAGTCAGTGCAACTGCCAGGGCAATGTGAATGACCGGGTAACGTAAAACACAAAAATAGCCTTCAAAACGTAACAAGGCAGACAATTATTGATGGTAAATTCACAACCAAGACAACCCCAAAAAGAAGCACTTGTGAAAGCAGAAGCCACGAGTGATCCTATTTGAGGTTGTCTTAATGTGCTGCATTAGAAAGCCTGAGTCTTTGAATGGAGTCAGCAGTGGCCAAAGTTGCTTGTCTCTCTGGTCCCTCTTCATCTGTACTCATTGCTGCATGTAGTGAGTATTTCTAACTCAAGAGAGTGGTTCTTTTATAATGGAAAAGTCACAGTAGCCACGCCCTCTTTTCAGGTAGTAGTAGCAGACGTGAAGGAGGCCAGTCAGGCTTGTTTGTCAACTATGTTGTCTCTGTAGATACTCCGCAAACAAACAATGTACAATGATCAATGAAAAAAAAAAGTTTATTACCTCACATTATATCCATTTTGAACTTGTAGAACTTTGCCACTCTCAGGCAATTCATTTCCTGTCCATCTTTGTATGCCTGCTCTTGTTTCTGATTTTAACCATTCGTTCCACATTGATTCCATTAACAATGGAAATGTCTGTGGCTTAAATCACCAACATTACTCCAACAAGTAGCACTTACTGCTTTCAAATATCAAGTCAGTGAAACTGCCAGGCAAACAATTATCCATCCATCCATCCATTTTCTTCCGCTTTATCCGTTGCCGGGTCGCGGGGGCAGCAGTCTAAGCAGAGACGCCCAGACTTCCCTATCCACACACACTTCCTCCAGCTCGTCCGGGGGGACCCCAAGGCGTTCCCAGGCCAGCTGAGAGATATAGTCCCTCCAGCGTGTCCTGGGTCTTCCGCAGGTCCTCCTCCCGGTGGGACGTGCCCGGAACACCTCCCCAGGGAGGCGTCCAGGAGGCATCCGGAACAGATGCCCGAGCCACCTCAACTGGTTCCTCTCGACGTGGAGAAGCAGCGGTTCTACTCCGAGCTCCTCCCGTGTGACAGAGCTCCTCACCCTATCTCTAAGGGAGCGCCCAGCCACTCTGCGGAGGAAGCTCATTTCGACCGCTTGTATCCGCGATCTCGTTCTTTCGGTCATTACCCACAGCTCATGACCATAGGTGAGGGAGGGAACGAAGATTGACCGGTAAATTGAGAGCTTTGCCTTTCGGCTCAGCTCCCTCTTTACCACAACGGTCCGATACAGCGGCCGCATCACTGCGCACGCTGCACCGATCCGCCTGTCCATCTCACGCTCCATCCTCCCCTCACTCGTGAACAAGACCCCGAGATACTTGAACTCCTCCACTTGAGGAAGGACCTCTCCACCCACCTGAAGAGGGCAAGGCACCTTTTTCCGGTCGAGCACCATGGCCTCGGATTTGGAGGTGCTGATTCTCATCCCAGCCGCTTCACACTCGGCTGCAAACCCTCCCAGTGCATGTTGCAGGTCCTGGTTCGTTGGAGCCAGCAGGACGACATCATCCGCAAAAAGTAGAGATGAAATCCTGTGGTTCCCGAACCGGACCCCCTCCGGCCCCTGGCTGCGCCTAGAGATTCTGTCCATAAATACAGTGAACAGAACCGGTGACAAAGGGCAGCCTTGGCGGAGGCTAACATGCACCGGGAACAGGTCTGACTTACTGCCGGCAATGCGGACACAGCTCTGGCTCCGGTCATACAGGGACCGAACAGCCCTCAGCAGAGGACCCCGGACCCCGTACTCCCGGAGGACCCCCCAAAGGACACCCCGGGGAACACGGTCGAACGCCTTCTCCAAATCCATAAAGCACATGTGGACAGGTTGGGCGAACTCCCATGAACCCTTGAGTATCCGATGGAGAGTATAGAGCTGGTCCAGTGTTCCGCGACCGGGACGAAAACCACACTGCTCCTCCTGAATCCGAGATTCGACCATCGGACGTAGCCTCCTCTCCAGTACCTTGGAGTAGACCTTACCGGGGAGGCTGAGGAGTGTGATCCCACGATAATTGGAACACACCCTCCGGTCCCCCTTCTTGTAGAGAGGGACCACCACCCCGGTCTGCCACTCCATTGGCACTGCCCCCGATCGCCACGCGATGTTGCAGAGACGTGTCAGCCAAGACAGTCCTACAACATCCAGAGACTTTAGATAGTCAGGACGGATCTCATCCTCTCCCGGCGCCTTGCCACCATGGAGGCTGCCAACCACCTTGGTGACCTCGGCCAGGGAGATGGAAGTATCCGCCCCAACATCCTCAGCCTCTGCCTCCTGGACGGAGGACGTGACGGGGGATTGAGGAGAACCTCGAAGTATTCCTTCCACCGCCCGACAATATCCCCAGTCGAGGTCAGCAGCCCTCCACCCGCACCATACACGGTGTTGGCAAAGAACTGCTTCCCCCTCCTGAGGCGCCTCATCCCCACGTCTTCTCTTTCCAATGTTGCTGTAATTAACAGCATAAAGAGGCTATCCGCTTTTAATGTGCGGACCGCTTTACCGCTGACTCCGAAAAGCCGGACCTCTTTACCGCGGTGGCCACACGGAGGACGTAAACTGTGGGTGACTGTGGACTATTGTGGCGCGGACTCCTGTCACTAATAATGTCTGTATCTGCTTCACTGGAGACCTGCGTGTCTTCCTCCTCTGAATCTGAGTGAGCCAGTACCAAATACTTCTCTGATCTCTGGAGACCTCTGGCTCTGCTCTGGCTCCGCTCAGAACTACGGCTCCTGCTTCGCGTCGCTGCGCCGCAGGTGTTTTACAAACTCATTTTACTCTAATACTTTGAATATAACCATTCCCACAAAGGCCGCTCATATTAAAGGCACACATGTCCACTAACTGCTCGTGAAAAGTATTAACAAAAATTGCTGCAATAAACGTGTGTGGTTATTATTATTTTTTTCTGGGGCATTGGACCTTCTATGTTTTAGAAAAAATGTAAACGTTAACAAAATCAAGTGGGTCCTCTGGCACCACAGTCCAGCTCCTTATCATTGAGCTATAAAGCCACAGAAAATCGTCCGGTGAAGAGAGAATAATGAGCGGTGAGAAGCCAATGTTGCTAACCCTGCTCACAAGTGCCACCTGGTGATTGTTTGGGTCATTGCAGCATCACTGGGGGAAAAACAAATAAAAGACGCGTGTTTCACACGTGAGTCTCGTGCTATTCACGCGTGAAAGGCGACAAAACGAAATGGGACCTACTGTATATATCACATATACCATACATACCATATATATTATATATAATACATAACATACAGCATAATATATAACATAATATATACAACATAACACAATACACAACATAATACATATATTGTATAATACATAACATAATATATAACATAATACAGCATATATATATAATATATACACCATATATTATATATTACCTAATTATATGATAAATTAAAGTAGAGTGCTTTAAGCCTGGCCTTGAATGTGGAGACCGTATCTGCTTCCTTAACATAAATGGGAAGCTGATTCCACAGTAAAGGAGCTTGGTAGCTAAACGCTCTGCCGCCAACAGTGAATTTTGAGACCTTAGGAACCACCAGACGTCTGGCGTTTTGTGAGCGCAACGCTCGACTTGGTTGATATGACACTAATGTGTCTTGGAGATAGGAAGGAGCCAAGCCATTTATGGCTTTATATGTTAAGAGGAGGATTTTAAACTTTATTCTGTACTCCACAGGGAGCCAGTGGAGTGATTTTAACACCGGAGTTATGTGCTCCCTCCTTTTGGTACCTGCTGTATTCTGAAGGAGCTGGAAGCTCTTCAAAGAGGTTTTAGGGCATGCTGCCAATAAAGCGTTACAGTAGTCGAGTCTTGAGGTGACAAAAGCGTGAATAAGTTTTTCCGTGTCACTTTTAGGAAGGAAATTCCTAATTTTAGCGATGTTCCGTAAGTGGAAGTACGCCGTTTTAGTTGCTTGGCTTATAAGGAGTCTTGAAGGAGAGTTCTTGGTCAAAAATGACTCCAAGATTCCTCACAGTGTTACTGGGTATAATACTGACATTATCGAGAGTGATTATCTGGTTAGTAAGGGAGTCACGCAGGCGCTTCGGACCGAGTAGGATCACTTCTGTCTTCTCCGGGTTAAGAAGTAGGAAGTTAAGAGTCATCCACGTTTTAAGGTCCTTTATGCAGGCACTAAGCTTTTCTAGCTGATCTGTCTGATTTGGTTTCATCGACAGATAAAGCTGTGTGTCATCTGCATAGCAGTGGAAATTAATTCCATGCTTTTTAATAATGTTTCCTAACGGCAGCATGTAGAGAGTGAAAAGAATCGGTCCGAGTACCGAACCCTGCGGCGCACCGAATTCTACTCCAGAATATGGCGACGAGATCTGATTTACGTTGACGAAGTGATACCGAGGGCTGTTCCTCTAAGACCTATATCACATTCTTGCCTCTGCAGTAGAATGCTGTGGTCTATTGTGTCAAATGCAGCACTAAGGTCCAGCAGGACCAGCACTGACACTTGTCCATTATCAGCAGCAAGTAGTAAGTCATTTGTGACTTTGACTAGTGCCGTTTCAGTGCTATGATGAGCTCTGAATCCTGATTGAAAGACTTCAAACATATTATTTTCCTGCAGGTGGCAGCGAAGCTGCTCGGCTATACGTTTTTCCAGAATTTTAGATATGAAAGTGAGGTTCGAGATCGGTCTGTAGTTTGTAAGTATTTCTGGGTCCAGGTTTGTTTTCTTCAGAAGGGGTTTGATTACTGCGGTTTTAAAAGCTTGTAGGACATAGCCACATTGTATGGATGCATTTATTATATTTACGATAGGCTCAATTATCAAAGGAAGTATGTCTTTGAAGAGCCATGTCGGGACTGAGTCTAACATGCAAGTTGAGGCTTTTGAGGATGTGACCACAGAGATCACTTCTGCTTGGCTCACAGCCATGAATTTATCGAGGCCCACTGAAGAGTCTAAGTGGGAAGTCAAGTATGCCGCTTCAGCCTGTCCACTACCAACAGCAGGAGTAACCTCCTCCAGTTTGTCACGGATGGATGTAATTTTATTATTAAAGAAGTGGAGAAAGTCAACACTGCTCAGTGAGCTTGGAATTTTAGGCTCGATTGCGCTATGGCAGTTTTTGAGTTTAGCGACGGTGCTAAACAAAAATCTACTGTTATTTTTATTCGCTTCTATTAAAGTTGAATAGTATTGAGTTCGAGCCCTGCGAAGGGCATTCTTGTAGTTTCAGAGACCTGCTTTCCACTCCCTGTGGACAGGCTCCGAGTGGGAGTGGCGATATAGCCTCTCCAATTTTCTGACGTCCTGTTTTAAAGTGTGGAGTTGAACACTGTACCAGGGCGACGATGATCTAATCCTAATAGTTTTCTGTTTTAAAGGAGCTGCTGCATTTAATGCAGATTTTAAAGACTCTATAGTGTTGTCCACCGTTTGGTCAATGACTGAGGGACTGCAGCAGCTGTGAACAAGTTCACCTGCAGCAGTATTCAACATTGGCTGTATTAGTTCTTTGAACCTTGTGATGGATTTATTATTTAAGGTTCTTTTCATTATGGTTTTATCTTGCGGCGCAGGAAAGTCCTCCAAATCGAGATCAAACGTGATCAAGAAATGGTCAGACAGTAACAAGCTTTGGCGCTGGATGTCAACATTGGAGACATCACAGCCGTAGGTCAGGACAAGGTCCAAGGTGTGGTTATGAATATGAGTAGGTTCCTCAACATTCTGAGTAAAACCAACACCATCTAGTACGGCGCTGAAAGCTTTGTTTAAGTTGTCAGTGCTGTCGTCCACATGTATATTCAAGTCTCCAGTTATAACTATGTTTTCCCATTCCAAAACTAGGTTTGAAATGAAGTCAGAAAATTCTGTTAGGAACTCGCTGTAAGGACCAGGAGGTCGGTATAAAACTATAAATAGCACTGCTGTTTGTTTTCTCCACCCAGGACAGGTGATTGAAAGTGTTAAGTTTTCAAACGAGTGAAAAGCATTGTTGGTTTTGGGACTAAGAAGTAAGTTGGTGTGTGATATAATCGCAACGCCACCGCCGCGACCTATAGTTCTCGCTTTCTGGTAGTTAACATTTTGAATGTACTGCAGCTGTTTTACTGCCTGTTTGGTTTGGAGAGACCTGTGAGCAGGCCATTGTAGTAGTCTAACCTACTGGAGACAAATGCATGGATAAGAATCTCCAAGTCTGCTTTAGACACTATGTTTTTGATCCTGGCAATGTTTTTTAGATCGTAAAAAGCTGCTGATGTGACTGATTTAATGTGGCTATTAAAATTTAAGTCTGAGTCCAGTATTACCCCTAGATTGTGAAGGACACAAGTGGCCTTCACATACTTCTCCACAACTTCTGGTGAGATCTCCAGGTGACGGCAAAACATCCTCCACTGCGCAGACCAAATCCCAAATGCGTCCTCCACCACTAACCGGGCCCGGGAGAGGCGGTAGTTGAAGGTGCCACGTCCAGGGAAAGGGCAGTGGAAAGGCCTCATCTGCCACAAAGACATGGGGCTGGGGTCCTCTGTGGTCAGCTCCAGGTATGTGCTGGTCAGGAGGCAGGTCGAGTGTGCCCTCGCGCAGAGCCTCACCAAAGGCAGAGTTGGCCATGATGCCTCCATCACTGGATCTGCCGTACCCTCCCACATCAATCACTCTGAACCTATACTGGGCATCCACTACAGCAAGGAGAACTAGCAAATGGTGCCCCTTGTAATTAAAAAACATGGACCCAGAGTTGGGGGGTGCCTTCACAGTGACATGCTTCCCATCAATAGCTCCACAGCACAGAGGGAAGTATCATTGGACCTCAAAGTCCTGCGCTATGGACCTCCACTCCTCTGCTCCAGGCACAGCCATGAACTCCTCCACGAGGCAGTCCCAGATGGCTGCCACCGCATCTGGGATGAGCATGGAGATGGTGGTTGAATGTGAATTGGGTAGAACTCAATATAATACTTTTACAGCTAATCCTAATTCCCTCTTTCTTTTTTAGACGAAGTCTATAATCAATAATCACTTTTAACACAGATTCTAATTTAAATGTTTGAAAAACGGCTTTTGTAACTAAAATAAAAAACATAAAAACAAACACAACTCACAAACAGTTAAGAAATAAGCAGCAGATTTAAAAGAATGGAATCTAGAATATGTTAGGTCTAAAAAGAATTGCACAGCTTTAGCACTAATATTTGGATTTCAAAAAACATACTAATTCAAAACTTCTATTCACTAAATGGTGTTTAAAACGTTTAACTGTGTCATAACACAATGTTCAATGGCAAATTTCGCAAATTTAACGGAAAAACAACTATGAAAAGCCAAAATCCTAAAGATCTACGCACAATCACTGACTTTGGCCTTTTTAAATCTAGCCTTAAGACATATTTATTCAGACTGGCTTTTAATACTCAGTAGCACGGCGACACTTTAGTTTCTAAAGGTTTTATCGTTTTTTATTGTTTGGTTGTATGAATGTTTTTGAATGTTTTTAACTGATTTTATGTGATTTATTTTTTATTTTTTGTAAAGCACTTTGGTCGCCTTGTGTGTTGTAAAGGGCTCTATAAATAAAATGTTATTGATTGAGTGTACAATAAACATTAGCCAGAAGGAGAGATGCATTGTACCAGGTTGTAGCAGCAGTGCTCATTTACACCTGTAGTCCCTGAGCAGGTTGTTGTAAAACAGTAAAATAAAAGTAGATGGATGCATTACCATACATTATGGTTTTACATTCAATTGAGATTGAATGACATTGTGTGTCACGCTTGAACTCTCTGACCCGGCTTGGATTTGCCCCTGTGTACAGGGTCTGAGGGCGCCGTAATTCGGTTTAATTGGATTTAATAGAATATCTGCCTGTTTTTGACTGCTAAAATGCATACTATATTGTCCCTCGTTACAGGAAGATGTGTTTTCTCCTTGCTGTGTCTTCTCCCCACTCTTATCTCACATTCCTCGGGCCAAGGCCATAATAATAAATCTGGTCTCTACAACAATTCACACTCTTTCAGTCAGTTCCAGCTTGGATCCCGCTCCCCCCGCCTCCCTCTGATCTCTCCCTCCCCTCCACTCCTCAATGTGTTTCCGACTCACCCCCTCCCTGACCCCGCCCCCCTCTGACAGCCACATTGGACGGCGGCAGCCGAGAAAAAAAATCCGTGGTTTATACAAAGCACAATGTTTTCTATCCAACTGTCTGTTGTAACCTGAATGTTATTGCTCTCTGCTGTTTATTCTACTATTTGTCGCATGGCGCCGGAAAGATTAGCTCTGGTGTGTGTCGCCTTCTCTGTCTGGCGCACACCGGGGTAGTCTTGCACAGTTTTTCCAATGTGGTTTTACTGCAAATGGCAAATAAATGAATCTGAATCTGAATTATTAGACATACATTACAATTTCATTTATCCCAGATTAGATAATAAAATAAAATAAGACCACCCAGCCCCCATTCTTTACTTTCATACAATCCTACACTGAACTCTGTCTCACTCACACACACACACACACACACACACTTATGCAGACACTCATCACACATGGAAACAGATTTGCCTCTCCAGGAGCCATGCTTTTGTAAGGCGTGTGAATACTTTTAGATCAGTGCAAGTGATGTGAGCCGCTGCAGTGACGCAGATGGTTGACTTTCTGAAAGAGGTCCTACATTTTGGGACGCTGCACTCTCCTCGTGCTGTAGATCGAGTGGCACGGGTCATTTTTTCAGAGCGCAATGTCACATATTTCCTAAGGGGTGGGGCTATAAGACTGTTTATAATTTTAAAAAGTAGACACACATTATTATAAAATAATTGAGTTTTGAGGTTAAGAATTTTGTATTTTGTTAAGATTGGGCAGTGGTGGTATTGTTTTATTACGTATAAAACAATATACGTATTTTTAATGCGCATTTGTATATTGATTGAAGAGGACCCAGAGCAGATTTGGAGCCCTGGGACCAACTTGACATACAGTACATGAAATGCGGCAGAACCATAGCATTCAGAAACATGTGGGAGGCCTCGACTGTGAGGGACCCTCTGATGTGTCTGAAGTTGGCCAAAGTAAAGTTTAGACTGTTTTGAAGTTTTTTTAAGAGACTTTTAAATTTTAAAGTGGGGTCGAGGCTGACGCCCAAGTAGGTATATTTTTCAAATGTTTTGATATTATTTCCGTTTATTTGAATTGTTGGGTAATTTAGGTGTTTAGTTCGATTGGTGAAATACATCGAGATTGTTTTCTCTGTGTTCAGTGTTAGACACATTTGAAACAGCCAGTCAGCCACTCTCTGAATTTGGATATGGTCAGTTCTTTTGTGACCTTATTTTCGTTTTTCCCATGGACAAAGAGTACGGTATCGTCGGCATACATGATGGTGTTCGCAGTGGAGACTGAGGGGAGGTCATTGATGTACATACTGAATAACAGTGGCCCCAAAATGGAGCCCTGCGGCACTCCTGTGGTGTAGTCTTCCAGTGGTGACAAGGTGTTTTTCACTCTCACACATTGTTGTCTGCCACTTAGGGTATGACCTGATCTAGTTTATTGTTTATTTAGATAGATTATATTTTGATAATAAAAGAGAATGCTGTGATTGACCGTGTCAAAATCCTTGCGGAGGTCAAGGAAGACTGCTCCCACAACCCCACCATGGTCCAGTCTGGATTGGATTTCTTCGATAAGAAAGCAGCAGGCAGTTTCTGTTGAATACCCACTCCTGAATCCAAATTGCATTGGGTTCAGGAGTGAGTCTGAGCCTAAGTGTTCTGTAAGCTGCTCCGCTACAGCTTTTTCATAGATTTTTGAAAGAGAAGGCAGAATACATATGGGGCGGTAGTTGGATACCTGCTGTTTATCTCCCGACCTAACCACAGGTGTGATTATTCCATTTTTAAGAGCACTGGGAAAGACACTGTCTTCTATTGACTGGTTTATGGATGTAGAGATGGTCTTTTTAAGTACATCCCTGTGTTCTTTTAAGAACGTACAGTCTAATCCGTAAAAATCTTTTGCTTTACTGTTGTTTAGTTTACAAATGATTTAATCTACTTTTTCTTCATTTATTGGCATTAGATGCAGAGCCATTGGATCATTCACATCAGGATGTGGGGTAGTGAGAATGATTGTGATGATTTATTTACTTAATCAATAAAATATTTTTTGAAATTCATCCTTTTCAGTGACTCCATTTATATGGAGACACATTTCATCATTGGTGTTTTTCTGTTTTCCAAGAATGTTGTCAATATATTTCCAAAAGATTTTACTATTTCCCTTTAATTAGATTGAGAAAGAAGTTAGCCTTGGCTTTCCTAATCATTGCTGTAACTTTATTCCTTAGCCCTTTGAAGATTAGATTATCAGTAGATAGTCTCGATTTTATGACATTTTTTCAAAGAAGCGTCCCTTTTCCAATCCAATCCAATCCACTCCACTTTATTTATATAGCACATTTCATAAACACAGTTTCCAAAGTGCTGCACAATAAAATCTAAAACAGTAAAATACAAAATCAAATATAAAAAAAACCGTGTGTGCAAATATTTATGAATATAAAAAGAACAATAAAAAGATAAAATAAAATGAAAATAAAAGGACCATACAACTCACACAGTGTTAAAAGCCAGAGCATAAAAATGGGTCTTAAGACGAGACTTAAAACACTCCACTGAAGGAGCAGTTTGGATATGGGGGGCAGAGCATTCCACAGCTTTGGTCCAGCCACAGAGAAGGCCCTGTCCCCCCAGGTTTTGAGTCTCATCCTAGGTACCACAAGCTGGAGCTGACCCTCGGACCTCAGCGCGCGGGGCGGATGGTACATTTGGATGAGGTCCGAGATGTAAGGAGGGGCCAGTCCATTCAAAGCTTTAAAAACAAACAATAAAATCTTTGATTCTAAAATGAACAGGAAGCCAGTGCAACGATGCCAGAATTGGTGTAATGTGATCGTGCCTTTTGCTTCCTGTTAAAAGCCGTGCCGCTGAGCTTTGGACCAACTGCAGACGGGAAAGTGCATTTTGGGGGATGCCCCCAAAAATGGATTGCAATAGTCCAGGCGTGACAAAATAAAAGCGTGCATGACCTGCTCAAAAAGATTAAAAGATAAAAATGGTTTAACCTTAGATAAAAGTCGCAAATGATAAAAGCTTGATTTTAAAAAGCGATTAATCCGCCTATCAAATCTAAAATCGCTGTCTAAGATGACGCCAAGGTTGGTGACTGTGGGGCGCACAAGGTCCTTTAAGGGCCCCAAGTCAATGAGGGGGGCGCTAGGGCCAAACAAAATAACCTCAGTCTTACATTAATGATTAATAAATGATAATGGCAACAAAGGGACTGAAAATAATTCATCTGAACATTAGGAGCATAGTGTCTAAAATGGACTCTCTCAGACTGTGGTCACATCAATACAAACCTAACATAATCACTATTTCAGAAACGTGGCTGCACAATGAAATCTCAGATGATGAGGTAAAAATTGATGGATTTGTTTTGCATAGATCGGATCGAGGTTCAAGAGGAGGTGGTGTAGCAATATATGTATCCAATAACTTAACCTCAGTTCGTGTCTTCCCAACTGTTGAGCCAGTTAACTTTGAATGTTTATCTGTTGATATTCACTTTCATGCCAACAAACATTTAACTATCACTAATATCTATAGGCCCCCATCTGCTCCGGCTGACTCTATGAAAGATATACTCTCTACAATTAGTTCATTTAAAAAACGTAATGAAATGATCATCTTGGGTGACTTCAACAGTAACTGGCTCCACTGCTCATCCTCAAGAGAAAGAAATCTTATTAATAGCGTTAATCTGACCCAACTTATCACTGAACCTACTCGAATAGATGCACGTTCCTCCTCACTACTGGACTGGATCCTGGTAACCCACCCAGACAGAATCTCCTCTTCTGGTGTCATGGCCGACTGCTTCAGCGATCATTCCATTGTATTCTGTGTCTGGAAAATAAAACTTCCCAAAGCTCCCCCAAAAACTATCACATTTAGACAAACCAAGAATCTGAATGCAGAAATATTTATTAATGATGTATTAAATATTAACTGGGACCGGTTTCAACTCATTCCAAATGCTGAGGACGCGTGGAACTATTTTCACTCTGAATTCACCAATATTATCAACAAACACGCCCCTTTCAAAACGCTTCGTGTAAAAGGTCGACACCTGCCCTGGATCAGCCCCGCTCTTCTTCTCTGCAGAAAAAGGGACGCAGCATGGGAAAAACACAAACAAACAAAACATCCGGTTGATTGGGAAACTTACAAATCACTCAGAAATCACTGCACAACACAAACAAGGAACTCCAAATCTGAATATTTCAAAGAGGGGTTTGCTCAAAACATGAACAATCCAAAAAAATTCTGGGCCCAACTTGATCTGGTTTTAAACAAATCTAAAAATAAACTGACTGAACATGTTGTAGTGAACAATGAAAATATATCAGATCCAATCAAAATATCTCAAGCATTTAACGAACATTTCTCCTCCATAAACAGAATAATCCCTAACAACTCTGTGTCTGGTGATTGCCAAAATACATCTCATGCTGGTCCCTCTTTCTCGTTCTCAAAAATATCTCCACTTACTGTTTATACTTGTTTAAATTAATTAAAACCAAACTGCGGAGCTGGTCCAGACAATCTTGAAGTTAAGTTTCTGAAAATTGCTGCTCACGTCCTTATGTTTCCTTTATCCGACCTCTTTAATCTGTCAATAAAAACCTCAACAATTCCATCAGTTTTTAAAACTGCCAGAGTCACTCCTGTTTTCAAAGGAGGCGATCCCTCAGACCTGAACAACTACAGGCCAATATCCATCATCTGCGCAGCTGCTAAGCTTTTTGAAAAAATTATATTCCAACAGTTAAATCATTACATGAATGAGTTCAATATACTTTCTCCTTTTCAGTCTGGTTTTCGTTCAGGGTTTTCTACAACTACTGCTTTATTAAAATTCACGAATGATGTTTTCTGTTCTTTTGATAAAAATATGTTTGTGGGCTCTATATTTCTGGATCTGTCCAAAGCCTTTGATCTCGTTGACCACTATTTATTACTTGACAAACTCTACGCAATAGGCCTCGACAGAAATGCTATTCTCTGGTTCAATTCATATCTTCACTGTCGATCTCAATATGTTGTTTCACATGGTGCACAATCAGGGAGAACTGTAGTTGAAAAAGGTGTTCCACAGGGTTCCACATTAGGCCCCCTTCTTTTTTCCATTTTTATTAATGATCTCCCTAACGTCATTTCCAACTGCTCCATAAATATCTACGCCGATGACACCGTTATTTACAATTCAAACTCTGACATCACATCTCTCCAAAATCTATTGCAAATCAATTTTAACTCCATACAAACCTGGCTTTCAAACAATAAATTAATTTTAAACATGAAAAAATCTTGCTGTATACTGTTTGGCTCTCATCACAAATTACTCCACTCCCCAGATCTCCATATTCACTTTAACGACGGTTCCAAAATGCTCAATGCAGACACAATCAAATATCTCGGCCTCTGGCTAGACCCCGAACTTAACTTCAAACACCACATCAACTCCATCATCAAAAGAACTTACGCCACAATGGGCCCTTTATTCCGATCATCCCACTGCTTTACCCTCAATGTCAGAAAACGCATCATTACACAACTGGTTCTTCCCATCATCGATTACGCTGACGTCATTTATCAAAACACATTTCACACCCATCTCAAACCACTCAATACACTTTTTAATTGTCTTTGTAGATTCATTCTCAAATGTCCATATCACACACATCACTGCACTCTGTACGAGAACCTTCACTGGCTTCAACCTCACAACAGACGTCACCTTCACTGGATGCACTTATTATTTAAATTTATTCATTTTAGTTGTCCGCAGTATTTAAAACAGTATTTTGTCCCCTTCTCTACACCTTTTTCACTCCGAAGCTCTGATTGTCTCACCTTTTCTGTTCCAAGAGTTTTTAAAGAAGTTGGACGCAGATCATTTCAATATAAGGCTCCATCAGACTGGAATAAACTCCCCACATCCATAAGATCCATTCTGTCTGTTGGTTTATTTAAGTTTGAATTATTTAGATTTCTTGAAACTCCTTGTTTATGTCACTAATGTTCTGTGTCATTATTGTTAATAGTTGTACTTTTTTTTTTTTTTTTTCTTCTTTCCTATATGTTTAATTTCAGCAGAGGGGAGGAGTGGGGTGCGATGGAGCATTTGTTTTGTTATATTTTGTTGTTGTTTGTTTTGTTTGTCTTTGTGTGTGTTTAATTAACTTTTCTCATCTTTAATTCGCTGTAAATTGCTTTTTGTGTATGTGTGTTTGTTTATATGTTTGTATTTATGTTTAGGACCCCCTCGAAAATGAGATGATTCATCTCAAGGGGCTTTCCTTAATAAACTTAAACTTAAACTAAACATTCATTTCGTTTCAGAAAGTTCTGGGCCAACCAATCCTTGACGTCACTTAGACAGTTGCGTAGGGGTGTCAGGGGGCTGTTATCATCTTTCTTCAATGGCATGTAAATCTGACAATCGTCAGCATAAAAGTGATAAGACACGCCATGTTTTTTAAAAATATCACTGAGTGGGAGGAGGTACAGGGCAAAAAGCAAAGGGCCAAGAATTGAGCCCTGGGGAACTCCACAGTGCAAAGGGGCAGAGGTGGAGGTAGAGTCCCCCAGCCTGACAGTGAAGGACCGCCCTGACAGGTAAGACCTAAACCAGTCCAGGGCGGTCCCCCTGACACCCACACAGTATTTAAGATAATTTAAAAGAGTTGCATGGTCCACAGTGTCAAACGCAGCAGTCAAATCTAAAAGCACTAAAACAGCAGAATTTCCAGAATCTGCCAATAAAAACAGGTCGTTAAAAACCTTTAAAAGTGCAGACTCACTGCTGTGCAAAGCTTTATACCCTGACTGAAAAGGGTCTTAAAGACCTTATGACGGGTTTGATTTATTTAGAAATACAGTTTTAATACCATTTTATATTAGAAGAGAACTACTAAAGGTTTCAAAATCAGTTGTTGTTTTTTTTGTCTGATCCCCCCAAATCGAAATAACCCCATAACAACGCCCTTAGAGACGAAAAAACTTCACAGCCCTTGGTGACGTCAGAGTGGGTACATTTCAACGCTGTAAGTTGTTTACAATTTGGTATTTGTTCTTTTTTCGCGGATATTCAAGATGACAAGGCCGTGTACAATGGGGCGACAGTAGCTCAGTTGGTAGAGCATTGGCCTTTGGGCCTGGAGGTCGTGAGTTCGAATCCCACCATGGGAACTACTCCAACTGCTCCCGCGGGGGCCAGCCGCGTATAGTGGGCATATCGTGCCAGCCAATCAGAATGAGCCTGTCAGCCACGTGCCTTTGTGATGAAGTCCAACCAATCAAAATGCAGGGATATTTACAGACGCGAGTTCGAAACCCGTCTCACCCCAAATAAATCAAACTTATTTAAAAGTTTAAAGTTAATAACTGGGTCTCATTTTGACCTTAATAACAGCCACATTACCTTTCAAGTACATAAATGTAACTATTAGAGAGCTTCTTTGAAATGTAAAACTTGAAATGATCAGTGAATTGACAGTAATATTAACAGCAATGTCATGAAACCTTTTGACCTGCACAAAGTGTGAGTGTGTGAAGATCACAGAGGCTTATCCCCAAAGGCCTCACACACAGGTTAAAGGTCACACCTCCTCAGGATGGGAAAAGTGTTGATCAAGGGATTTAGACAAACACACCTGGAATATCCCAGAGGTGAGAACTCTGCAGGGGGTGCTTTGAACAAGTTCAACAATAGCTGCTTTGATCCCACTGACACTGAAATGAAACTCTATTTTCTATACAGATTGTTTTGTTAAATACTACTGTTGTTTGCCCTGAAATATGATCAATAAAAAGAAAGACTTCAATAATGTATGACATTATAATATATTTATTGTGAACAGATGAAAAAATAGATATTTAAAAATTTAAGAAATACACTTAGAAGAAAAACAACAACATGCTATCTTTATCTTCTTAAACTAGTATTTGTGTGATGAGCCCTGTGACTGTGACGGCTGAGAGCTGACTATACAGAACTGTAGATGCAGACTTTACAAATGAAATTATATAATTAGATATAATCAACATTAAGTATATATTTACATAATAATTAGAATATTTATAAAAATGTATGAACAGACAGGTGTAATATAGTAACTATATACAATAGCACCAATGGACAGCAGATAGCTCATTTATTTACACGCCACCTTTCCCTCTCCCGGTCAAAAAAAGGAGACTGCTGGAACATCTGCGTCTCCATCCCCTGGTCCTTGTACAGGGAGAATACTTTGGCAGGGCAGTAGATGTATTTTCCTGACAGACCAGGGAATTGTGTATGAATGTGAGGACTGTTTGGTCCCTGCTTCAGCTGCAGTTTGCAGAACCCGCACTTTCTCCCAGTGGCAGGAGACTCATCTCTCTTCCTTTTCTTCTCCTGCCGCTCATTCACTCTCTGCTGCGTGGCCTCCAGCTCTCTCTGGTAGAACTCAGTGTCCATAAAGTCTCGGAATGGCATCCTGGAGTTGGTCAAACCCTCTGTGCGATAGGTGTTATAGAACTTGGTGGAGCAATAGAAATACCTGGTAGGACCCGGCTGGTAAAACTCGTGGATGGAGCTGCCATCGCCCTCATATTTGGATTTTGGCTGGCCACAAGACAGACATTTCTTTGTGTGGGGTTTATTTGCTGGAGGCTGCTGCTGCTTTTCCAAGATCCGCTGCACAACCTTCTCTATGGCCTCCTCAGACAGCGGTGACATGAGTCTGAGCAGGAGGAGCGGGGTTCACTGCTGCAGGGGGCATGGTGACAACAGGCACGGTGCTGGTCTTACTGCCTGCTGTGAGCGATGTACTCCCCCAGCACTTCAGCCTTGTCTGAGGCATCACCTCCTCTCACTCGCACCAGAGTGAGGGCGTTCTCCCTCACCACCTCCTCCCTCAGAGGAGCACCGCACTCCGTCATGGACGGGTCGTCCCTGATCTTCCTCGCCTCCTCCGAAGGGTCCTGCAGCAGGAATCCATGTGGGCCCTTGCGAAAAATCACAGTGACGCGGCCAGGAAAGAATGAAAATTTCTCCATATTGTCTGCAACAACAAAAAAAGATCATAAAATATCTAGCTATAGCATGATAGAGAAGTATGTATAATGTATATATCTTTAGCATAATAAAGAAGCATGAATCCTGTATAATCTAGAGAAGACATATACAGTTGTATGTTTACATCTGGACATTAGCAGCATGAGGCTCTGGGATACAGTAAGTACAGTTATAGAAGGAAAATATGAACTGGTAAAACACTAATACATTGTCGTAAACTAACTGCATATAATTCATTTTCAACTCAATGTGTTGCTGAACTATAGAAATGTGAAATACATATAGATAGTACACACATCAACGATAAGCATACTGTACACTACAGTACAACAGATGGAGCAAACTGTATTATACACTTATTTTGGCATCATGTGACTAACAGTACTATGCCTGTCACACATTATTAGCCATAAATCACGTTTATGAGACAATAGTAAGTGAACAGAGAAAGAGCACAGTGACAACACTGAGCCAAACTCACAGCAGCACTTATACACAGCCTGTTACAACAACTATGTGCATTAAACTTATTAAAAGTGCATTTGATCTGTATACAGTGTGCTTTAGCTCACGTGTGTACATCCCAAAACACAGCGTTAACTAGCGCTGGAAATACTACTACAACCAGACGTAAACAAACTGCATTACTGTATACAGTAGAATACAGTGAATACAGATTGTTTGACAACGCAGAGAAAGTGTTTTCTTTACAATATTGATCCAAACAGAGAGATCTACGAGCAGCAGCAGCAACAAACATATGACACGGAGGTAAACAATCATAAACAGCGCACTGCACACTCGAGATTTAAACTACAGACGTGTGTGAACGATCTACGCACAATATGAGAGATTTATGGAGTGAAACATAAAGAACGGGCACAAAAACATTGTGTTTATCAGAGGAGACTTACCAAGTGCGTGTGTAATCCACAATGAATGGAGAAAGCCGGCTCTCTCCGTTTTAGAGCAGCGCGCACACGTCACTTCCGCTGGCACCGGAAGTGACGCATGAAAGTTTTCCCCATTCACTACCGTTGAAAATGGTTTAGCTCTGTTTAGGTAAACTATTCTCGGCTGCCGCACTGATGACTGTGTTTGTTGTGATTGTTACTCGTCGTTGGCACTAATATAGTCCAGTGGTTGTGTTGATGGACTACCAATCCAGATACTGGGGTTCATATCCCACCTCAGACACTTTTTCACTCTCAAACGGCAATTTATGTGTAATGAGCAATTGTCACCTGTAGAGTGCAGTATTGTGTTGGGCATCAGTGGAGAGAAGAGAGAAAAGGCATTCCTGTGGCATAGATCCATGGTTTTCAATGCATGGGTGTTACCCGCTGTGACGTCACACACAGGTTAGATCATAGACAACTTAAATTCATGAAAAACACGTTCTTTTTATAAAATATAGGATTTTTTTTGCCGGAATCTCTTTCAGATTGACATTGTCATGCAATTTTGATATCCACAATTTTTTTTTTTTTAAACCTGGCATAAGGTCTTTAAGTGCCATTTTCATTTAAAAAAGGTTGCAGCTGAGAAATTACGCTTTTTTTTTAAATCTTTGAAACAAAGGGGAGTTTTGAAATCGGACGATAATTGGATAAAATTGAAGGCTCAAGTCCAGGTTTCTTAACTAATGGCTCCACTACAGCTGACTTACAAAAGGAAGGGACAACCCCAGAACACAGACTCTTATTTATTATCTCCTGGACAAAAGGTCCAATAGTTGTTCAGACCTCTTTAAAAAAGCGAAGTGGAACTGGGTCTGTGGGACTGGATGAAGGTTTTAACATGTCAACAATCCCTGTGATCACAGACAATGACACAGGCTCAAAGTGAATAAAAACAGAAGAGCACTGTGTGGTTAGAGCGTTGTTCAAAGAAGAAGCACAAGACAATATATTAACTCTAATATTCTCAACCTTAGTGGTAAAAAAGACAAGGAACTTCTCACACATTTCACTCGTTCTTTCCAAAGTAGTGGAAGGACTGGGGTTACAGACTGAACCAATAGTTTTAAAAAGAATTCGAGGTTTGTTTATACTTTTTACTACAAGATTAGACAAATACCTCGTTTTTTCATTAAAAACAGTACTTTGATAAGCGTCCCTTTTCCCTCACTGATCCTCCTGCAGGTATTGAGTCCACAGGAGGATGGCTGCTCTGTAAGTGTGAGCATAGCCTTGATCTTTCAGCGGGGGCTTTTGGGCAAAGTGGGGTTAAGTGTCTTGCCCAAGGACACAACGACAGGAGACATCAGTGGGAGAAGGTGTTGAGGTAGGCTCGAACCCACGACCTTTGGGCCTAAAGGGCAATGCTCTACCAACTGAGCTACTATCGCCCCTCTCTGGCTGAGTTTTTACTGAGACGCTGCGCAGACGTTTCCAGGCTATTAGCAGAAACGACCAGGCTCCTAATGCAAATTTCTTAGCGTTCATACGAGGTTGAAAAACGATGTAGTTCTAGCGCCTGGCCAGTAGTAGGCAGAGAAACTTTACAGCCCACACACGCGACCCCCAGCCCTGTGCCCAGCCCCCCCCGGCAGTATACTCACTTCCTGTAGAAGACGTGGAAGAAAGCACCAACATCATTCTGCATTTTAACAGCAGCTGTGAAAATGGAAACTGAAACTAGAGCTTCGCGTGGTCTCGTTTGGACGAACGAAGGAGTAGAATTATCCTCTGTGCCGCACTCGAAAGCCCACAAAGCTAGTAAGTGTGCCCGCCGCCATTGTTGTTTGTTTGTTCTCCGCTACTGCGCATGTCCAAATTTACATGCAGGGAGCAGCACGGTGGGGGTCAGAGCAGGCAGAGAATTCACACCTTTTTCCCTCACACGGGTGTGAGCAGCGTATCTGAGTTGTCCCACTCTGCAGGCTGGATCTGAACACTTACGTTTTCACCCCCCTGGAACACAGTCTTCGTATGAACGGTTGGTAGCAACCGACATCCAACTATAGTGTTTTACTGCTACATTGTCTCCGTGTAAACTGCCCCTCTCTCTTTCTTTTGTGTTTTGTATAATTATGTAAAATAGATTGTAGAGTGGAGATAAAGTCACTACATGCTTGTTCGCATGACAGTTATTATTTCGCTCCATTTTACTTGCATCAGATCATTCTTAAGCAGAGGGAGAACTTGCTTGGTGACAAATGATATATTGTGGATATTATTTGGACCTTCACACTCAAATCTGGACTTGTTTAATTTTCTGACTGCTAGTGTGAGGTAATGGTCTGATAAACCAGTAATCAGGTTATAGGTTTTTGTTGCTATTTCTGGTTTGTTTGTAAAGATTAAATCTATTAATGTTTGTGATGTTTTTTTTATTATAGTAGGTTTTTATTTCTTGTTTCAATCTCTTTCTTTGTGATATCCTGGCTAACATCAAGCCGCTTTCGGCTTAAAGTGGACATATCGTGTTTTCAAATAATTGATTTTTACATCTAAATCATTAATTTGTGGCCTATATAAAGCGTAACTGCAATGCCTGGGTCTGAGTCTCATTATTTGTAGCTCCACGGGCCTTTCTTCTACACCTGTTCTGAGGTGCGTCTGAGAGCAACCTGTTTTGGTGCTGTCTCTTTAAATGCAAATGAGGCGCTTTTGACCACGCCCCCATCCAGATGACACAGGTTCAACTCCACCCCGAGCGGCCATTTTTGTAGTTTCTAAGCACAGATACAATTATCTCATAGAAACTTCTCATTACATCGCAAACATGAAGCAGTCCTTCCTCATTGACTGAAAGCAAATGTTAATTTTCATTCTTAGTCCAGTCTTATTATCGACTCTTCTCTTTTTAGCTTTGGGATCCATGAGCACAGTCAAGGCGAGGAAAGGCAAGTTTATTTATATAGCACAATTCATACACAAGGCAATTCAAAGTGCTGAACAAAATATGAAAGCATTAAAATCATAAATAATCACAGAACATTAAAAAGAAAGATAAAAATATAAAATCCCTCAGTTGTAGCACAGCTAAACAGAACTGTTTTTAACCTGGTTTTAAACATTGTCAGAGAGGAGGCCTGTCTCACATCTTCAGGAAGACTGTTCCAGATTTTAGCAGCATGAATCTGAAAAGCAGCCTCCCCATGTTTAGTTCTGACTCTGGGCACTAACAGGAGTCGAGTCCCTGTGCTCCTCAGAGTCCCAGCAGGAGTCCAGTCCCTGTGCTCCTCAGAGTCCCAGCAGGAGGCCAGTCCCTGTGCTCCTCAGAGTCCCAGCAGGAGGCCAGTCCCTGTGCTCCTCAGAGTCCGGGCTGGTTCGTATGGTACTAACACGTCACTAATATATTTTGGAGCGAGGCCATGGAGAGACTTGTAACAAGCAGAGCTCACATGCCGGTTTGTTTACAACAGCGGCCGCCTGGCGCTGGCCTACGTCGCAGGATAAGACGCACTACGTTGACAGAAATGTTTAAATTGAATATTACTTATGCACAATTTTACAGCATTTAAAAACGTTAAGAACGTTTTTCCTTCTACAGAAGGAAAAAGACGCATGCACCCCCGGAGCCGCAGGTGGCCGACTCCTAATTTATACAGTATGTGGAAGCAAATACTGTAGAGGATCAGGATATGCAGTTTCAACAATAAAATAAAATGCAATAGTCTGCATTACAAGAGAGTAATGAACATGTCTCAGAGTGAGGGAGGTGGACACACACAACACTATTGTTTGTTACAGGGATGAGAATTGGTCAAAAAAGACTGAAATGCATATTGTCAGCCATTTGCTGGCTCTAAATCTGTTTAATTTGTTCACAACATATTACTTTTGGGCTCAAACATCAACTTTTAATGCAATGCAAAATGTAGGTATCAGAGCTTTATTTAGGGCGTTAAATCGCGCTTCGAGAGGAGAGGGGAGACGCGGACTGTTTCCTGCAGCAGTGTATTTATTGGGTGCACAATTACTCAAAGACACGCATGGTCCTGTGCGCGTTTATGGGGTTGGGTACATGGCCACGTTGAGGCTGCGCGCTCAGCCGCAACACGGTGGAGCGACTGCGAGTACATACAGCAGGTGCCCCGCGGATACGCGCGCCCCGCTCCAACAATTCTCAACGGATTTACACTACTCATAAACATGTGTTTTGTATGAGGCAGACAGACCGGCCCAAATATGGGCATCGGCCGTTTGGGCATTGCCCGGTACGCCCGATGGGCAGTCCAGCCCTGTTCGCTGGCATCCTTGAGCTTGGACTACAAATTCGAAGTGATGCACAGTAGAGGAGGGCTGGGCCGAAGTGTTTTGTTAGACGCCCATGCCCTTATATAGCAGTCCCGCTGCAAATACTGTGACGTAATAATTCTAAACACGTAATAAAGAATGGCAAAATCAGAACGGGTTGAAAAATCTTACCTAAACAGAATATGAAGTGTTCTCTGCAACCCATGAAGAGACTGATTTCAACTTTGTTGCACTTCTAGAGGCTCCAACTACACAACATAAGGCATTTAAGGCACAAAAAGTGGATTTTTCATGATATGTCCCCTTTAATAGCTAGGTTATCTTACGCTAATATTTTCAAACAAAATATTCATAATGTTATCACTCCCAGTGATTTTTTATACTTACGGGTAGACCTGACAGAGATGATTTGCTGCTTGCCATCACTCGTAGTAGTCAAGGAGGACGATGCGCGTTCATGTGGTGTGACGTAGAGACAGGGGCGGGGCTACTAACTCGCTCAGGCGAGAAGAAACTGCCGGAAACGACTGAATCGCTTACTGCTACTTTAATTTAACCAATTAGGATGCATTTGTAGAGGATCTTATTATCGATTTAGGTTGAGTGTAAATAAATATGTGTTAATCAACGCTGATGTTCAGAATGTTAGGTTTTAGTAGAAATAGGATCCCAGAAAGCAGAGTAGAGACTGAGGTATTTACAGTTTATTATTTAAAGATAGATACTGGCAGGCAGTCTGTAGAGACAGAGACTGGAAGAGGCGGAAGCAGCTGGGAAAAAATATACAGAAAAATGTCGTAATCCAAAAATTGGTGCAGAGGCAAAAGCACTACCGAACAAGACGGAATTATCTGGTGATGAACTGCAGTCTATGCTGAGCTTAAGAGCCCACGTGATCGCACTGAGATGAGCTGCAGGTGTGCTCAGCTGCCATGGAACCAGCCACGCCCCCATCACCATCAGCACTGCCTGAAACACAAACACAGGAGGAGGGAGCAGAACACAAAACAAATCCAAACCCTCACACAGAATTCTTAGTTCAGTTTTTAAGTAGTTCGAGAGAGTTCAAAATTTTTATATATGAAGACGTAAGACACTTACCCAATCCCATATTGAAGTAGCTTGGTTGTACCACACCTTAGTACAAATTACATTTCATGCTAAGGTCTGGATTTTCTCCATTGAGCTCCGTGAACAGGTGGGAGGGGTTAACTCCTTTTGCAGATTGAAACCATTGGATCTGAGTTTACCGTAACGTATGTAATGGGCGCGAGTGTGTTGTTAGCATTTAGCCTAGCTTTAGCCATCTCCTTTGCTGCTAACGGAGCCAGTGGGGAGTAGCACCACAATCTTGACTAGCGATTACATTTGTTAAACATTCCTCTTGCTCCTGCTTCAATTTCTTGATAGAACCAGACCAGATTACTTTACTATCGCATTCTTCGCCATTGCCAAACCCCAACCTGCCCGTTCGGCGCAAACTCTTGACGTCACCGGCACCAACCTACAACACCCGCCTTCCGCGCTCTCTGAGTAGCTGGTCGAAATACGACCGATTGTATTCGCTAACACAGGGACCAGACCCAGACGGTTACACACTGTGAAATGATGATTAAGCGGAGTGTACGGATGGCTATGGCCAGGCTAATATTGAAGGGAAAGGCATGAAATGTAAGCTTTATCCAATTTGAGGTTTAGAGCAGATCTTTGGCGATAGAATCTGAAATATTCTAGATAGAAAGGTGATCTTGATTATAAATTGAAGCTTTTGAATCTGGGCAGTTTTCAAATAACATTTTAGTTATGGTATGTAAAATGAAACTTATAAACATAATCATTGAGGGTGTTGTGTTTTGTTGTGTCAATGGTGGCATCCCAAAAAGCACAGGTTTTTTGGTCCTGTACATTTTAAAACAATCGCTGTGTTGTCCTAACTGGGACAGAGACTATCCATGAGTCTCAATCAATCAAAATGGTCTTATTGTGACAACTTCTGACACAAAGAAGTCAGTCTATATGCTCTGTTTTCAAACTTGTTACACTATGTGACACAGTACATGGAGCGTCTGGAATGCTGGAGCACCATAGTCACCAGGACGAGGCGTGTCCTGTTTCCATAGTGACATCTATCTCCGCGTGCGTAGGAGGTTTGCAGAAACCCGCTCTTTTCAAAGCAGCAGTGGAGCTGCCTTTGTGCGTGCTGATAAATGAGGCGTTATTTAGCAGCACCCCTGTGTGGGGTCCAGAAGCCGCGGGACACCAGAGCGGCACACAGGACCCCACACCCACACACAGCCCATGTGACGAACACAGCCTCCAGAAACCTATTGTATAACATTGATTCATCATTAATTTTCCCTGGACCAAGATCTTAACAATAGTAACATCATTTCATGTTTTAGAATGTGGAATCAGGGGGTGAGAGTAGCTCAGTTGGTAGAGCACTGGCCTTTAGGCCTGAAGGTCGTGGGTTCGAGCCCACCATAAGACCTACTTCACGACTCCCACTGATGACTGCTGTCGTTGTGTCCTTGGGCAAGACACTTAACCCCACTTTGCCTGAAGCCCCCACTGAAAGATCTCAGCTCCTGTGCACTCACCACTGTGCACTGGGTGCAGCTCTGACTGCCACCCCCCCGACCCAGAAATGGATTAAGGGGAAGAAAATGGATGGATGGATGGATGAATCAGATTACCACTGATGAAGCCGGTTTGAGATGGCTCTAATCTTCCACAGTAAGACAGACACTTAAGAAATGACTGAGTACAGATATGGGGGCTCGTCTCTTCTGCATAGTTTTTGTTAAAGAAGCTATACCCGATTTATTTTCTAAGGAGTTCATAAAAATGTGTATTACTACATACAAATTGTATTAAAATCCGTAATTTAATAGAAAATTTGAGCTCATTGATTCAGCTTGTATATGAATTCAGGCCGTAAAAAGTGCTGAGTAGAAACTTGCCGTGATGCTAGCTCTCCTCCAATCACAGAACGAGGAGCGGCACTGTTACGAACAGGCTGCATTCTCTAGCGTCTGCTGCGCAGGTAAACATAGCAGCATGTTAGCAGAAAGTGGCTATAACTCCTCTGGATGTAACTGCAGACACAGCAAAACAGCCCAAATGACGCAACAGTGAGGAAAATTGTCAAAGAAGAAATCAAGCCTGGGTGAAAATAGCTAGTTTACATTGTATCCTCGCTGGAGGGACCGGCTCGGACTACATTTGGACGCAAAACTAGCTGTAATCTTTTAGTTACTTTATACATTTTTTTAGCAGTTTGTTGCTTTTGTACCCTTTCATCAGTGATTGTTGAACAGCTTACAAGAAGTTGCGCTAATGTTTGTATACGCATCAAATCGCAAATAAAACTAGATGGCTTGTGGGAGGAGAGCATAAGGGAAATGAGAAGCCTGTGAGCGAGTTGGGTGCTAAATAATCAAACTGAAAAAAACCTTGCAGAAACGGATATAGCTCCTTTAATATATAACAATGATCCACAGGGAGTGCTGCAAAGCTTAGGTTCATCTTCATTTTTCTTTTCGTATTCTTTTCCAGTTGATCAGAAGGAGACATTGGAGCGAGAGACAAAGTTCAAAATCCTTGAAGCTGGAGTCGCTGATGTGAGTAAAGTTATTTTTATACATTTGTATTTATTGTAGAAAAGATTAGAGGTTTATTTATGGCCATTGAAAGTAATAATGAGAATATTAATTTTTTCAAATTAATGAATTAATGTTGTGGGTTCGATCCCACCACGACCCATGTCATCTGCTCCCGTTGATGTCTGCTGTCGCTGTGTCCCTGGGCAAGATACTTAACCCCACTTTGCCTGAAGTCCCCGCTGAAAGATCAAGGCCGTATCTGTGTAGAAGGAGCAGCCATCTTCCCGTGGCCCCACCACCTGCTGGAGGATCAGCGAGGGACTGGTGCATTGTGAATTGGGTGGAAGGTCTGATTGCCACCCGCCTGACCCAGAAATAGACAATAAAGGGATGAAAATGAATGAATGAATGAAAACAATTGTGGTTCCTTGTAATAAGTGAAATCCGCAATGTAGTAGCGATGTATTTGAAGATTGTAAAGCCACACACTTTATTCACTTTTCTATAACTACCTGAACTCACGGCTGCTGAAGTGCAATTGCAGATATACCAGACCTGTTGGTTGTATGTCTGTTGTATGTTGGTTGTACAGCTGCAGCTGTAAAAAATGATGCTGACACTATAAAATACAGCTGCAGAGGACATCGCGCTGAGGGGCAGGAGTAGGACTGAGGGCTAGGGGAAGACTTTGGTAGTCCTCTGAACTAATCACAGCAGTGCACACAAGCCACCAAAGTTTATTTTTATGGCGTGTGTGTTGAGTAGGCCTACTTTTTTGACGAGTTTACAACAAGTCTCTGTCTGAATCGCTCACTTTCAGCGCACAGTACTATGCGTCAATGGTAGGTACTGCTTCATTCTTTACTAATGAATTATGAACACAAATTTTGGGATCAATTACAGGCATGAGGCCGTTGGATCTGCCAAAGAGGTTTGTTTATAACTTTTTTATCCTACGTTTTTATCAGAGGAGCAGGGAACATAAACCAACCTCTCGCACTGTGCAGTGTTGGTCTGAGGAGGCTAGCATGAAGCTACAAGGTTGTTTTGATGCTACGGTCTGGTCTGTGTTTCAGTCAGAGGACGTCAATGAATTCTGTGACGCTGTGTCTGGATACATACGCTTCTGTATTGACACTTGTGTCCCACAGAAGGTCATTAAAGAACATTTTAGTCAAAACCCTTGGATGAATACAGTTGCTTATAAGCTATCCTGTTACTCATTGAAACGTTCTATTAAATCTGCAAAGCGCAATTACGGGGACAGGTTAAAGAGTTATTTTGAGGAAGATGACCCTCGGCGCATGTGGAACGGTATTAAAGCCATCACATCGTGGAAACCTAGTGCTGGGAAAATTGCATCTGTCGGCCAAGCTCTGCCAAACGAGCTGAACACGTTCTAAGATAAGATAAGAATTCCTTTATTCGTCCCACAGTGGGGAAATTTCAATGTTGCAGCGCACATATAGGACAGTAGTAAGAGCACACAGGGATCACACACAATATATACAAATAAGTAGTAGCTATGTTTCTTAGCTAACATAACTAGCTGCAGATGCTGAAAATGCTTCTATACCAGTCAAAATATATATATGTAGTAGTGCAGTTATATACTGTACAGTTAAATAGTGCAGGATAATAAGTAAAGTGACATTGTTCTGTGACATTCTGAAGTTGCAGTATTGCACATTGCACATGATTTAAGAATTTACTTAATTACAGATGAATGAAATTTACAGGCTCAGCAGCAGGAAGGAAAGACCTACGGAACCTCTCCTTCACACAGCGAGGGTGAATTAGTCTGTCACTAAAACTGCTCTCCACAGCAGAGAGCAGAGAGAGTGGTCCAGCATAGATGTTAGTTTGCTCAGGACCCTCCTGTCCCCCACCTGCTGCACTGTGTCTAGGGAACAGCCCAGGACTGAGCTGGACTTCCTGATGACTTTGTCCAGCTTCTTCCTGTCCCTCTTTGTGATGCTGCTGTTCCAGCGGACCACACCGTACAAGATGGCTGATGCCACCACAGAGTCATAGAAGGTCTTCAGGAGTGGCCCTTGCACTCCAAAAGACCTAAGCCTCCTCAGTAGGTAGAGGTGACTCTGGCCCTTCTTGAAGAGGGCGTCTGTTGATGAGTCCAGTCCAGTTTGTGGTTAAGATGAACACCCGGGTACTTGTAAGAGTCCACTCTCTCGATGTCCTTTCCCTGGATGTTCACTGGAGCGGCAGAGTGACGTCTGCGGAAATCCACCACCATCTCCTTGGTCTTCCTCGCGTTGATGAGGAGGTGGTTCCGCTGACACCAGTCCACAAAGTCCTGTATAACTCCTCTGTACTCTGTGTCATCGTCCTCGGAGCTGAGTTCGATGATGGCAGAGTCGTCAGAGAACTTCTGAATCCGCTGATGCCTGTCCTACTGTATTCCCTGAGTGTTTCAATCAAGTTGCATTCACCGTGACTCAGGAGGGAAGTCTTCTTCTGGCGTGTCTTGTCCAGGACCATAGTCCGGAAAGCCCCAGGCCCGGACGGCATCCCTCCTCGTGTCCTGAAACTGTGCTCTGAGCAACTTGCCCCTGTGCTAACAGACATTTTCAACCTGTCGCTAAGGAACTGTACTGTGCCGAACTGCTTTAAAGAGTCGACCATCATTCCAGTTCCTAAGAAAACTCCTGTGACATGCCTGAATTACTATCGTCCTGTGGCCCTCACGTCTGTTCTTATGAAAACTTTTGAGCGACTTGTGCTGGACTTCATTAAGAGCCAGATCCCTGTGAGTGTTGACCCGCTCCAGTTTGCTTACAGACAGAACAGGAGTGTGGAGGATGCCATCTCCTTTGCTCTGAACTCTGTCTACAGTCACTTGGACACTAGGAAATCTGTCGCGAGAATGCTTTTCATCGATTATAGCTCTGCTTTTAACTGCCTTGTCCCAGGTAAACTGCTTGAAAAGCTCATGTCTCTAGGTTTAAGTGTTGCCATGTGTTTAGCTTTTAAACTGACAGATCTCAGAGAGTGATAATCAATGACTGTTTTTCTGATGTTGCTTCTGTGAGCACTGGTTCTCCTCAGGGATGTATTTTGAGTCCTTTGCTTTTTACTTTGTACACTCACGATTGTGTGTCCTCCTCTGACTCAAACTTGATCATTAAATATGCTGATGATACCACCATCATCAGTCTCATCAGTGACAATGATGAATCCTCTTATAGAGCAGAGATACAAAATGTGGTTCAGTGGAGTAAAACTAACAACCTCCAGTTGAACGCATCGAAAACATGTGAACTGGTCTACGACTTCAGTCGCAATAGTTCTCATTTGCCTGTCGTAATCGACAACTCCCAGGTGCAGATCGTAGAGGAGTGCAAGTTTCTGGGTTTAACTCTGTCTAACGACCTGAAATGGGTTAAAAACACTGACCGAGTCGTTAAGAAAGCTCGTCAGCGTCTCTACTTTCTGCGTAAACTTAGAAAATTTACCACTAACTCTAAGATTCTGCTTAACTTTTATTGCTGCACCATTGAGAGTTTACTTGTTGGTTCTGTGTCTGTGTGGTTTGGTAACATCACAGATAAAGAAAAGAGAGCTTTAAACAAGGTGCTCCGCTCTGCAAAGAGGACTGCGGGCTATGAGCTTCCTGTTCTGGAGGTTCTTTATAAATCAAGACTTTTAAACAAAGCTCTGAGGATTGTTAATGACTCTTCTGGCCACCCGGGGAAAGCCATGTTCCAGCTTCTTCCCTCTGGCAGAAGATATCACTCTCTGAGATGCAGGACATCTCGTTACGCTAACAGTTTTTATCCACAAGCTGTTATCAGTGTGAACAGAGCACTTTAATGATTTGCACTTGTTTTGAAACTGTTTTAGTCGATCGATTTCACAGTGACATTTGTTTACTGTTTTATTTGTTTTATTTCTGTCTTTTAATGTTGTTTTATGTCTGTATTTGAGACTTTTTGCTAATGTATTCCAATGTGGTTTTTTACTGCAAATGGCAAATAAACTGAATCTGAATCTGAATCTACGTGGTCTAACTCAGTTTGTCCTGAGCTAAGCTAATGTTACACCACCTAAAAATGAGCTCTTTAATGTCTCCGGAGAACACAGCGGAAAATGACAAGTCCTTCAGTACAACAGTTTTTTCAAAAAACCTCACTGTTATATACCAAGGGCCGCGCTCCCTGTCAACTGATGTATTTCAGTACAATACCGTTACATTAACTCTTTCTATGTATTTAAACAAGGACAATTATTTCTACAATATTAAAGAAAAGTTTACACATTTATTCTAAGTGCTACAATCCTCCCCTGCTAAAGAAATGTTGTCCTCAACATTAGCAAAATACATTAACGGTATAAAGAACAAATATACCGACAAAAACAAAATGGCATACGATAAAATAGAGTGATGTACAGCAGCATAGCTTTTAAACACACGCTAATGAAATAAAGATGATATAAAATCACTTCATACCCATTACTCAAACAAGCGCAAAGCTTGTTAACCTGTTGAGTTATTTCCATTAGCTCAGTATTAACATCTCTCTACAGACAAATGTTACTGTAACTTATGTTTGCACTCCGGAGCTTTAACTTTATAGTAACCTTCCTATGACATGTTACAATTTAACCAAATGTCATTCAAACCATTTTTGTCATCGTACCCTCTGAATTGTTTTCCATTTTTAAAATGCATTTAAAACAAGTCACAATCTTGGATAAACCAGGTAAGTATCTTACAGTTATAATATTTACAATAATTGCATTATTTACACTATATTTGTTGCATTCAAAACAAACAAGCAGGCATAAACAAACTGCAGGATAAAAAGACATCTGGGGAGCTATCCACGGTACTCCATACTGTCCATACACTGGACTGGCAGTAAATCCTACGACTCTCTGGATAAGTTGGCCACAGTATTGCTCCTCTTCATCTGAGATTTCCTCATGCTCAGATGTGTAACTCACTTTTCTTTCATTTGGCTTGCGCTTTTTAGACCCACTGTAAGTTGGCTCGGTTTTCATTTCTGGAGGGAGTGGCAATGCATTGCAGGGAATCAACATGTTGCAATGGAGAATGCGACCACGTCCCCTTCCACGCTTTGGTTAAATCTCATAGATTGGGCTATTTTGTCTTTTTTTAGACACCACAACATGGAACTGTTCCTCCCAGTATGGTTTAGCTTTAACTGCAAGTAGGAATCGTTTGGTGATTCCGACTGCTCCACAACATTTAGTGCTACTCTAGAAATACTGTTTGTTTTGATTTTTAGAGCTCTTTCACTTTCATTGTACTGTGCAATTTGCATCTTCTCCAGTAGGAGCTCATCAGTCATTTGAACGCCTGGTTCTCTCCCATCTCAAGTCCCTCACCTCCCCCCTCCTGGACCCCCTGCAGTTCGCCTACAGAGCCAACAGATCTGTAGACGACGCCATTAACCTGGCCCTCCGCCACATCCTACAGCACCTGGACTCCCCGGGGACCTACGCCAGGGTCCTGTTCGTGGACTTCAGCTCTGCCTTCAACACAATCCTGCCATCCATGCTCCAGGACAAGCTCTCCCAGCTCAACGTGCCCGATTCCACCTGCAGGTGGATCACTGACTTCCTGACGGACAGGAAGCAGCGAGTGCGTCTGGGGAAGAATGTCTCGGACTCTCGGATTATAAATACAGGAGCCCCACAGGGCTGTGTTCTTTCTCCCCTGCTCTTCTCCCTGTACACCAACCACTGCACCTCCAGCCACGACTCTGTGAAGCTGATCAAGTTCGCGGACGACACCACCCTCATTGGACTCATCTCCAACAACGATGAGTCCGCCTACAGGAGGGAGGTGGACCGGCTGGTATCCTGGTGCAGTGGTAACAACCTGGAGCCGAACGCCCAGAAGACAGTGGAGATGATTGTGGACTTCAGGAAGAGCACTGTCCCCCCGCCCCCACCCTCCGTGATGGACTCCCCCATCACCTCTGTGGAGTCCTTCCGTTTCCTGGGCACCACCATCACCCAGGACCTCAAGTGGGAGCCAACCATCAGCTCCCTCATCAAGAAGGCCCAGCAGAGGATGTACTTCCTGCGGCAGCTCAGGTAAGCCAAGCTGCCTGCACAGATGTTGGTGCAGTTCTACACGGCCATCATCGAGTCCATCCTCACCTCCTCCGTCACCGTGTGGTTCGCTGGAGCCACAGTCAGGGACAAACAGAGACTACAGCACATTGTGCGCTCTGCAGAGGAAGTGATCGGCCGCAGCCTTCCATCGCTGCAGGACCTGTACGTTGCCCGAGCTCGAGGCCGGGCTGGTCGTATCACAGCCGACCCCTCTCACCCTGCACATGGGCTATTCCAACCACTCCCCTCAGGCAGGAGGCTGCGGTCCATCAGGACTAGAACCTCCCGCCACAAGAGCAGTTTCTTCCCCTCTGCTGTTGGACTCTTGAACACTTCTTAACCTGTCCCCCCGCCCTTTATAAATTCACTTTACTGCCCATCATACGTCACTTTACTTCACTGTACTGCTGTCACCTTACATTGTGTGCACCATGTGCACTTACTTATGCATATTGTAAATAGTAACTGTAACTCTATTTTAAATTTAAATTTATTCTTTAGAAGTGTTTTTTATTCTTATTTTTATTATCTCTTTTTGACTGTTGCACTGAGCCAAAGCAATTTCCTAGTCTGTGACCTCCTGTTACTTACGTGGCAATAAAAATGATTCTGATTCTGATTCTGATTTTGATCTGTGCTGTTCTCATCCTGTAGAGATATCCTTTTTTCAGCCCTGATGTTGTCATTTAGCAGTCTAGTCATAATTGACTGCAAACATTGACTCTGCACTAGCTCCTTGTTATACTTGACGCTAGTCTGTGTGCGCTCTGACGCAAAGAGGATTTTCTGACGTAAATCAAGCACTCTTATCAGAAACTCAAGTGATGTTTCATTCCCTCCTCGTGTTACTTTGGTTTGTTGCTGGTATAACACAGTTGCGTCTTTCTCGACATAGTGGGCTCTTAAGATCTGTCTTAAGTTGGTCAAAGTTAGATCTCTCTTTCCTTCTAAATAGCTTCAGTCCAGGGCTTATGGACACGAACTGCAGCTTCCACTATTTTAGCGTCAGAGTAGCTCTTTCTCAAACCACTTTCTATCTGATGTTTGAGGCTACTGAAGCTCAGGTTGTCTTTTGATTTTGAGTCACCCACATGACCACTGATGCAAAATACTTTTTTAAATCCACAAAACTCCACAGCAGCTGTTGCTTGAAGATTCTCTGGTTTTGCGCGGAATCCCGTTGTCCAGCGTTGTCCTCGGCGCGGCCCGCTGCTCCAGCGATGAGAGCGGCGAAGACGCTGCTTGGTCCCCAGACGCTCCTAACTACTCCGCGCTCGCGACCTCCGCCGTTTCCATGGTAACGCGTGTAGACCTGGGTCCAGCCGTTGGTGCGGCCCTTTCTTCCACCAACGAGTCCAATACATCATTTAGCTCCAACAGATTAGACATGCCTTCGTCCTCACTCTCCAGGGCTCTGCGGTTTCTGCGCGTAGTGTCCTTGTTGTCCTGAGCAGTGATGTTACAAAATACAGATACTCTTAAAAAAACGGCACAAACAGACAGCAGCTGATCAAAACGACAAGTCCTTCAGTACAACAGCTTTTTCAAAAAACGTCACTGTTATATACCAGGGCACGCGCTACCTGGGATCTCACGCGCTCCCTGTTAACTGATGTATTTCAACACAATACCGTTACATTAACTGTTTCTATGTATTTAAACAAGGACAATTATTTCTACAATATTAATGAAAAGTTTACACACTTATTCTAAGTGCTACCCAAACCCTATGAGCTAAGCTAATGCTGTGAGCTAGAGAGGCATCTGGCTGCAGCCTCCCCCCCTCGCAGACCTCCCTGTTCAGCCCCTGTCACGTGACCTCCTTCAGGAGCCCCTGTAACGTGACCTTCGCCATGAGCTCCTGTTACGTCACTTCCCTGGGACTTGAAAACGTTTTTCTTCATAAAGCTATAAAGCTTATATTCAACATATAGAATTATTATGTGACAAACAAAAATAGTGACGTTTGTTCCACAAATTGTGACCAAGTATTATGTATATGAGCGATCGCTGTTTTCATCCGGGCATTTGGGATGCCAAAGGACAGTTCTGTTGCCATTTGTTTACAAGAGTGCCACCTACATGTCACCCGTAGTATAGAACATGAAAAAACTTCGAAAAGACAATATGTATGGTAGGAGATACCATGGCAAGGTTTTATTATAGTAAAGAGCTGCAACTTCTAGATGCTTATTCCATTCATCTATATCATTCTCGCAACAGCATTAAAGTTACATAGGTACCCAATTTCTTTTTTCTATTTCTAGAGGAACAAGAGTTAGCTAGACCGGTCTACACACATTTTTGATTTTCCTACCATTTTGTGACCTGTGATGCAATACTGAACATTCCCCTTTTGTGGTGAATAAATTATCTCAATGAAAAAGCCGTTCAAATATTTATTATGCATTCACAATACAACGCATAACCCCTTTTATCAACACATTCAACAGAAAAGAGTTCCATGTCCTCAATCCGAGAGAAGACAAACTTGAAGGGCTCCAAGATGTTCTCATGCTCCTCACTGTCCGGGTCAAAACCGGTCTCCCTACACTGAGAGAAGTCTGCTTGAGCCTTAGCTGCTTCATCTCCTTCCCAGTCCAATACAGGAGGAAATTGTATTCTTCCGATGAATACTGACAACTTGTCCTTTGCCCAGCTTGCTGCCATTCGACAATCTTTTAGGAATTTCAAGTCTAGATGTTCCTAGAATGAAGACAAATACAACAATGTGAATTTAAATGTTTTAAGTTAAAAGTATTTTTAGCACATTTATGAGTTACTTTATGGATCGCAAATTCAATTGTAATTGGAAAACATTTTCTATTAATATTTTATAATTGTTGGCACAACAGTTGGCTCACAACCAACCACTTTTGTGTGTCTTGTGTGGTTAGAAGAACAAACGTATTTCCTTCAGATGTATCACTATTAAAAATACTACTACTAATAATAATAAAGTATTTATTTGTTTATTTTAATAAACCTGAGGTACCACAATTATAAACCCCAAAAAATACTACTTAAATAACAATCCAAGTTCCTGGTTTGCGTCTATCACTAGTTTTCCTTTACTTTAGATCTGGTGCATCTTTAGCTTTTTCAGACATAAAAGGGAAAAGTATTCATGACAAAGAATGAAAGAGTGACTTGATGGCTCTTTCTACTAGCCTGTAAAATAAAAGGTAGTACAAGTCTTAGTTAAAGAAAATGGATAGCTTCTATATTATGTTATTAACATACAGTACAATCAATTATTGATTATATTTATTGTCAAAATAAAAAAATCTTACCTTTGGAAACAATTGCCTGCCTTAAATGCGACTGCAAGTGTATATGCATTTTATGGAACTTTTTGGGTTTCACCATCAGACATTTGGGGCAGTGAAAGAGGGTGCAACAGATTGTGCACCGCTCCACAGGAAACTCTCCATCTACAATTGATTAGTGCATCTTCAAAGACACAATATGGATTACAAGCGTTGCAACGTTATCAAAACAGAGTTTAAACTGCGTTAATTGTACATAGCAATAGTGCCTTTATAGGTAATTGATGTTAAACCATAAGCATGAATGGTTTACAATCATGTAGCAATGCATCAACGCAAGGGGGAAAACGTTATTGCTAATATTTGTGTGTTTTTTATTCGGGGAGAACGGTGGGCAATAATGAACAGCACTCACTTATTATTTTTATTTTTATTTAATCTTTAATTCAAACACACAAAGGGTCCAAATAAAAACAAACAGAAAATAGACAAAAAAACAAACAAACAATGTGTTATAATATCTGTTAATACACTGTTGTAGCTTTGAGTTACTGTTAAAAGTATAAAGCTAAGCGTTGTTAGGATTCAAGCAGACAGAGACGGATCGTGGTGTGCCAAACTCTGGAAGTTTATTTAAGTTTCTCTCAAGTTCCACTGGTTTACTCTGTTTCTTTCTCTCAGACAGAATAAAGGCAGTACACAGTTTATATAGTCATTGTCACGTCACACATCGAAAGACATACGTGTCACAAAGAGACAGTCACATCATAGTCATAACATGGAGTCCTTGTGGAGTCCTTGTACAGTCCTGCACGTAGGCCATATTGCTATCTAATACTAATACCCTCCCCTTTGATCACATAATCACATGTGATCACTCAATTTTATCAATCAATAAAGTGGAAAAATAAAAAAATAAAAAATAAATTCAAAAAAAAACTTTACAAAATTATTAAAAACAAAGAAAATGTATGCATTAAACTCATAATCATCAAATCAATATCAGTGGATTTTATCCTCTATCCTGGGAAAAAACAAACAAACAAAAACCAATCAAAAATAAAAACAAGCAAACACTATTGGACACACAAGAACTCAGCAGATTCAGTCAAAACACAGACAAAAACGAGCTGAGTCTCAAATTAGAAGCTAATTTCACTTTTATTACTCTATACTTTTATTCTAATGCTAATTGTTTACACTTCACTTCACTTATTTCACTGTATTATTTTCACTTTTTAATCTTAGACTGTGTACTTTACTTTCACTATTCACTATAGTTTAAAACTATTCTAATCTATTTACATAAATCTCTCTGTTCTGTGGTTTACACTCTAATTATCAGTGGCTTATTATCAGTGGGATTTTGCTCCATGTCTATTCTCATTCTCAGGAATAAAACTGTGAACACAGTAAGGCAAATGGTCAACATTTACACTTCTATAGTGGTCAGTGATTTATTACTTTTTATTATCTAAAGATATTATTGTCAGGCAGTTTGGGATGAATGTACATCTTTAATCAAATTAGTATTATCCTTACAAGACCTAATCTATTTGAGCAGGTTTGGGGTTGGGGTCAGTTATTCTACAATGGTGTTTGTGCTGGAAACTTCTCAATATCTAAATATCTACTATTGTGTTTTTGGGCTACACCCAAATGCATCAAAATGCTTTTAAATCTCTGTTGGTTCTAATCTATCTCATTGATCTAGGCATTAATCTAGGCTACACTCATATGGACTTTTTGCATAGTCAACATTCACAGATGTTTGAACACAAGTGAATTTGGCAAGTATCTAATAAAACTGTACATAAACTGTAAGTAACTTTATCTACTTTTGGAGTAAATGCTTGTGAAATGGTCCCTTTACCATTTGATATTAGCACTGGCTAAGAATATTCTCTATTTTTGAAAGAATCTATGGTTGATGCATTTATCTATTCCTATTTCTACACTATTGTGACTCCAAAGTTTGGCTGCAGTTTGAGCCAAGGCATATTCCTAATTTGTGACTTCTGTCACTTTTAGTGGCTGTAACATGATTCTGATTCTAATATTATAGCTGATCTATCAAAAGGATAACATTGTACGGTACTATTTTAACTCTTATGTGGAAATGTGTTTATGAACAACAAAGGAAGGACAATTCTACTCTTTCTACTACTACTAAAAACGCTACAATACTAATACTTTATCATTTTCAAACATTTTAGTAGGTTGCTCAGTCTCCCAGACTAAAAAAGTCAAAGTTTTTGTCTGTCAGATGTCTGAATACTTAACATGTATATTGCATTTGGTCACAGGTTCTGGTTGTAGCAATAGCATCGGCAATAGACGTTTTCATTGGCTGGTTCTTGTTCTGCAAATGGCTGTGTCCAATAGATCATCAGATGTCCAGAAGCTAGGGACAAACAAAAACAAAAGAAAGAATCATGAGTATCTCTCTCATTTAGCACTCATCAATGTATGATTTCAAAAATATAAACATCACTCCCCAGTTTTCTCTCAGGTCCTCAGGTCCTCAGGGTCCCCTGAGGGTGAGTCTCAGTCGTCATCAGGTCAGGTCATCTTGGACATCAGTAGGGTCCAAGCCATGGTTCTGGTTCTGGTCTCCAGATGCACATCAGATCTCCAGATACAGTCTTTTCAGTTGAAGCACATCAGGTCATTTGCGATGCACTTCTGGTCAATGGTGCAGTGTCTCAGTTCCTGTACACAGCTTGTTATGCAGTAGTTACTCTCTATGGTTAAGACATTTTAATTCTACTTTAACACAATTTCTATTCATGCTGTTGCTAACGTCTCTCAGACAAAAGCAAGCGCAGTTTACTTCTCTAATTTGTGTTTTTATCAGATCTAATTCTAATCAATGTAATTACTTCACACAGTACAAAATCAACAAATCAAAAGTGTCAGGACAGACGTCAATTAAGTCCATGACAATATAGAATTCAAATGAACATTTCTGGTCTCAAAAAAATACTGATTCAACTAAAGATTCAAGTGATAGACAAATATTGGTTTACATTGGAGTAAACTTTTAAAATGCTTTTTTCTCATGTTCTGCTTTTTCATGTATCTATATGTAAATGTGAATGTGTGAGTGTATGAATGTATGTGTATGTGTGTGTGTGTATATGAATTTTGGGGTTGTCTCTCCAGACTCCACGAACCACCTGTAGGTCTCAAAGGTCACACTGTGGTGATGCAAACCAACTGGACACACTCTCAACTCTCATTCAGGTCTCTCCCTGACGCTCCACCCATCACGTCTCCAGAAACCTCTCTCTACCCCGGTCTCTCTCACACCCACTCATCTCTGGAGTGGCGTGGGGAGGGGCAAGGAGGTGGCATTTCCCTTTGCTCTTTGATCTGTGACCTGTGGCTGGGTGGGCTTTGCGCTGTCCAGTGTCCAGCAGTGACCTCTCGTACAGTGAGGCAGAGTCTGAAAAACAATCCTTGAAACGGCCAATTTAAAAAAACAATAGATATCAGTATGCGAATGAGATTGTTTTTCTCTCTGAAGTCAAAACAATTTTGAGATTACTTATTATCTTACTAATGATGACATTTTTAAGACCAGAAACTAAAGAAGTTATCAAAACAACAATTATACTCAAAACAAACAACCTTTTAAACTTTAAAACATGTATTATATACTTTTGAACTGTGTGATTAATTATCTATGCGTCCTTGGGTTTCTTGAAAGACGCCATGAAATGAAATTATGAAAAATCTCTATAAAAATGAACATTAATTTGTAAAAACATTTAAAACAAAACTTGAAATCAAACAAAAGATTTAGCTCCAGCTAAACTGGATTTGGTTCAATAAAACTCAATTGTGCGTCGGAGCTGCCTCCTCATGTCTCTGAGCAGCAGCAAGGTCACGCGTGTAGTCAAAACAAAAACAAAAGTCACCGCTTGAATGTGAATTGGGTGAATTGGGTAGTTTAACTTAATAATATAATACTTTTACAGCCTAATTCTCTCTTTCTTTTTAGACGAAGTCTATAATCAATAATCACTTTTAACACGGATTCTAATTTAAATGTTTTGAAAAACGGCTTTTGTAATTAAAATAAAAACATAAAAACAAACACAACTCACAAAAAGTTAGGAAATAAGCAGCAGATTTAAAAGAATGGAATCTAGAAATATGTTAGGTCTAAAAAGAATTGCACAGCTTTAGCACTAATCTTTGGGTTTCAAAAACATACTAATTCAAAACTTATTCACTAATGGTGTTTAAAAACGTTTAACTGTGTCACAACACAATGTTCAATGGCAAATTTCGCAAATTTAACGGAATAAAAACTATGAAAAGCCAAATTCCTAAAGCAGTAGCTCCCCTTTAAATCAGAGCAGCAGCTCAGCAGCAGCGAGGGCGGGGGGGTTCCTTTCACACAGACGCGCACACACAGGCAGAAAGACACAGAAGAAGAACTTTCAAGATTAATTTTTTAAGCAAATATAACTGATGTTGTAGTTTATACTTTTGTCATCCAAGTCTAGAATTGATCACTTTCCACACTTGTAACAAAAGGCACTCTTGTCTTTAACGTTTACGCTTCTATTTTATCGAGGTAGCAAACTAGTTTAAACTCAAAATCTCTTTCTAAAAAACAAAAACAACTGTTGGATACAGCCCTCTCATAGCTCAACTGTAGATATAACTCGGCAAAAAATGTAAATAACTCACGAAAGCTCTCATAGCTCAACTTTAGATAAAACTCTGCATTCTCCGGTGAACTCTGTTCACTCCAAAAACAAACGAACTAAAAAACAAAAAAATCCCTTTTTCTGTATGTTGTTGCTTCTTTACTTTTGTCATTTATCAAGCTTGGAATTGGTTAATTACAAAACTTTTTGTGACAAAAGGCCTCCTTAACACGTTTCCCTTTTTATTGCTTTTATGTTTACACCATGGTTTCACTTTTGGATCCAACACTTTTCTCTGGCTAGCAAGGGGCCTCTACCCCGGTAATTACTCAAAAAAGGGCCTCTACCCTGTAATTACTCTTTCTCTGCCCTGACTACTTCAAAGGACAGGGACCCCGATACGTCAAGGGGTTCTTTTTTCCTATAGGGACTGGTTACCCACACAGCTAACCTGTTTTCTACAACATAAGACATGACAAAGACGTGACAAAGACACAACAAAGAAAATTTGATTTAGAGAGATTTGGACAGACCTCCGGGACAGCTCAAAATTTAGCTAGTATCCAATTATGCAGACTTTACATATTAAAAAAGGTGTCTGCTTACCTTAATTCTTTGTCCGAACTGTTCGAGAGGTTGACCAACATCTTTTCCGCGTCGAAAAATTCAAACACAAAACAGAGAAAGTGAGGGAGCAAGAGCAAGCCCATCCAAAAGCGAGCCCTTTCAGCGTCCGCTGGGATTTCTCCCCTTCCAGATAACGTGCTGTTGCTCCCACACGCCGAAAAAAAGAAACAGGAAATTCCCTCAAAACAATCCAGAGAATGGCACAAACCGAGCCGCGCATTCTCCACCAAATCTGTTAGGATTTAAGCAGACAGAGACGGATCGTGGTGTGCCAAACTCTGGAAGTTTATTTAAGTTTCTCTCAAGTTCCACTGGTTTACTCTGTTTCTTTCCCTCAGACAGAATAAAGGCAGTACACAGTTTATATAGTCATTGTCACGTCACACATCGAAAGACATACGTGTCACAAAGAGACAGTCACATCATAGTCATAACATGGAGTCCTTGTGGAGTCCTTGTACAGTCCTGCACGTAGGCCATATTGCTATCTAATACTAATACCGTTATTTTGTCGTAGAAAGACAAGTGTAGCTGTCCAGTAAAGGAAGTGACGTAACTTCTTCTTCTAATTTTTTCCGGCAGGCTGTACGCTGGCGGAAGTGACGTAACAGGGCTCGTGAAGGAGGTCACGTAACGGGCTCCTGAAGGAGATCACGTGACGGGCTGAACAGGGAGGTATGCGAGAGGGGGGAGGGAGAGCCAGACTCTCTTGAGAGAGCTAAGCTATTTGCTATGAGTCTTCTCAGTCTATTCAGATCAGTGGCGGACCCTCAAGGCCTGCAAGGCCTTCACTGCTGGCCTAAACGTGATTACATACATATATATTTTTTTATAATATATATTTTTTAAATTAATATCATTATTTGTTTTCTACAGTATGTTTATTTTGCCACAAACTTCGTTGGTTGCGCAACTTCCAACTTCAGGTCTACATTTGGGAGGTCTGGTGTCTAACGGGCGGCACGGTGGCTGAGTGGTATGCACTATCGCCTCTCAGCAAGAAGGTCACGAGTTAGCACTCTCGCCTCTCATCAAGAATGTCCTGGGTTCGAATCCCGGTCGGACCAGGGCTTTTCTGAGTGGAGTTTGCATGTTCTCCCCATGTCTGTGTAGGTTTCAGATTTAGATTCAGTTTATTCGCCATTTGCAGTAAAAACACCACATTGAAATACATTAGCAAAAAGTCTCCGGTGTGCACAGACAAATACAGACATAAAACAACATTAAAAGACAGAAATAAAACAAATAAAACAGTAAACAAATGTCACTGTGAAATCGATCGACTAAAACAGTTTCAAAACAAGTGCAAATCATTAAAGTGCTCTGTTCAAACTGATAACAGCTTGTGGATAAAAACTGTTAGCGTAACGAGATGTCCTGCATCTCAGAGAGCGATATCTTCTGCCAGAGGGAAGAAGCTTGAACATGGCTTTTCCAGGGTGGCCAGAAAAGTCATTAACAATCCCAGGCCCGTCGGAAGGGCTGTGCGACCTGTGCCGTCGCAATCTTCCTTCCTTTTTTTTATTTTTATAAACACACGAGTTCAAGGGTCCCGAAAGGGCAGACTGCGCTCCAGGTTTGGACCCCTAAACCCCTTTCTCTGGACCTCTTTGATTTCGGTTGATCAAAAGAACATTTTTACAAGTAAAGTCAAATTTTCTCCAAAAGCAATTTGTAAACAGGCAGGCGCGTGGGTAGCTATGTACGCAGCGGGTCCTCCGAAAAAACTTTACGGAGCTGTCAGATAACTTTAGCAGTGTCTGAGTGACATACAAAGAAAGTAACGGGAATGATCGCAGTGTAGGAGAGATGGATACTCGTTCAATCTTTTGAGTTGCTCTGCCATTTTGTCACAGGACGAAAGAGCCATGTCGGCTAAAAAGAACGCGACCAATATCGCAATGCCAAGCGCCGTAGTGTGTGTGTGTGTGCGTGCGCGCGCCCAACGCTGCATAGGAGCGAAGACACTCGGCTACGCACGTGCTGATCTCTTCACGCACCGCGCGAGGTGGTGCTGAATTCATGTCAAAGATTATAACAGGAAAAACTTTCCTCAGATCTGGGAAAAAAGTGTCAGGGCAGGGCCTCGCGTTTCAAGTTCGCACAGGGCCTCGCACCCCCCTTGCGACGGGCCTGAACAATCCTAAGAGCTTTGTTTAAAAGTCTGGATTTATAAAGAACCTCCAGAACAGGAAGCTCACAGCCCACAGTCCTCTTTGCAGAGCGGAGCATCTTGTTTAAAGCTCTCTTTTCTTTATCTGTGATCTTACCAAACCACACAGACACAGAACCAACAATAAACTCTCAATGGTGCAGCGATAAAAGCTAAGCAGAATCTTAGAGTTAGTGGTAAATTCTCTAACTTTACGCAGAAAGTAGAGACGCTGACGAGCTTTCTTAACGACTCGGTCAGTGTTTTTAACCCATTTCAGGTCGATTTCCTCCGGGTACTTCGGTTTCCCCTACCACTAAAAAAACAAGTACAATAGGTCTGGCATGCGCCTTCTGTACTGGCGACCCCGCTCCCATCTCTGTTTGGAGTGATAAAAAATAACAATTGTAAACTGCTTTGTGACTCTGGTCTGTGAAAGGCGGTATATAAATAAAGATTACTTACTTACTTACTTAACAGAGTTTATATACTATCATTACTCAGCATCATGTGTTGTTATGGCCCAAAATCTGCCTCTGGGCCTTCAGACTCTACATTGCTGGCCCGCTGTTGCTTAGAGTCAATGAAAATGAACCTGTGGCGTTAATCAATCAGTGTCAAGTCTGTTTCCTGAGGGCCAGCTCTCAGAGCATGCACCTCTTCTGATTGGACATGCATGGATCTACGTTCATATGATAAACAGAAACAAACACAAATGCTAATATTTTTAAACCCTCTTTGGCTGAAGGAGGTGAATATATCGTTCTGGTAGTTAGAACGCCTTTCTCAAGAAAAACAGAGACAGAGGGACCAGGAGAGCCAGGACCAGGAGAGCCAGAATTTTCTATGGCACTAAAAAAGTTGGAGATCGCTTGCTTAGGACATCACTGCAGGCGCAGGTCTGAAATGCACGGACCGCCACTGATTCAGATAATACACAACGCATGTTGTGTTTTATGTTTAGGGAGAAATCAAACCTATGGATTAAATATTAAAGCTACAGAGAGGAATCAGACTGATAGATCTGGTTTTAATTGAATATTTATTTTGTAAATCCCATACTACGAGCCTCCTGTATATGTATTTACATTTACTGTTGATATAAAAAATGTGAAATGATTGATTTGTGTGCATGTGTTTGTCTGTAAAGGCATTCTACTTCTGCTCCTCAGAGTCAGCCTTCAGGCTGTATCTACACAACTACTTTGTATTAGTATTTATTTATTATTTTGACTGGGACAGTATATGATAATGAACATATGGTTGAACATATGTTGATACGTCAGATTGTAGCAAAAGGCTGATTTTCATCTCTAGCCCCAGGAGGACGGGGTCTGTTTTAATTCATGATTTTTGTGTGAATTTATTTTACAAAGACATCTGTCTTCCAGAGGCCATCATTTCTTTATCCATCTCCATCACCTGCAGCTTCTGTGGATTACAACACCAACTACAACAAACAAGGACCAATAATTTCATTTGTTTATTAATTACAAGTCATGGATAGTTAGAACACATCTCGCATGTTCTGTAGACATATATGCAGCAGTAACAGCAGCAGTAGCAGCAGTAGCAGCAGTAGCAGCACTAACAACAGCAGCAGCAACAGCAGTTGCCTGGATGTCTGCCTCTGACACAGCTGTCTTTTCTACAGTGTGCTCATCACAACCTGGAAAAAATAAAATGATTATGATTTAGTTCTTTGTGTCTGAAGTGTAAGCATCTTTGTGTGTCATGAAAAGTGATGTATGTTTTTGTTTTATACAACCACAGAATCAGTGAGAAAAAATGTTTCATTATATCTTTTATTTAAATACTTATACTTCTAATTGAATACTTTTAAGCGATTAACTCTGACCAAACCCAGGCAATCCAAGATGGCGCCCTATTCAAATGAATGGCTTGTCCTCTATAGCGCGTGGGACGTACACAAGATTGGCGGAACACGCCCATATTTGAGCATGAGTGTAGCTCTCATGCACATGCCTAGAGGAGCTTGGCCGCGCTTTGACCAATCAGCGCTGCTGATCAGAACAGCGGTAGAGCGGAGCCAGAGCAGGAAGAAAACAAGCTTAAAGTGTAGATTCAAAGAAAACTGAAGAATTTAAGAATAAAAAAAGTTCAGGATGACAAGGGACATTAAAAACCCCACAAAATCCGATCTTTATGAAAGTTCTAGGTTCTCTGTCAGCTGAAGTCGAGCAGTTTTAGTTTACATTGAGTTCTTTGGGACATTTTTCTGGGTAGAACCTCGTGAATTTAGTCTGCAGTACCACGGGCGCCCCCTGTGCCCATGGGTGGGACAGCTATAAGCTAGTAATACCCTATCCAGTTATTATTATAGATCCATTACTCTGACATGATCATTAACAGTCTCTTTGATTTAAAGACTTCAAAAAGTAAGTACTGAGCCTTAGCCTCAGGCTCTGTTGGTAGAGGATTGAGCTGGTAGAGCAGTCGTGTCCTTGGCAAGACACTTCACCCACCTTGCCTGGAATGAGTCTGGTGTGTGTGTGAATGGTTGGTGGTGGTCGGAGGGGCCGATGGCACAAACAGGTTGCCTCGCTTCTGTCAGTGTGCCCCAGGACAGCTGTGGCTCCACCACCACCGTGTTTGTAGTGAGTGTCCAAAAAAGCGCTATAAAACCAATGCATTATAATTATTATTAATGATAAATACCTTGAAATCTGGTCCATTAGAGCACGTCCACACTTCTTCTGTGTCCGGCTCAATGTTTACAGATGTCCCATTGTCATCAGTAAATGCATAAAATCACATTTAGGCTTAATAAAAATTGTTTTACTTCAAAGTGATACACAAACGAGGGCCATACGCAAATCGCAAATATATCAATCGTATTAAACACATGATTTAGTTATGTAGGGGAAGAATATGTACTCTACGAAGAGAGGGTTGATTAGAATAAAACTTATGTTTGCTCTCACAAACATGTGTGTTATTCTAAGGGTTAATTGAATTAGGTCTAGTGGGGAAAAGATTTAGCTTTATTTAAAGAGGGCACCAGTGGGAAAGGAAGATCCCACAGCTAAACCTCAATAGACCTATGCCTTTAAAATCTAATCTGAAGGTGTGAGGTCTCTCCACCAGGGAAATCACGATTATAATAAGGGTCAATGACGAATAGCTGTAATCTTCTCTGTAGTTTATTAACTCAACACAAAAATGGACAGAGGAACAAAGTGAGTCACGATAAACTAGAATGATCAAAGAGCAGGCAGGGGTCTCTGGCTCCTCACGAGCGCGTTCCGGGATGAAGCAGACACGTGGGCTATTGTTCTCAGCAGGGCCCGGAGGACAGTTCCGCAATGGCTGGGAAAGTCTCTCGTCCAGGGTGGTCCGTCCGCGTGACGTGGGCCAGCATGGAGTTATTGTCCTCAGCAGGAGTTCTGGGTTGGTGGATCAGAGATGGCTGACGAAGACTCTCGTCTGCAGGAGCAGCAAACCAGTCCTTTCTACTCACACGCGTTCTGGGTTTTGGGCGCGGGCTGTTTCTCCTCAGAAAGAACTTAGAGTGAGAGTCCAGAGGTGGCTGCCGACACTTTCTCGTCTGCACTGGCTGATATGAGCTGTCTCCTCGCTTGGTAGTCAGAGAGGAGAAAGAGGGTTCAGGTTCTTGAGGAGAGGTTACAGAGCTACGTTGCTTCGGCCGTAGCTTATGTCGAGGCCCGCTCGACACACCAGAGCAGAGTCAAAGCTGCAGGTCCGAACAGAAAGGAGGAAAGTTACAAGAGCGAGAGATGCGGCTGGTCCCAGTCATTTATCACCGCGCTTGGGGGCGTGGCTTACTTCCTGTAACTGAAATGTATTTAAACAACACAACTTTTTAACACACACATGTTCTTTTGACACAGAGACACACAGTTTCATGACAGACAAAATTAAAACATTTCTGGTTAAGATTTTGAACAGAACGGATGAGTGTCCTGGGTGTGTTGACGTAACGCGTCCGCTAGGGGCGGCAGAGTGCAGTCCCAGAGTCTTTGGTTTGTCACCGGCTGCTCCTCTCGGCGGGGGATCTGTCTGTGGTGCCTTGAAGTCCCGAGGTGGTAACAAACGGTCCCTTTGATGTGGCGTTTATCTCTGTGAGAGCCCAGAGTCCTTGGCTAGTGAAACAAAGCCCTTTGTCTTGTTAATTTAATTATGACTGTTAAGCGAGTCTCCGTGAGGGCCAGTAATTTCTCATCTTACAGTTACATGAAATATTACATTTTAAAAACTAATGATAACTCTAAATTTCAAAGCCTCCTCTTTGGGTTTTTATAATTACTTCCACAATTAAGCTCTCAAAATGACTCCTTGTGTTTGACGCTCTATTCTGGCTATCAGCGCGGCTCCACACCTGTGGTGAGCGGGTTAGCACTGGAGCTTGGCGCTGGAGAAAAAGTTTTTATTTTTATTATCTAATTACCTAACAGACCAATACATCCCAGCCTCAAATGTTATTATAATTAACTTTTATGTCCTAATTAAAACGTATATTCAACTTTTACCTTTACCTCATCATGGCCACTCCTCTCTTTGCTCCATGATCCATGCTACTGAGGGACGCGCACATTTGATGGCCTTACCGGAATATCACCGGAATGATTGACAATTAGGATATTTAGGTGATCCACCCGGAAGAACGCAATCCTCTAGTATACCATTAAAAGTGGAGTTTGTCAGAAAAAAAGAGAGAGGGACATGATTTGAAAAAAATCTGATTGGTGTCGAAGCTGCGGCCACTTTTCCGTGCACGCACCAGAGGAGAGATTATTAATTTAAATATTTGAATATTTAATCATTATTATACAGCTCCTCACAGCAGCAGTAGAAGGCTACATTGATTTGAATGGACTTTCAAAACGTTCTACCAATCATTATTTCTTTAACAGACTCTCAAACCAATATTGACCGCTGCCCTTTGGCAACGCACTCTGTGCTTGTACTTAAAGTGTGTAAAATACTAGGATTACTCTGAACAGTAGTTCGCACACTTCGTCACAACGGGCTTTCAGCGCCTGTCACTTACTGTATTACTTTTGTCTGTGTGAGAAGCTAACGAAGCAAGCCATGGTCAATAACACAAATATCAATCAATCACACATTCAAATGTTAATCAGAGAATATATTATACATATACATTCTTCATACACGTGCATGGAGATTTTCAGAATGTTTTGGTAATGTTTTCATGACAAAAATACTGTTTTACTGCGTCAAAAAGTGATTTTTTTTTTTGCCATAAATATTTTATTGAAATTTTCTGCCATGGCACATTAGTTAGTTACACACTCACATAAACAACCCAAAAGAAAAGCTTCTCATAGGACACGTATTAAATTCACATTGGTCATTATTTACAGGGTTCTTTAAGAATCGTTCAAGTCATGAGTTATGTCCAAGTCCTGTACAAAGTTCACAAAAGGTCCCCAAATCTTCTCAAAAACATGATGCTTTCCTCTGTGGATATAGGCAATCTTCTCCAAAGGAAGGCTTGAAAGCATCTGCTTCAACCAGTGATTGCTGCTCGGCCTGTTAAAATGTTTCCAGGCCAGAGCTATACATCTTTTCGCTATTAATGAGCCAATATCTAGAAATGCACCTTCCTCTTTAATAAGATTATACATTTTAGAATGTAGTGAAAGTAAAGATAGTTTAAGATCTAAGTCAATGCGTTTTGAGATTATCTTTTCAATCAACTGTTTTATTTCTGACCAAAATAATTGTATATGACTCCATTCCCACATGCAATGTATCAAAGTTCCTTTGTAGCCACATTTTATGCATGTGTAACCTCTTTTTATACGTATTGGATTTGAAAGATTTCTGTTAGTTAGAATTTCTGCTGTAGGGTCATTGTAAAGAATTTTAACCCATCTTGTGAAATTATGTCCAATACCAAAACTACTCAGCACCTCAAAAAGATAGGGCCACTCTACCCTATCAAAGGCCTTCTCTGCATCTAACAATAAAAGGGCACAATCCTTTTCTTCTTTTTTGTAGTAGAGTGCATTCAAAACTCTTCTCACATTATGGAATCCTTGCCTGCCACTAATAAAGCCATTCTGGTCTTTGTTTATTTTGTCAGGGAGAATTTTCTGAAGTCGCCTTGCCAGAATTGTATTAATAATCTTGAGATCTGAATTAAGGAGACTAATAGGCCTCAAGTTTTCACATTTTTTGGGGGGTTTACCGGGCTTTGGTAGAAGAATGATTAATGCCTGATTCATGGACTGTGGAAGTGAATCCTTCTCAAATGTTTCTTTAATCATTTCTAGAAGAGGAGTCAACAATTTCTCTCTAAATTTTGCATATGCATCAATTGGAATACCATTTGGACCTGCGCTTTTTCCTAGTTTCATTGCACTAATAGCTTGAGATATCTCTTCTTTATGAATCATCATTTCCAATTGGTCCTTAGCGTCTACAGAGATGGTGGGGATTTTGAGTTTGTCCAAAACTAGTTTTATGTTAGAATCATTGTGACTTCCTTGGCTCTCATTTAAATTTTGATAGTATTGCTTAAATGCATCATTGATTTCTTTTGGATTCACTACTGTTTGACCCGCTTTTACAATTGATGTTATTGCAGTTTTAGTTTCGAGCTGTTTAATTTGCCAGGTCAGTAATTTTCCTGTTCTCTCCCCTTGTTCATAAAATGTTTGTGTTAATCTGAAAAGACTAGCTGCAGCTTTAGCACAAGACTGCTTTTCATATTCGGCTCTCAACATAAGTAAATCCTTTTCCGCCGATGGATCAGCTTTATTAAACACCTTTTCTTGGGCTTCTTTTATTTTATTTTCCAAATTCAACTTCTTGTCTTGCATTTTTTGATTGGTAACGTAATAATACGAGGAGCACTTCGTCCACGCACTAACTCCTAAAGACTTTTCTCCCGCTCACTTCCGTCAATAGAAGCAGCGTGAGCGGGAGAGAAGTCTATAGGAGTTAGTGCGCGGACGTAGCGCTCCTCGTATTATTACGCCTCACAACATAGTACCCCTTTTTATCTGCTGAGAAAATCGACATGTTACATTTCTGTGTTACTATGTATTTAAATAGGGAACACGTGGAAGAGTTTGGTAGCTTCTAATGGGAGCTGATTTGTTACTATACTGTATGTGGAAGAGGTTGCGTTTGTGCTCCGTTTGCATGACAGAGCGCACGGACAAAGATCACACAGGTACATATTAGGGATGTAAATCGGCGACCGGTTAACCGGTGGTTGACCGTCACAGCGTTAACCGGTCAAAGCTGTCGGTTAAAAAAGAGAAAAACGGGAGAGGGGAGGTCTCTTATTAACACTATTTTAAGCCCTATTTGCACGGTGTGACGAGCGGGTCCGTATCTAGCTGTGTGCGCCCATGTATTATAAACTCCGGGACGACTCTCACGCCGCACAAGCCACATATGCACACACGCACGCGCGCGCGCGCACACACACACACACACACACACACACACTTTCCCCCTCTCCATACGTAACATCCACACGCATCATCTCTCCCCTCTGTTACCGTCAAAGTTGCACACTGGCGCGGGTCAGAACTACATTGGAGCTTACATTTACACACACACATATACATACACATACACACATACATACACACACACATACATACACACACACATACCGGTCTGTCGCGCTCCTCTGTGTCACGGAGCCCAAAGGATTCGCGCAAATACGCGGCTCCAGTCAAACCACATGGAACATGTTTGTGTTTATGGTCCTCGGGATCAGCTCCACACACATCACTTGTATTTAAACTTTTGTGAAGACCTGTGAGACGCGGCTCGTCACTCGCTGCTCTGACCATGTGAACGAGCCGTCGTTTGCTGCTAGAAAGTTTTGGTATTAACCCGCAGCACAGCAGAATGGGAAGATTAAAAAAGCAGTTCTCTGTGCGCAAAGGTGCCGGAGCTGTTGCGGGTTTGGGCGCCGCTGTCTCGGCTCTGATCCAGTAGAACGCAGAGCTGCACTTATGAAAAGTACGCGGCTCGAAATGGCTGTTATTTCAAAGAACGTGGACTATTTTAAACTACGCGGTTAACCGGTTTCAACCGGTTAATGAGGCTCGGTGGTCGGTCATGAAAATTCATAGTTTTTTACATCCCTAGTACATATCAACTAGTCTAAGATAAGGTAAGAACATATGTCAGTATGTAAAAACGGTGGCCTATTCCTTTAAGGGCTGTCTAATATTCGTTCGAATATATGTATATATATTTAATATTCGAATTATATACGAGCACGAGCGCGGTGATTGACAGCCCTTGGCATCGCTTGATTGGTTAACATGGAGGGCATCGTGGATTTCTAGCTATAGTTAAGAGAAGGGAAGGCGGTACTTACCAGTAATATTAGAATTCATAAAATGAATTATTTCATATCAACATTTAAGGCCAGGAGGTCAATTTAATACAATTCTTAAAATTTGTAATTCATTTAGAGTTCCAGACTATCACTCTAAGTAGACATTCTTTCTGTCTGTAGCGGGAGGAATAGAATTTGTTTTGTGTTTTTCCATATTTGAAAATTACAGTCTGAAAAACACATACATGTGATTTGTAAAGAACATCATTTCACCTGAGAAACTACCAAAATGAATTAATGGACAATACTTGTTGTTTTAAGTGTGATGTCATAGTGGTTCAATGACAGGGGGCGGGGTTACATGTCTTTCCCAGAAGTTCTTGAAACTTGAGAAACAGTGTTGGAACAAGAAAAAGTGACAAAAGAGAGAAAACATATATTTTGCCGTTTTTCTCATTTAAAGTGTGGCTTTGACTTTTCCCACCAACACAACACAGCTCCCCCTCCTTGACTCTTTCCTCCTGTTTTCATTTCCATCCACAGTGCATGAGCCTGTGTTGAATCTCTGTCTTCATAGATAGCTTTGGGTCTTTCCTGCCTTTTTAAATACCTGTGCCATCACCAAACGAGTCCTGAGCATTTCTGTCTCAAACTGTTACATTACCCAATTGGGTGGAAAAGCTTGCATTAGAGGTTGTAATCCCCACTAACACCACTGGATGACGTGTTGGTGTATGTGTCTGTCTTTTTTAAATTTTCAGGTTGTGATATTCTTTTAAGGGCGAGGGTTAGGGTCGAGTTCTTTTGAAGATCAACTGTGCCATGAGATTTTGTCCAATTGGCACTAAAATGTCAACAAAAATGACCAGGATATGTAGAGAGCACTATAAGACAGATCTTTATGCAGTTGAAAAGTTCAAAAAACAGGAGGTGCACAGGCAGGAGATGTGCATGTGCACAGAATCGCACACGCACACAAAGGTGCACCACGCAGGATCCAGTGACGTGCGCTGAGGTTAGTGATCGGTGAGGTTAGTGATCGGTGAGGCACTGACTGTTGTTCATATATATGAATAGGCCCTACAGAGGGGCTTATTCACAGTTTGTTTGGCAACAGCGGAATATGTTTCATGTCTTTTTAAAAATTAGAAAAAAAGTATGAAAAAAGCAATTTTAAAAGTCCAGATAATAGTTTGAGCATAGATACAGTATGTAATCCTCCATATGGAATTAGCTTTAAAAAGTACAAACAAACAAGTGTCTCCTGTCTGCTTTTGCTAGCTGTCTGCAGTCGACTCTCAGGTGTATCTGATTTCTTAACTTTCCTACACACAAAGGAGCCTGGGTGATACTGCAGGATCCACCTCTCTAAGGAAATAAGTTTCATAATAATAACTAATACATCATGTACAGTGCCTTACGATTTTTGTCATGTTTACAACCATAAACAGACCACGAAGATTGTATTTTAACAACTGTGACAACTGTGAAGTGAAAATAAAATTATTATTATGATCCCGTTGTTATTTTAAAAAATAGAAAAGTGAAAAGTAGGGCCCACTCAAGTGTTCATGCAACTTGGAGTGCATTGAATTGCCTTTAAAACATTTCTAATGACGGCTAAATGTTCACAGCTTGTCCTATTGATTAAATATAGGCTTCCTGTGTGTAATCTACTCTCTATACAACTGTTCTGTGGGCCTCAGAGCTATGGACGACATGTATTGGTCTAGTTTAAAGCAGCGTTAATTTATACCAAGGCGTCCCAAGATTTTAACATCTTACGGAGCACTGATCAGTTCATTTGGACCCAAACACAAAACGCAATGTATGAGCCTGAAAAAACTGAGACACAAGTTCAAACAGAAAAGAGAGCGCGTCCTTCAGCTTTGGTCCCTTTTGCAAAAGCCCGAACCTATTCAATATAAAGTCTCCATATGAAAACAGACTAAACACAAATATGGGGTATGTAACTTTAAATTAACAACAATGGAACTCTGTAATGAAATCCATGTCACTCGTTCCTGGCTCTAAAACAATTTGCTAGTTTCACATCATGTACAGTATTTTTTGCCTCTGTCACATCTTTAGATCAGCTTTTTCAGACAAAGAAGTGGAAAAAAGAATACCACACTCATGCGGCCAATCCACTCTTGACCCAAAGAGTCAAACAGAGACCAGATGGAGACCAGATAGAGACCAGATAGAGACCAGATAGAGACCAGATAGAGACCAGATAGAGACCAGATAGAAACCAGATAGAGACCAGATAGAGACCAGATAGAGACCAGATAGAGACCAGCAAGAGACCAGAGAGAAACTCCGCCATTATCATTGCCGACACCCCTTACTGCACGTTACTCAAGTCGCACAATGAACTTCATGATAGGACTTGTGCGCGTGTTGTCATGAGACTTTATCCCTGACCTGGAGTTGGAGAGGATAAAGTTGGACTTGAGTCTGAGTCCGACTCTCGACCCATCTCTGATTGTCACCACTTCTCGACACCTTTAATGAGAGTGTGCTGATAAAGAACATGTAGAACTTTGTGACTGCTCTAAGCTGAGCCTAGGATATGACTTTTGACGCTTACCATAGTTACCATGAAAGATGTTTACGCTGCTCTCCACCACAATGTGAAAGGCTCTTTGGAACGTTTTGATGTCACATAGTCCGGATGGAACAGTCTTCTTTGCTGCTGAGTTGGTCATATAAAAGACAATGATGTGTCATGGGTCTGAAAGGGTTAACCCCTCCTCCTTCACGCTGTCTCCATGGTTACGGCTGCCCCCCTCTCTCCTTCCTTGCCGTCGAGTGGGTGGATTCAGGATAAAAGTCTCTGTCTCATTATCACACGCTCTAGTCCTCCTTTCGCACACGCTGAAAACAAAACGGCAAAAGGACAAGGCGCGCACTAGACACGGAGTACCAGCCGCAGTTTGGGGTAAGAATCCTTGAGCTGGGTTCACCAAAGGAGTGCCACTGCTTCCATCCGTGTGTCTGTGAGGAACGTGCAGCCCTCTCTCTTTAATTCATTCATTCGTGTGCAAGTTAGCCTGCAATATCTTCTCTCATTTGTTCAATCATTTGTGTGTAAGTTATGCTGCAATATCTTCACTCATTTGCCCAATCACTTGCGTGTAAGTTAGCCTTGTTATTATGCAGGGGGTCCCATAGACACCAATTTACTCTTTTAATCGTTAATTTTGCCTCCATTTGTATTGAAAAAATAATGGTTTGATTTTCCTTGTCAGATTCCATTTTGCATTTTCAAAACATCTTAAGCTTGTTGATTTGCATAAGGGCCTATGGAATATGCCAAAAGGTAGTTTGGTTCTATCACTATAGTTTTCACCTGCATTTGGCACGGCCGGTCTTAAGGTCACAGGAGGGGCCCCAGGAATGCCTCAACCAAATGTTCCATCAGAGCAGTTTTGCACTAAAGACATAGCTAATGAGCTAAATGTCATTATAATATGTCCAAGTATTCTCTTCTGTTCAGAAGGGAATTTACAGAATGTTTTTTCCCTATAGTTTATATGAATATTGTTTCTAGATATTACCCACATCTTCCCTCGTGATTGAGGTTTAAGACATGAATCGCTCTAATACTGTATGTGGATAGGGGATCACAGCTGAAGCCCAAGCACCAGTAATCCATAGGGGTCATCTATTTAATCGATGTATCGATGTGTCTTCCCTGCGATCCACCTACATTGATCGGCGCTCAGCTATTTGGCCTCGATCCTAGCCGCACATCAACACTACATCCTTTTAAATGGAAACATTTTGATTGTATCAATATAGTTCTTACATTAAATCATAGTCACAAAGTGCAATGGAATTATAAATTCTTTGGTGTCTGAATGTTAATCTAAACAAATGTAATATGTTTTTCGCCCGTGTCGTCAACAAGCCTTTGCAGCGGCGCTGTAAATTTACGTCACAAGCTCACAACAACATGGATAATGGTAGCAGCGGTAGCAGCGAGGCTTTTAAACCTCCAAATTTGCGTTCGTCAGTAAGGAGATACTTGGTATTCATTCTTATTTAACCACTATAGAAATAAAACGTATATTATATAATTTGAAACACTTAGGTGGTGCTGTAAAACATGTGTTAAGCACTGCATTGTTATACATTTGTGTATAACAATATCATGTGAGTTATTTATAAGTTAGCTCTTGGGCAAAATGAATGTTTTTGTTAAATTTGTAAAAAAGTTGTATTTCTTGTTTAGCGCTTTAAATCTGAGTTAGATTTCTAAGTTTATTTACAGTAAAAGCCAATATTACTGTATCGATATATCGTTCAAAATCTACTGTATCGTATCAAATTGTATCGTTTTAAAAATTAAGATATAATTTTTTATCAAAATCATTTGCTCTCATATCGATATGGATCGTATCGTTCTAAAAACGCATCGTTACACCCCTAGAAATCCAACATGGTTTCTCATTTTAAACTAAGGGCCTGTGCTCTATGGCGTATGGTCTAACCACAGAGGACCAAACATTAAGGATAGTGACGCAAGTTGTCCTCTCTGGTCCTCTTTGGTCCACTCGTCCTCTGATCCTCCCTGTCTCGGGTCCTGCCTGTGTCTCTGGTCCTCCCTGTCTCTCTTGTCCTCCCTGTCTCTCTAGCTCTCCGTCTCTCTGGTCTGCCCGGTCTCTGGTCCTCCTTCTCACTCTAGTCCTCCCTGTGTCCTTGGTCCTCCCGGCCTCTGGTCATTCTGGTCTTGTTCAGTAAGAGTGCTGTTTGTGGTACTTCATGTTCATCTTCATGTGTTATTTGTGAGGCTAAAATTACATCCCCCAGCTTTAAGTCTGCTGTACAAAGTTTTGTGCACCTGTATTTCTTTCATTACACTCCAGGGGTAGAGAGCAGGCGGCGGACATGTTGGAGCTGCTGTGGTCATTGTGTTGCCATTAAATTAGGTTACTTTAGATAATTTCTCAGGTAAAATAACATGTCTGTGTTTGCAGACGGTAAAACAAATTCTACTCCTCCGTCGGGTGCCAGTTTGGGAGTTGCAGGCGGAAAGCATTTTTTACCTGTTTATCCTGGGACCTACATGCTGCCGTTAGGTCAGTTAATACGCAGAAACGAAGTGTATAACAACTATGCAGACGACACTCAGATCTATGTCTCACTGACTGCAGGAGAACATGGACCAGTGGACTCACTCCTTCACTGTATCCAACAGATCAGTGAGTGGATGCAAAACAACTTTCTCCGGCTAAACACAGACAAAACCGAAATGATTGTCTTTGGTCCCCAGAAACAAAGAGAGAGCGTCATCTGTCACCTACAATCTCTCTCCCTAAAACCTTCAAACCAGGTCAGAAATCTAGGGGTAATACTGGACTCAGACTTCAATTTTAATAGCCACATCAAATCAGTAACATCAGCAGCTTTTTACCACCTAAAAAACATTGCCAGGATCAAAAACATAGTGTCTAAAGCAGACTTTGAGATTCTCATCCATGCATTTGTCTCCAGTAGGTTAGACTACTGCAATGGCCTGCTCACAGGTCTGTCCAAACAAGCTGTAAAACAGCTGCAGTACATTCAAAATGCAGCAGCTCGAGTCCTGACTAGAACCATGAAGTATGACCATATTAGTCCAGTCCTCAGGTCTCTGCACTGGCTTCCTGTGGCTCAGAGAATAGACTTTAAAACAGCTCTGCTTGTGTACAAGTCTCTCCATGGCCTCGCACCATAAGATATTAGTGACATGTTAGTCCCATATGAACCAGCCCGAACTCTGAGGAGCACAGGGACTGGACTCCTGCTGGTGCTCAGAGTCAGGACTAAACATGGGGAGGCTGCATTTCAGATTCATGCTGCTAAAATCTGGAACAATCTTCCTGAAGATGTGAGACAGGCCTCCTCTCTGACAATGTTTAAAACCAGGTTGAAAACAGTTCTGTTTTGCTGTGCATACTGTCAGGGATGAAGCAGACAGAGACGGATCGTGGTGCGCCAAACTCTGGAAGTTTATTTAAGTTTCTCTCAAGTTCCAGTGGTTTCCTTTGTTTCTTTCTCTCAGACAGAATAAAGGCAGTACACAGTTTATATAGTCATTGTCACGTCACACATTGAAAGACATACGTGTCACACAGAGACACTCACATCATAGTCAAAATAATCAGAGTCCTTGTAGAGTCCTGCACGTAGGCCATATTGCTATCTAATACTAACAATACAGCTGAGGGATTTTATGTTTGTGTCTTTCTTTTTAATGTACTGTGATTATTTATTATTTTAATGCTCTTTTAGCACTTTGAGTTGTCTTGTGTATGAATTGTGCTATACAAATAAACTTGCCTTGCCTTGCCTTCATATAGAAAACAGGTTCCTTGAAACTCCTGCGTGCTCACCTTTTTCTCTCTGTGCCGCAGGAAACCCAGATCAACCAGATCCCGACCAAGTACAGCCAGGCTGAGTCCACCAAGTTCCTGGTCCTGACTGTGGTCTCCATCCTTTGCATCCTGCTGGTTCTATTGATTTCCACGGTGATCTACTGTCTGAGGAACAGGTCCCACCACAAACTGAAGGAGAAGCTGAGCAACCTGGGCCAGGAGAGCAATGTGGACCAGACCTCCTCCTACCAGGTCTGTCGGCCAAGTTTAGACTGAGTTTATTGTTTTGTATTTTTGTTGTGAATAGTTTTTTGTGTTTTGTGTTTTGTAGTGCAGTAGTAGTTTATGGTTCTTATATGATGTTGTACTATTGCCCTTTGCAGGAGCTGTGTCGTCAGCGCATGTCCAAACCTGAGCGCTCTGAGCCTTTGTCCTCGCGTCTCAACAGTGTGGCCTCTCAGTTTAGTGACACTGCTGCAGCTGCAGCCGCATCAGTCAGTCCCTCGGCTCGGGCCAGTCTGTCTTCTTGGAGCGAAGAGCCCAGTGTGTCCAGCCTGGACATCTCCACCGGTCACATGATCCTGGTGAGACCGCAGATCAGGGAAGGCCAGTGGTACAGTGCACATACAGACAAGACAAGATCAAGAGCTGCTTTAGCTTTTAGCTTTACAATCTTCACTGTGGCTCCTATTGACTTACATTGAAAAGAAAACTCCATTTTGGGCTTAAAACATCTGTGGTTAATCATTCCTGATCCTGGTGTCCAAATATGAGCCATAAGGATTGATCAATCAGATGCCTTCATTTCCGGGGGAAACGCCAGCTTGCTTTAGCAACAATGTTTGCATACAATGGCAGGGGTCACCAACCTGGTGCCCAGGGGCGCATGGTCGCCTGCAAGGACCACAAAAGGGACATGCGAAGCATGATCTAAAAACAGTATTGGTCCCAGTAGCCTGTTGGCCCCCGCCTTTTGTCTCCTCCGCTCAGTGATTGTTGTTTGCAAAAGAGCATAAACATTCAGTCTGCAGAGCAGAGTCTAAGCTCAGTTTTTATCTTCAAAGTATCCAAAAAGAGTCAGTATTCACTGAGAGAAGACCTGTTCAAGAGTGAGGCAGACACTTGTCAATGGGGGCGCAGAAAATACGTGTGTGATTAGTGCGATGTGACCTGGTTTTAATATATCTTTCAAAATAGCTACAGTGCCTTGCAAAAGTATTCACTTTTGCAAGGCACGTATTGGCTTTTTACCCATTTTGTTACATTACAGCCTTTAGTTCAATGTTTTTTAAATCTAACAATAGTCTAAGTGTATTGAGAAAAATATATACATAAAACTATTTATCAGAAATAAAAACATGGAAATTAGCATGTGCATATGTATTCACCCCCTTTGTTATGAAGCCCATAAAAAGCTCTGGTGCAACCAATCACCTTCAGAAGTCACATAATTAGTGAAATGATGTCTACCTGTGTGCAATCTAAGTGTCACATGATCTGTCAGTACATATGAGATCATGGCTGGGCGATGTGGCAAAAAAAAAAACAAACACCAAATCCGATTTTCGATTTTAATTGATTATTTTTTTCTATTTAAAAACAAACTACAATTGACAAAGAAATAGATTTTCCTTTATGCAGTTTAATCTAAATCCCTATGGAGCACAAGTGTAACAGAAAATAAGCCTTTAAACATGCGTGTAAACAAGATGGCCCTGCCATTGTAAACAGTGAAAATGCATCTTAACAGTTTTCTAATAACTTCACTTACAGTAACACAATGCACCTTCAAAATAACTTCAAATGCACAAACGAGGGCCATAGTGAATATATCAAATCGTATTAAACACATGCATTATTTACATGAAATATCACATTTTTAAAACTAATGATTACTCTAAATACAAATGTTATAACAGAGAAAGTCTTTTACAAAAGCCTCCTCCTTGGGTTTTCATGCTTGTTCTTTCAACCGTGTCAGAGTAACTGTGCTGTAGTACAACTGTCCAGCTGGTGGCGCTAATACTAACTTCAGTGACTACCTCATTGTCAAGAGTTAAGTTTTCTGTTTACATTCTGCTACCGTAGCTAACAGATAGAGCAGGGAACACGCATGGATCTATAATTAACCTGATGAACATGTTGTTTGTATCAGAGCAATGAGAGCAATGTGCAGCAGCTCGGTGGGACACGTGTGTGCAAGCACGCCGCGAACACGGGCGCGCACTTTGGAGTAATAAGCGTGAGCGCTGAGAAATGAATGAATGACAATGAAAGACGACCGGAGCCTGCCTGCCTGCGTGTGTCTGTGCGTGTTTGTTCTGGCGATTAAATAAAGACTGATTCTTGAACGTTTGAAGTGTTATTGCAACAGCACCAACTGTGAGAGCGAACGTCAGGCCAGAAGGAGACTGTTAGCATTAGGTTAGCTTTCAAAATGACTGCTCAACACTTGCGTGTTAGCACTGTAGCTCTGCGCTGGAGAAAAAAATTCGATTTTCATTCAAAAGAAATCGCCCTAAACGTCAAATCGATCGATCAATCGCACAGCCCTAATACACACCTTTTTTGAAAGGCCTTAGAGGCTGAAACACCTAAGCAAGAGGCACCACTAACCAAACACTGCCATGAAGACCAAGGAACTCTCCAAACAAGTCAGGGTTAGGTTATAAAAAAATATCCAAATCTTTGATGATCCCCAGGAGCACAATCAAATCTATCATAACCAAATGGAAAGAACATGGCACAACAGCAAACCTGCCACAAGACGGCCGCCCACCAAAACTCACAGACCGGGCAAGGAGGGCATTAATCAGAGAGGCAGCACAGAGACCTAAGGTAACCCTGGAGGAGTTCCACAGCAGAGACTGGAGTATCATAGGCTCCATAGAGTTGGGCTTTATGGCAGAGTGGCCAGAAAAAAGCCATTACTTTCAGCAACAAAAAAAAATGGCATGTTTTGAGTTTGCGAAAAGGCATGTGGGAGACTCCCAAAATGTATGGAGGAAGGTGCTCTGGTCTGATGAGACTAAAATTGAACTTTTCGGCCATCAAGGAAAACGCTATGTCTGGCGCAAACCCAACACATCACATCATCCAAAGAAAACCATCCGAACAGTGAAACATGGTGGTGCCAGCATCATGCTGTGGGGAGGTTTTTCAGCAGCCGGGACTGGGAAACTGGTCAGAGTTGAGGGAAAGATGGATGGTGCTAAATACAGGGATATTCTTGAGCAAAACCTGCACCACTCTGTGAGTGATTTGAGGCTAGGAGGGAGGTTCACCTTCCAGCAGGACAATGACCCCAAACACACTGCTAAAGCAACACTTGTGGTTTAAGGGGAAACATGTATATGTGTTGGAATGGCCTAGTCAAAGCCCAGACCTCAATCCAATAGAAAATCTTAGAAATTGATCAATTCTCTTGACCAATGAAATGCATCAGGATAAACCAGGGATAAGAATTATCTGCGAATCCGCGAATTCCGACTATAATTTCTGTGAAATGTGTGACTGCGGGCTGTTTGCGTTACGTACTCAAACGGGATTAACATCCTCCGCTCTGACCCCGGTGAGCAACTGTGGCCGCTTTGACACAGCTCAGCGAACGCGCAGCCGTAACGTGGTCATGTACCGCGTACCATAGACGCAAAACCGTAACATGGTCATGTACCGAGCGCGGACCTTAGACACACAGCCGTAACGTGGTCATGTACCACGGACCATAGACGCGGACAGAATCACACAGGCGCGATCGGGACCATCCTTGCACGTGCGGGTCTTGCCTGTCTCCCCCGTCTCTCCCCCATCTCTCCCCCATGTCTCTCTCCCGTCTCCCCAAAGTCTCCTCACAAAGCACAGCCAAAACTCACTGAATTAAAGCTCAGGTACCAAAATGTTCGCTTGCATTGACAATACATGTTTTTTGTGCAAAACAAAACAAAACAAACCACAACAGTCGTGTTTTTTTATTTTGCTTACTTAAGAAAGAGCCATGTGAGTCATTATTTGACTTTTTGGGCTGAGAGAGGATTTTTTAATATATTCTTTCTACATATAGTGCCACTTTATTGCCAAACTCTTTGTGACTTATTGTATTGAGAAACATGTGTTAGTCTCACATTTTTGTGGCTGTTTTATTACCTTTCCTGTGTGGAAGTTGTATATTTTTTGTTTTATTCTACTGAAGGTTTATAATAATACACTGCATTGTTATTGACAGCCACAAGTGTCAGCTCTCAAATTCTTTTGAAATTATGTTTCTATCTGCTACAGAGGCCGAGATATCAATCATTCTGTAGACGATACATTTCAGGAAAACTTCAGGTTTTGGAGGGTGGTTCTGAAGTTAGCCATAGGTTATACAGGTCTGTTTTACCAGGTGTGTCAGGCCTTAATGGCTTAAAACATTAGCTATGCCACCACCGCGGCCAGTGGCTCTTGGCACATTAATAAAAGTACAATCTAAAAGCTCGGAGAAGGCAGCTGATTCGCCGCTGTTGACCCACGTCTCAACCAGAAACAGTAGATCCAATGACTGCGACGTGAAAAAGTCTTGCAGAATAAATGTCTTGTTCACAATTGATCTAGCGTTCATGAGTGTGCTTTTCACAGCAGCCGTAGACAGCAGCCGCTGGATCTGCCTGGCTCAGTGAGCGAAGGTATTTACCGGTCAATCTTTGTTCCCTCCCTCACCTGTAATCATGAGCTTTGGGTAATGACCAAAAAAACGAGATCACGAAAATAAGCGGTCGGGGCTGGGCGCTCCCTTAGAGATAGGGTGAGGAGCTCAGTCACACAGGAGGAGCTCGGGAGAAGCTCTGCTTCTCCACATTGAGAGGAACCAGTTGAGGTGGCTTGTAAATCTGTTCTGGATGCCTCCTGGACTCCTCCCTGGGGAGGAGACGCGGGGGAGAACCAGGACACGCTGGAGGGACTATGTCTCTCAGCTGGCCTGGGAACGCCTTGGGGTCTCCCCGGATGAGCTGGAGGAAGTGTGTGTGAATAGGGAAGTCTGGGCGTTTCTGCTTAGACTGCTGCTCCCGCGACCCGGCAACAGGTGAAGCGGAAGAAAACGAAATGGTCTCTCTCTCTTCTTTCTGGTCTCTCTCACTCTGGTCTTTCTCTCGCTGGTCTCCCTCTATCTGGTCTCCGTCTATCTGGTCTCTCTCTCTCTGGTCTCTCACTGGTCTCACAACGTCTTTCCTTGGTGCTTGTGCCGTGAGAGACGTTGTTTTAAAAGTGTAATGTTTGTTTTGATTTGTTCCCTAAGCCAACACGCAACATGGGGTCATATAATGAATTAATGGATATTTATTTATTATTGTGTCTTGCATACAACTGTATGCCCAGCCCTTTCATGGGCTTATAAGACACCAATATAAAGAACAGGATCAGATGACTGTGTAGGATGAGAATCCAAACCGTTGTTGCTGCTGTTCCATCTACCAGACCAGGACTCTCAGACTGTGATTTTAGCGCCCCCTAGCGGCAACAAAGGACTACACACATTCCAAACTTAAGTGTGCTGTATATGCAACTAAAATGTAAACCTGCATCTCTGTTGTCATTAATCTTTATTGAAGTGTGAGTCACGATGTCTGTTGAAGTGTTTGTGCTTTAAACAATTGTGTTTAATATGTCTCATGCCCAGAAGTTCCTGTGTTGTGAAAAGCCGGAAACAGGAAGTGACTACAACTGGAGACAAAACCAGTCTGAATGCAGAGCGCGCCCTCTTAAATTTTGGCCTTCTTGCTCTCCTCGGCTTTTTGTCTCTCCTGGGTTTCGGCCCTCACGTTCTGTGCCTGCGGCTGGATCCGCGCGTATGAGCTCAAACAGGCTCGTTTCAACTCCCTGAACTTGCTCAATCCACTGCTTTCTCCCCTGCACAACAACAAGCGGGAAGGGACGCGACGCTACACAGCCGAATACTAGGAGACAACAACAAAGGAACTAACCTTGCCTGCAAGCTGAATTCTCGCGGTATTTGTGAGTTCACAAACACTCGAGAATACATCTTGTACCGCTCCCGCTTACACTTTTCGAGTCGAACCACTGGGTGTGCGAGCCAATCACGCGCCAGTCTGGGGGTTTAGGGCGGGATATCCGGGTTTGACGAAAGCAAGAAGTGCCGGGCCGAAGCAAAACAAACATGGCTACGCAAGAGGACGGACGCGTAGCTGAGGCTATCAAGTCAGTTTTAGCAGAATCTCCAATTTCTTTTTTGAAAGATAAACAGCGAGAGGCGCTTTGTGCATTTCTGGACGGCAAAGATGTTTGTGCATTTTTACCTACGTAAGTCAAACCTTGGTAGGCGGGCACACAGCGTCACTTCGCCCAATCAGCTTCAAGTATTCTGCTGCTTACCCCTCCTTTCCCCGAAAGGATTCTCTGTGAGAAATCCCAGATTGATATCGCGGAGAACGCGTTAGAGTTCTACACAATCATCAATCTGGCTCTTGCCAGGTTACAAAGGAACTTTTCTGGGATCAAAGCCGGACCACGTGTCCACCAACAAAGAAACTTTACTAAAAGCAACCTTCACACAGTAAGAAGTATCGTTGAATACCGATGTGTTTAAATGTGTCTGCTTTTGGGTTATTGTGCACATTCTTTGAATTGTGACTCACACAGTTTCTTATGCTCTGAGGTTTTTCGTTTGGTAAATAAACAGCTAAATCTCTATCAGCCTCCAGTGTTATTAGTTAGTAGTTTGGAAGATGGGCTCTCTGGCGAATAGAACTCACACTTTTAGATATTTATGAGATTGATTTTAAAACCCCGCTTGATTCTTTTAGTTGGGTCTTGAGACTTTTCTTTCCCCCTCTTCAGAAAGGGTATCTCTATATTAGTCAAAATTAGACCATTCTTAGAACAAGCACACCCTTATAAAGGTAGATATAAGGGAATTTCCAATAAGGAATAGTTACGACTGTGTAGATATGTTTTAGATATGCAATGTATCCAAATGCACTGTGTATCTAAGACATATATGCATTTAGTTACCCTACATAATGGTGCCCCAAATGAAATTTGTGCATGGTCCTACAGACTGCATAACTTTTAACTCCATACTCTGATAGTAAGCTGTAAACACAGTGCTAAGCTACTGCTAACACGTGCTCCACCAGGCCCCAATCTGAGCACAGCCTTTCTTTTGTTCTCGCTCCTAAAGTACTTTGTCTTATTTTAATGCATGCTTAATAGGCCTAGGGTCTGAGATACAGAGGCGCGAATTTCGCCCTGATTTCTCTCATTTCCAGATCCCTACTGGTAGCTCCACAAGGGATCAGCCTGACTCAATGCTGTGAGAGGCTGTACACACGCAGCCTACACACACACAGTAGTCACGGCAACCAAGTCGCTTTGCTAACGTGAAAAGCGCAAAGGCAACTCTCATAAGAGTTAGCCCAGACGCCTGAGCGCGTCCTTCTGAGTCCCCACGACCCAGACGCCCACTAAAAAAGGATCGCAACCTAATTAGTGGACAACAGAGTTATAGTCTCTGTACAAGCGTGTCACTACACGCATTCCGTCTGTCCGTCCGCTCCTCGAACGGACCGACGCACCCCTTAACTGTGCCCGTTTGTACACAAACGGCAAACCCAGCACATAGAAAAGGGCCACGCAGCCCTTCTCTAACAGTTTTGTAACAAAAAATTTAATGATTTACGCTTTGTACCCACTGCGGAATCTATGTCATAACTTCTCCAGGTCATGCTTCAGGCATAACCGGAGAAATATAATTGCATTTGACCCGTAAACTTTGAAAAACTGCTCACCGACTCTTTTCCCACGAACAATGCTTTGACTAACATGACTGAATGTGCGTGTACGTTGTACTGATGAATGTGTGATGCAAACTCTGCTGTTGTGCAAATGCTGAACCGCTGCTGTGCAACACGCTACAAGCTATTCACTGGCCAAGCTGACAGTTATTGTACTAACTCTTAATACTGTTTAACACCGCTACAAGCTAGCAACTGACCAGCGCGCGTGTGGTTTGACAAACTAATCCTGACGCACACCGAACTGCCCCAGGACTGACGTCTCCAAACACACGCACACACAACTCTGCTGCACCTGTGCTGTTTAACCCGCTCTCTCCCACGCTGGTCTAAACTGCTAAAACTTGTTCGCACTAACCCAGAAGCTACCTGATACATGCTCAAAATCACACCCACAACAATACACATCACACAGTCACCCCAACATGGAAGAACTGGACCCCTCCAGACCCTTCTGTGAGCCAAACCGGGAACAGAATGATGTTGTAATTAACCTTTTACAAACCTTTGCTGCTAAATTGATTCCAGGGACCTGGAACCAATTTGATGGGGCTACGGCCCCCACACTAGATCAGGCCGCACGAGACCTGGCGTCTGACGCCACAACAAATGCACTCGAACGTAAGAACCTCACCCTGTGGCTGGGTAAATTAGCCATACTTTCCCAGCAGTATCTGCAAAAAAGCGATGCTAAAGCTAAGGATCTCCAGGAAAAGATCCAAACCATAGAAAGGGAAAGGGACGTTATCGCGTATGAGTTAATTAAAACTCACAAAACTGTTGCACACCTCAAGGAACAATACCTTCAGAACAATGGGGTCCACCAGCCCGAGCTGTGCACAACCCCACCTTCACCAAAAGTAATACGCCTGGCCGCAAAGAAGACTACTTCTACAGGGTCCCCACAAACGAAGGACATGAGCCTGCCAGGACTAAGCCCCAAGGAAGTGTGCAGACGTCCACGGAAGACCTCCCACAGGTAAGACATGAATCTCCCCATGTGCAGGAACACCACGACCGCAGGACGTCTTGGGCCAATACAGGCCCTAACCAACCAACACGGTCCAACATAAATGGTAGGTACCCAAACTGGACCAGGTCAAACTACGACCACTAGACTGCCCACCTAGTCAGAGGTACAGTAACAGACCGGAACCCCCAGACAGAGGACCGGACCCACCTGACTACCACGGCTACCGGCAACCGGCCCACTGCCAGGAAGCCCCCAAGGACCCGCTAAGTCACAACAGACAAGACTCTTACAGTGACCGCTCACAGTGCCCCAGGTACCCAGACTTCCCGGATGTAAGACCCGTACCGCCCACTAGCCGACAGGACTGCCAAGACTATAGGAGACGTGACCCCTATAGCCCACCCCCCACCTGCCCCCGCGAGCGCCAAATGCATGTCCCAATACAAGGTCGAGACTACCCCGGACCAACAATCCGTGACTTTGACCTTATTGCCCGCCACATTAACCGCTTTGAACCCCAACCGGGAAACCCTGCAGACCCCCAGTCGTACCTCAGAGACATTGACTTCTACTCTAAACGTTTGCTCAATGCATCTCTAGAGGACAAAGTATTCTTAATAAAACTTACGTCCAACAGGGAAGTTAATAACTTTATAGACAGACAGTCGCCCGCCACACGGCCAAACTACGACAATCTCTGTCAGGCCCTCCTCAACGAATACTTTGACTTTGGAACATCTGGTACACTCACTGCAGCCCTAACCGTCAGACAGGCCCGTAACGAGCCGTCAGACGCTTACTATCACAGACTGAGACAGGCATACTTCGGTAACCAAAATTACCAAAATATGGAGGAGGACAAACACTTTAAAGCCCTGTTCATCCAAAACCTCCACCCCAGCCTCAGCCTTCTCCTAGGTGTGAGTGCATGCCCTGTTACACAAAACATGCGGCAGCTGAGGACTCTGGTTGCCAGAGCCCGAAGTATTCACACAATGAGATCCCACAACAAACCACCGGAGGCGCCCTCAGTCTACAGTGTTGGTAAACATTCTAAACTAAAGAGCGCCCCCGCCCACCAGCTGCGTAAAACAGCACGTAAGGCCAACCAGGAAAAGTCAAACTCCCACAGGCCAACGGCACGTAAAAACAGGCACACACAGGGCAGAAGCCAGCGATATTCCACAAACAGCACTGGCCCCCACCCACATAGCGGGACTCAAAACAATGTCCCCAAACAACCCTCAGGTACATTTAAAAACCATGTGGGGGAAGACCATAATCAATCGGACAACCTCACCTGGGAAGAGGAACAGCTCCTCCGAATACTCACTCGTAAAACAAATGGTGAAACGACAAACAAAGCTGACTCCCTTACAGAAAATGATAGTCCATACGACTCAGACGACCTTGACTACACAGACACTGACGGTGCTGAACCAATAAATCAGACTGTATTACAATCACAGGTCGACACGGACACTTGGGACCCTGACTGGCCAAAGGACAGTCAATACATTCCCCAAAAGGACGTTATGGTGGTACAGGTAAGTCCCTACACCGACGCTGGGGGGAAAACTCCCCCCACAGTCAGGTGCGAACCACCTGCCCAAACGTTAATTGGAAACTTGCGACTCAAAGGAGCAAACGGGACACTCCACCTTCCGGTGACTCTCGAGGACCAATGGAAACAGGACGCTATGATGGATACGGCAGCAGACATCAGTCTGATATCCAGGAATCTCTTTGGTAAGTTACAAATGCTCGCAAAAAAGTCTCACAAAGAACTAACCACACAGCCGTGCCACATGGCAACACGCCCCTACTCGAACGTTAAAACTACACTAACCAAAATGGCGCTGATACATTTGTCGGTGGGGCCAATGAAATTGGTCCACCCAATATATGTCTCGCCAATCAATTCGATCCCCCTCCTACTCGGACGGGACCTGCTGAATCGCTTTGAGCCGCTCATAGACTTTCAGCACCTAAATATCTGGGCACAGGTTCAAAAGCCCCTCCCCATGCCACGGCCGCCTGGCAGCGCCCAGCCCTACGCCGCGGCAGGCCAGCCAATGACCGCCCCAAAACCAGACGTGACTAAACCAAACGCAGAAGCTAAAAGCTTCACTGTCACGCCCAAAACAATCTCAACCAATGCAAATGCCAAAACGCGGTTACGTCATAGACTGCCATTTTACGCTTTTGAGGCACTCACTTCACAGGTGCTTGTGGTGCCCCAAAGCGTCAGGGGGGGTAGAAGAACGCAAGGTCATGACGTAACAACCGCAAGACACAAAGGTGTCCACAAACAACCACCACAACAGGTAACAAACCAGCCAAATAAACAAAAAGGCATCAACAGACGCCTGGTGTGAGACCAGCCCCAACTGGCCAGACCACCACACAGTGCCAAATTAAAAACCAGGTATGACCCCTCACCCCTGTCAAACTCTCTTGGACTGACCAGTCCAACAAAGTGGACCT